>VBSM01002608.1:38137761-38176529 GCA_008086735.1 Cheirogaleus medius
GATATACAGTTTCACCACTTGGTGGTGCCCAGAATGTTTAAAAACTTACAATATATATTCTAGGGGAGCTTATCTTCTGAGTTCTCAAAGAATGCTTTCTGTTGAAGAGTATATTTTATTTAAAATGGACCTCAGTTGAGGGAAATGTATGTTATTTAATTAGAAACACTGGACTATCTATGAGAAATCGGGTTAAGGACCAGTTTTTGTTTTTTAATTTTAGGTTTTATTTTTAAAATACTAATGTTTTTAGTATATTCATCTTGGATATCCAGAGTTGGCATTTGTTTAGTAAGAGATTCTTAATTCATCCTTATGTTATTGTTTAGGCAATGCTGATTTTTATGTGGCCAGCTTATAGCATTTTTAAGTTCAAGGAATATATATTTTATATTCCTTAAAATATATTTTAAGTTCAAGGAAAGTCACAGTATTCCTACATTTTCAAAAGCTTATATTCTGAAGTTTAGTGAAGCTTGTTGTTTTTTTTTAATGACCATAAACGGTCATTAGTCTTACTCATGTAAATAATTACTGTACTTACCTTTGCCTTTGATGCTGTTAATGATATTCTAATCTGTTTCATTTTGTGCTAGTATGAAGATTTCTTAGATGCTCGATTTAAAACCATGAAGAAAGATTCCTTGAATTCATCTCATTCAATATCATCATCTGTTCAGTCTTCAGAACAAATTGAAGAAATGTTTGATTCTCTTTCATATTTTAAGGTATTACTATACACAAAAATGTAGCTGGAGAAGATTTCAAATTTCCTATGTGTGAGTGAGCTACATGGTTTAGATTATTGTAAAGATTAAACTTTAAAAAATTTTTTCTACTCAAATCTTGGGCTTAGCTTTTGTGGTGAGTTTTTTTTCTTTCTTTCTGTATCTCTCTTTTAAGTTTTATGACTAGTATTCTAGGCAGTTAACCAGATCTTATAGCAATACATCTTTTAAAGTTGGCTTACTCTTCAGATCAACAGGTAGAATATGTGCAGGGAAGGACCTAAGCAAGCCTTGGCTATGTAACTCAGAACTGAGGTATGTTCTAAAGTTAGTTTTGCCAAAACAAGTAAGCAAAGAGAGATTTTAAGAATTGAAGATTAAATTGCAGGATCAGAAACACAGACTCTGGGTTTGAGGGTGAAGAATAAGCAGAAAATTAGAAACCCCACTGGGATCACCATAGGTCAGAGAACAGAAAAATAGGGATATCTATGTCATTCACATTTGTGTTGTGGGGAGGGATGAATATTATGGCTTACTTGACTCCTTATTCTGGCTATCATATTTATTGGTTAATAAATTGGATTCCTATGCAAAAGAGAGAAGAAAATATATAAAATGTGTGACATACACTCTGTGTCATCAGGAAGCTGCTGTATGAAGCAATAAGAGAGGTAATATGTATTAAATGAGTGGTACAGAGAACTTTTGCCTGGGATAATGAAGGGAAATGTTTTGGAGGAAAAAGGGAATTGAAATGAGTTACATAACAAAAATATAGGTAAGGAGGAACAGGAAGAGGGGAGGGGAGGGCATGAATGGAACAAAGAGGTCTGCAAAGAAAAAGTCAGGAATACTAAGGGGCAAGGATTGTTTGTTTAGAGCAGGGGTCCTCAAACTTTTTAAACAGGGGGCCAGTTCACTGTCCCTCAGACCACTGGAGGGCCGGACTATAGTTTAAAAAAAAACTATGAACAAATTCCTATGCACACTGCACATATCTTATTTTGAAGTAAAAAAACAAACGGGCAAAAAACACCTGCATGTGGCCTGCGGGCCATAGTTTGAGGACGCCTGGTTTAGAGAGTACATGTTTGACTGCAGTGGAAGCAGGGGGAAGATGAGAAAAGTAGGGTGGGGCCCTGTTGTAGAAAGTCCTGAACACCATAGGAGTCCGTTTTTTTCTGTAAGCAACGGGAAGCTTTAGAAGACTTTTGAATGACTTAATTAAAGTTACTACTTAGGAAAATAAAATTGGTTTCAGTTTATAAAGTGGATTTAAGTGGAGAGAGACCTAAAGTTGGAAAATCTGCTGAAGCCCATGCATGAAACGGCAAAAGTTTGAAATGAGGAGTGGTGATAAGGTTGGAAAGAAAACAATGGATATAAAAAGCACTGGATGCGGGAGTACTTAAAGGATTTACTGACAGGATCAGGCAGGTAAAGAAGGAGGTAGAAATGTTTTCCAGGTTCAACCCTTACTGTCAGGGAGAATTATAGTACAAATTCTGTTAACAGACAAGGAAATCAGGAGTTCAGTTAGCTATATTAAATATATTCCAATCCAGGCGCAGTGGTGTGCTCCTGTAGTCCGAGCTACTTGGGGGAGAGGGACAGAGGCAGAAGGATCCCTTGAGCCCAGGAGTTTGAGGCTGCTGTGAGCTATGATTGTGCTTGTGAACAGCCGCTGCACTTTAGCCTGGGTAATATGGCGAGACCTCATCTCTAAAAATATGTATGTGTTTTCCAATTAGAGCTACTGCTGTGATTTTTAAAGCCCATATTGCACCTATCAGTAAAGAAAATTTTTAAACTTGTGGTTCTGTTGTTATACAGAATTTAAACAGAGCAGTTATTTTAGGATTTGTTGTGACAGAGCTCTGTTTGGCTCTAACCCTCACCCTCTAAACCCAGAATTCAGTGTCTTCTGATCACATGAATTCCACAGCATACTTAACACCTGTCAATATGGTAATACTTATTTCAGAATTGAGAATCTGGCAAATATTTCACATAATTAAGAAAAATAGGACACTGGATAATTTATCAATATTGTGTGCAAGTAGAAGTAGGTGCCAGTGGGGAAATGTATTCCGCAGACATAACCTGTTTGGTCTTCATAATCATCAAGCCTAATTCTGATACAGGTTGTCTTGTAAGGTATGAATCCATTCATTTAGCAAATCTTGAAAGTACCAGCCATTGTTCTAGGTGCTCGGGTACACTGGGGAACAAGGTGGACTGTGTCTCTTCTTTGAAGCTTTGGCACTATACAGATGAATGAATAAATAGGTATTGTGTTGGTGGGTGGTGAGGGCTAATATGAAAATAATGCATGGTAAGGGAAATGAGAGTGACAAAGGAAATGCTGTTTTATGTAACATAATCAGGGAAGATACTTGTAAGGTGACATTTGAACACCATCTGAAGAATGAGGCTTGCTTGTGGTTTTCTGGGAGAATAATGTTCCAGGCAGAAGAAATAACCAATATATAGAGCTTGTATGCAGAAAAGAGTTAATGTGGCAGACCTGAGACAGCTCTCCTTTGAAAGGCCTACTTGCAAGGTTGGTCTTTGGCTGGCGTCTGGGAACTTGGATTTGGAGAGAGTTCCCACCATTCTGTAATAAGAGTGGCTCACTGTGCCTATATTATACAATTTAGTTTATGCTGAACACATCTGCTTTCCTTCTGGGAGTCTGGAATTTTGGTATGTGCTAGGCAGAGGGTACCTCCATGACCTACCACCAGTAAAAACCCTGAGACTCCTAAGAGCTCGTGCCTGGTTTCTTCTGGACTTTGCCCCATGCGCCTTTTTTCTTGGCTGATTTTACTTGTATCTTTCCATCTTAATAAATCATAGCAGTGAGTCTGACTATATGCTGAGTCTTGTGAGTCCTCCTAGTGCATCATCAAACCTAGGATGGTCTTAGGGACCCCCGCACAGCTTGAGATATGAGATTGCTTCACACATTCAAGCACCAGCAAAGAGCCAATGTAGTAAACTAAATAGAGGGTCAAGTGGTAGTTGAAGTCAGAGAGATTCTAAGGGGCCAGGTCATTGTAGGGTTTATTACGCCATCATAAGGACCTTGATTTTATTCTAAGTGAAATGAGAAACTATTCGATCAGTACCATGGTATGATATTTTGGCTTATTTTGTAAAAGATCACTGTATTCTTCAATAACACATAAAGTCAGGATAACTAATTAGGAAGTTGTAATAAAAAGGCGATGAGGTAATGGTGGCCTGGATTAGGATGGTAAGTAGTAAAGATGATGAGATATGTAATATATTGTAAAGCTGGATCTAGTAGAATTCGCTGATGGATTGGATGTGGAATATAAGAAAAGCATCAAGGGTAACTTCAAGATTGTTGCCTAAACAACTTGGAAAATGGAGTTGGCATTTGCTGAAATCAAGAAGCTGCTAGAGGAATAGATTGGGGGCAAGAAGAAAAGAAGTTCAGCTTCTGAGTGAGTATAAGATGTGCATTAGACATCCAAGTGGCTATATTAAGCAGGCAGTTGGATTTGAGTCTGGAATTCAGAGGGGAAGTCTAGTTAGATATATAAATTAGGGAGTCATTGAAAACCTCTGGAGTTGAGGAGATCAGCTAGAAAGTAAGTTTAGATAGAGAACAAAAGAGGTCCAAAGGTCAAATGCCAGGGCACACTTCCCTCATTGGGAAGATGAGGAGGATCCAGCAAAAAGAGACTGAGAGGGCTGGCCAGTGAGTTGGGGGAGCATCAGGAGCGGTGTCCCGAGGCCCAGGGCATAAAGACTTGAGGAGAGGAGAGGACGATGAGTCATATCAAATGCTGCCGGTAATGATAAGATAGGTGACCCTGAGAAGTCACATTGGTTTGGCACCAGGAAGTTCACCAGGGACCTGTATAAGAATACTTCCAGGGGAGTAATGATTAGAAGATGGCCTAAAAGAAAATGGAAAGAGAGCAAATGGAGATAGCAAGCGGAGACAACTCTTTTGAGGAGTCTTACTGCAAAGGGGGAGCAAAAATAGCATGGTAACTGGAGGTGTGGAGTGAAGGAAAGGTAGGGATTCTTTTATTTTTTTAAAATTAGGAATGTTATATAGTTTTTGTTAATGGGAATGTTACAGTACGGAGGAAAAGTTGGTGATACAGGAAAGGAGGGAGTGTAGAGAACAAGAATAAGTACTTAAATTTATAGAGCAAGTAATAGCTGTGTGTGTGATATGGAAATATGAGAGTAAAAGATAATTATATATACTGATAATCTTGATGACTTAACATTGTTGCATTTTTATCAAAAGTGAAATTCATTCAAAAACTACTAGAGTGCCTACTGTGTAGTAGGCACTGGAGTTGGGCTTTTCATTTTCCCCCTCAACTAGCATACAGCGTAGAAGAGGAAATAAATATATAGAAGAAATACAAATTGCTATAGAAGATGGAGAAATATGATTTGATTTTTGAATCAGGAAAGGCTTCACTGGGGAGGTGGTTGTTTTGAGACTGGGAATAATGACACGTACTTGAGTAAATGTAGTGTGGCCTTAGTGGTGTTGTAGCAGATGGTGAGTTGTTAGTGTATGTTTGCTACCCTATACATTTGTTAGTTACATAGATTTTGCAGTGACTTTGCAGGAAGAAGAGAGATCTTGGTTACGTCACAGTGTGATATACTAAAATTAGAAATTAATGGTACCACCTAGCAAAAAAACTTTTGAGAGCTCTGCCAATTTCTTGTGTCTCTAGCAGTGGGCGTCATGAATTCACCTGGTACTTTAAGCACTGGGGATGGAGGTGGGGATGCCACAGAATACTTGGCATGTTTTTCTATTAAAAATATATTTATAAATACTTAACTTTTCAGTACTAATGCTGAAACATTGAGTACACTGATAGACCACACAAAATGGCTTATGGTAGAATTAGGGCCTTTGGGAATCTACTCCATTCATTCTTTTTCAAATCCATTAAAATAATGTTAGGACAATTTGAACATAGTCCACATCTAGTTATTTGAGACTAAATAACAAACAGTGTATTATAACTAAGTTCTTTATATGAAAGTGTACGTTTAGAATGATATTTTGAATTTTAGATTCTCAATTTGATAACCTACAGCAGTATTCTGTTATTTTCTTCCTTTTTTCTCACCTGTTTTTTGGTTTTTTTTTAATAGGGAGCTTCTCTCTTGTTGATGCTGAAAACTTACCTTAGTGAAGATGTATTTCAACATGCTATTGTTCTTTACCTGCATAATCATAGCTATGCATCTATTCAAAGTGATGATCTGTGGGATAGTTTTAATGAGGTAAGCAACCTGTATAATTTATTTAGCTCTTCAGAACGAAGAGAGGAGTTCTTCTGTTTATATTTTTATCGTGTATGTAAATAAGTTTGTGACAACAGTTATTTAAGAGGGGGATGGAACTTAGCATATAAATAGTTACGAATAGAGCACTGAATTTAATGTCAAGAAATGGGAGTACTATCCTTATTTGTTGAAAAATATGTGTGTGGCCTGGTAGCCATTTTTATTTTGTACCTTAATCTCCATTCCTATTTTGTAGGAAAGTTGTCTTCTCTGCTGGATATTACTGTATTTTCATTATTTGATTTTTTTTCAAAAATCTCTTTTCCTGTTTTTATCCTTGTCTAGTTTTCTACCTCCCATTCATGATTCTGTACTCTGCTCTATGAATCTCTGGTTTTTTGTGGCCATGTTCATCTAGAGTAAATGGTATATCACAAGCTGACTTCCATGAGTTGCATATTGTCCTTAGGTCATTTTACTGTTAGGATTTTGTCATGCTTGCAAATATTCTAACAAGCACTGTAATTAGGTAGAAGTCATGGTTCAAAGCAATGCATAAAGCCAGCCTGCCTCATGCATGTAGGCTGACTGCTCAACCCTTACAAACATTCGAGTTTGTTACCCTGATCTAGATTGATGGTTCTTTAATGCTTTGGAAAATCACAGCCATATTTGAAAATTTGATGAAAGTTCTGGCCATATTCCCCCAAAAAACCACGTATGTGCAAAGCATCACACACAGTTTCAAAGTTTTACTGATGCTGGGTGAAGAACCCCTGCTCTAGACCTCTTTCATATACTCTTTCTGCTTCCTTGCCTTATCTGAATCCTGGTATTTTCTAGCTGCTAACCCTTTGCACAGAAGATAAACCTTCCCTACTCTCTGAGTTTTCTTTGAGAAGAGTCAGTCCTTATTATCTAACAGTTTCTAGATCATTGTTTTTTTCTCTGATCACACAGTAGCACTTCAATTGAAAGCTATGTTATTTACTTTATACTAATTGCTTTATCTCTTGGCATTTAGAACATATTTCTGCATTCCTCACTTACTGCAACTTTTGCATCATGGTGTTTTCCTGTTCCAACCTAGTCCCCAACATTATCCTCAGGTTTTTCAGCATCCACATTAAATTACGCACTTGCTCATTTGAGCTCACTTGCTCATTTGAGTTCTGCTTCAGACACCCAAAAGCAGCCTGCTTTGGGGCAAGCCTATTTTCTTTCCAGCCTTTGGTCCAGAAATAAATATGTCAGAGCCATGAGAAATATAAAATTGATGTTACAATGAATTTGAGATGATTTGCTCCATTCTTTTGCTTTAAATAAATAGGCATATGGTGATTGAGGTAAAGCCTGCCGTGGTACCAATTTGGGTACATGATGACTTAGTTGCTTGCAATTACAATCCATATGTAATCTAGAAAAATAATTTGAATCACAAGTTCGACCTACATGCTTTAAAGAAACAGTTATTCAAAAATTGCTTCTTAATAATTGATACCAGATGTCTTAGGAGCTGTGGGCTTTAGAGGATCTGTGAACCTCTGACACTAGATTCTAAATTTTGTAGATAAGTTCATGTATTTTCTGAGAAAGAAGGTCTGTGACCATTAAAAAAGTTTACCCCAGTTTTCTTGAAAGACTTAAGGTCAAGGTAACTGATCTGTTTGTATTTCACTCTCTGCTAGGCTGCTGCTCCCTGGTTTTCCCACAGTATTAGGTCTTAAAAGACTAACATTTATGAAAGTAAAGGATAAGAGAATAAAGAGAAACCTGGACGTAGGTGACTCACAGGATGGAGTAGCAATGCTTCTGATTCTAGACTACATATCATTGTTCATATCTTGTAAACGGTAGTATTGTGGCTTGAAAGAATGTTCATACTTTCTTAGGGATTTTATTCTTAATGAATTTCAGAATTTTAATCTTGATGAACTCCCAGTTTGTTAATATATGTGCTATTTTTCAGCATAGTGGCTCTCTCAATCCCTTAGTTATCATTTAGATCTGTTCAAGTTACTTTGCTCTCAGCAGTTGCTCATTTACCTAGATTAGAAATGTAAACTCAACATTCGTGCTTTCATGCTGCTGCTTTTTTATTTATTTTTTATTTTTTGAGACAGGGTCTCGCTCTGTTGCCCAGGCAGAGTGCAGTGGCATGGTCATAGCTCACTGCAACCTCAAATTCTTGGGCCCAAGCGAACCTCTTGCCTCAGCCTCCCAAAGTGCTGGGATAACAGGTGTGAGCCACCGCGTTCATCTGCTGCTTTTTCATATTAACATTAAACGCCGTCTTCATAGATTGTGGTAGGGAAAGAGAGAGGACTACAGACAAATTAAACTGTGAAATTTTTTCAACTGGTTTTTATCTTTAAAGCAAAAATAATTTATTCTTTTCTTGTAGGTCACAAACAAAACACTAGATGTAAAGAAAATGATGAAAACCTGGACCCTGCAGAAAGGATTTCCTTTAGTGACTGTTCAAAGAAAAGGAAAGGAACTTTCTGTACAACAAGAGAGATTCTTTTTAAATATGAAACCTGAAATTCAGCCTTCAGATGCAAGGTATGTGCCCTCTTTCTTTCCATACCTTCTCTTTTATGTACTCAAGTTAAAATATTTTTAAGTGTTTTTTAATTAAAAGTTCTTATGAAACCTAGTAAGATTATCTCTTCTGAGAATAGCTTGAAAAATTCCACCTCCCTGCCCACCTGCCCCCCCCCAAGACTCAACAAATCGTGTGTAACTAACTGGAATATTGAAAAGAGTAGTAATTTTTTTTTAATATTTTCTTTTCACAGCTATCTGTGGCATATTCCACTATCCTATGTCACTGAGGGAAGAAATTCTTCAAAATATCAGTCAGTATCGTTACTGGACAAGAAATCAGGTTTGACTATGATTAACACCTTTCTGATAAGAAATTGGAAATGGCATAATATTAAAAATACTACCACAGAGCAGATAGGAGATTACGCTTTTCAGTGTACACACTCTGTGAACTGGCTTTATGAATCACATGTGTAGATGTGACTAAAATGAGATTGATTCTATGTGTCATGTGCAAAATTGGCCCTTAGTCATCTGAAATAAAGTACAAAAAGCTACAGGAAATGTGCTGGCAGTAGAAAATAACAAATACCTGTGTTTTTATGTCCTAGATAAGTATTTTATGTAACAAAGGAAGAAGTAATAGAGTAGAGCAGTTTCTTAAAGTATCCTCTGCTATCTTCCAGGGTTGGGCTGGGGCAACTGCATTTTAACAAGCACCTTTGATGATTCTTATGCATAATAAAGGTCGATTCATGACCTAGATTTCAAGTAAATAGTTATTATAGTATGTCCTTCAGACATAGTATATGGTTTTTGGTAATGAGAAAATAGACCAAAAAATATGACAGCAAGGTGGAGGGCAATAATAAAATGTAAAGATAGTATATGCTGCCCCACGAGATGTCTATGAAAAGAAGTTGAAATATAGTTCCTGACCATTTGTTAAATACCACTGTGAATGCCACACCACATATCCTTTAAATATATTCATACATCCTAAAAGAACAAAAGGGTCTTGGGTTCTGTAAGAACCATTAGTGATGCTTTAGGTTGATGACAAAGGGAAAATTTCTGTTTGAATCTGGATCTGGTATTTAAACCTGTATTTTTGATAGGTGAGTGTATCTTAGAGCTAAGGGAATGGATTTTGGAGTCAGATTGCCTGGCTTAATTCTTAGCTCTACCATTGGCGATTTTAGGCAAATGATGTGACCTCTCCCAGCCTCATTCCCTCGGCTATAGAAAGAGGATAAGTGATTTTACTTACTTTAAAGGGTTTTGGTGAGGATTAAATTAGTTCATTTATATGAAGCACCTACAACAATGCCTGGCATGTGTTATGTAGTATAGAAATGTTAGCTATCGTTATTAGTGTTGTTATTGAAAAAAAAATAAATCTTTAAACATAATATAACCATATTACATAAAATCTGAAAAATAGAGAATACATTTTTATTACCCTCTCTTGATTATTTGTTTCTAGTCATTTTTTAAATAAATATTTTTTACTTAGTTGAAATCATTGTATACATGTAATTTCTGTATCTTGCCTTTCTTTTTTAAATTAATTAATTATTTATTTTAGAGATAGGGTCTTGCTATTTTGCCCAGGCTGTCCTCAAACTCCTGAGTAGCTGGGATTACAGGCATATACTACTGTTCCTGGCTCTTGCCATTTTCTTTTTTAGCTTAACATGTACGATAATTGTTTTAACTTCCCTTACTGTTAGACACTTGCTTCGCCATTTGTCTTTATAAGAAAAAATGCCTCAGTAAAAATTTGGGGTCTTAAATGTTTTTCCACTGTATGAACTTTTTCTTAGGAATGCTTCTCAAAAATGAAAACTGTATTACCTTTTGTGGTTTGATCCATAGAAATAAATTGCCCTCCTAGTGTGTGGTAATAGTTGATAATACTACTGTCTGGAATATGTGAAGGTGCCAGTTTCATTGTAGTTTTACCACAGTGGAGTGTTACAGAAACAGCAGCAATCTCATTATTTAAATCCTAGGAGCAGTCGATGTCATCAGATCTTTGATAGCATAACTAGAGGTGCAAGGAATCGCTGCTTTCTTGATGAAACAAAGCTCTAAACCTTAAGTGGGCCCTGGAAGGACAGTCTCTGATACAAAAGAGAACAAATAACTCCAGCTCCCTATATACTGCAGCACAGGCAAAGCATGGCTGAAACATTTGAAAGAAACCAATAAGGCAATTTTGCAAAACTCCTGATAGTAAATTAATATTTGATGATATTAGAAATAATTGGACAATAAGAAACCTGCTTTTATTATCTCTTTTTAGGTCAGTTTACATTGAGCTTATTAAACTCTTTTTGAGAATTTAACCCCATAGACTAACTCGTATTTTCCTACTTTACCTTCTTAGCCCTTACCTGGTATTCTGTGTGTTCACAGTGCAAAAATTCTTTCAGCAGCTCCAACATGCCACACTGCCTCTTGTCTCTGGGCCTTTGCATTCATTGTTTCTTCTCCTTGGAGAACACCCTTGCCTCCCCACTTCCTTGATCTACTCCTATTCATTCTTTAGAACTTAGCTCAGCCATTGCTTGTTCCAAGAAGCCTTCCCTCCCCTCCCCCCAAGACAGAATAGATGGCCTACTTATGTTTTTTAATAACATTCTCTACTTCTCCACTTATAAGTAGTGTTGCACTTATATCTGTCCCCAAATTAGATATATCCCCCATTGAGGGTAGGGATAATGGCTATATGAATCACTTTTGTAAACTTAGCACTCAGTAGGCACACAAAAATTTATTGAATGAATAAATTTTAGTCTATAAAAAAGTGACTCAATTTCAAATGTCACTACAAAAAACTCTAGGAAAAGAACATGCAAAGGGTGATGATGTGATATCTTCTGTTTCTCTTCATTTGAAAAGATTCTTAGTAAAAGGTAATATGCAAAATGCACTATAATATAATTGGTTTAATCTAGAGCTGGAACTGGGCCAATATATGATGAAAGCATGTCTGTTACTTCCTCTTCTCAACTGTGTTATTTCCTTTGCTGCTGCTGCTGCTGCTGCTGCTGCTTTAATTCCTGCCAGTTCAGGTTTTGAGTCCACATTGAAAATGTTCTGTCCTTACAAAAAATGTTTGGCCATGAAGACGGTTGAGTCGTCTTGGTTCCTAATGCTCCAGTGAGAATTACCATTATTTGAATTACATTTTCAATTTTTCTTTTCCCAAAAGAAATATAGCAGAGAGGGTGACTTCAGGCATATTTTATGGTATTTGACTTTAGTGCTATGTATTATCTTGATGCTTGATGGTTTGTTAAATCTATATTATATTTTCATGTGTTCTAATTCCAGGATTGCTGAGTTAGTCCATTAGTTCAATCATATATAGGAGTTATATTTCGTCAATATCTTTGTCAGTTTTCCTCACATACATGAATTCTTTTTTACATACAGGAATTTTGAACAATTAGTATTTGTTGTGCATAAGAAGAGCTGGAATGGGCCATTTTTCCAGGCCGCATATTGAGAGAATTATACTTTAAAGTTTCCCTCTTCCTTTCTTCCTCCCCTATCTCTTTTATCCACATCTTACGTAGACCTAAGATCTTTAACTATAGGAGATTTTCATATTAAATCTAACTTAAAGCATTTATGTTTCTGAAAGGATATTACTGTACCAGAAACATTGTTGTGAAACTAAAAGACAGATCATTGGAGAGAAAGGCAATTGGAAAGAAAGAAGGAAAGGCATGCAGTAATTAAAATATTTTTCATGTGCCATTCGCAGCTCTTGCCTTTTTCCCCCTAATAAAATAAAGGAGGAAGAAAGGGGCATTGGAAAAGGGAATGCTTTGAAAAAAGGGGGATGCAGTTCAACTGCATGTATCATTCTGGCCCCCTGGAGCAAACTGGACAAGAAGTTTTGTAACTTTGTAGTAAAAACATGTTTTTTTGTTGAAGTACTTTAAAGTTTCTTTGTAAAACAGTAGTTGATTTTCATAGCTCATTGACAAATGTTTCTTTAAAATCACTGTTAGATTACTTCATCTGGGTTTTTGCCATTTTAGATTGGAGTTGCTCACTCTTTTTTATCCACATCTTACATAGACCATTATTCAATGGACTGTGAAAATTGAACCGTTAATCTGTTAATGATTATAATAAATTAAAAACATACGAAGCTAGCCTCATCCACATTTGAACTGCAGGATGTAGTTACCTCCCTTGTGTGTAAAGCTATTATTTCTTGATACCTGTGGTTTTAAGGTCCTCCATCTGATCATTCAAGAAACCTGAAAGAGGCTAACATGTTGAATTTTTAAATGATAAGTCTCTTTCTTTGTGCTGTTGGCTGCACTGCTTTATGTCCTGTCGTCTCGATGACAGTAATAATTTCATGTACACTCGCAGCTGCATCCCTCCTCTCTACCATCTGGACTTGGCTGGGTTAACAAGATGGCAAGTTGCTTATCAGCTGAGATACTCTGTATTTCAATATTTTCCTACACCCATCCCTTGGAACAATTGCCATATTTAGCTTTCCTTGTTTCCTTTTTTAGGCAAGGGAGACTTGGTGCTCTGTAGCCCTTCTTCACGAGGCCCTTTCTTGATAAAAGCTCTGTAGGAGATTGGGTTTGGTGCTGTGGAGAGTGTCGATGTTTTTGAATTAGCTAATGATAAAGTTAATTTCATTAGTCATAGGTTTGTTAAAAATGGCTCCAACTTGGAGCAGGTACTGTTGCTGTCACATATATTCCTTAAAGGTGTATGCTGCCCTGGAAAAGGAATAAGCCCTGTATAATTGGTCTTTCCCATTTGTTGCTATATCAACAATATAACAGAAATTAGT
Source organism: Cheirogaleus medius (assembly GCA_008086735.1). Taxonomy (NCBI): domain Eukaryota; kingdom Metazoa; phylum Chordata; class Mammalia; order Primates; family Cheirogaleidae; genus Cheirogaleus; species Cheirogaleus medius. The sequence continues at coordinate 38,151,187 of VBSM01002608.1, forward strand.
ATGTAATTTTTTAATGAAAATTATTAGCTTGGCCAGGCACGGTGGCTCACGCCTGTAATCCTAGCACTCTGGGAGGCCGAGGTGGGAAGATCACTTGAGCTCAAGAGTTCGAGACCAGCTTGAGGAAGAGCAAGACCCTGTCTCTACTAAAAACAGAAAAAATTAGCCAGGTGTGGTGGAATGTACCTGTAGTTCCAGCTACATGGGAGGCTGAGGCAGGAGGATCACTTGAGCCCAGGAGTTTGAGGTTGCAGTTAGCTATTATGATGCCACTGTACTCTAGCCAGGTGACAGAGTAAGACTCCTCTGTCTCCCCACACCTAAAAAAAAAAAAAAAAGGAATTATTAGCTCATTAGCTTATATGTCCTGTTTAGACATGAGCAGAATGTCTTTTCATTTTAAACATCTTTTTCAGTATCAGTAGAATTGTAATAAAGATATAAAGAGAATCTGATATATTTGAATAATTCATGCTTTTGAGATTGACAGACTGTAAGGCTTGAGGCACTAATGTATAACTCTTGGGCTTAAAACATGTTTCTAAGGCATTTAATGTACAAAAAACTTCAGTACGTAATTATAATGATAGTGAACATTTTAAAATAGGCTAAATGTTTCAAAATAGGAAACTGTGGTTAAACTGTGGTAGGTCTTGAAATAGAATATTATGAAGATATTTGAACACTGCATATAAGACAATGGAAAAATGGTGGGGGGAACTGATAGATGAGAAAAGATAAAAATACGCATAGATCTGCTATATGAAATATTAAATCTATTAAAACACATACAAGAAAAATCTTGGCAGAAAATACTCTGAAAAATGCTAGCATTGTCCAAGTTTAGATTATTTTTCTTTATTCTTCTTTTTCTTGTAATTTTAAAAATTTAAAAAGGATTCATTACTTTAAAATGGAGGGAGAAACATAAGTATAAGTAAACTTTATTTGGATTTGATTTTAAACTATCTTCCATGCCATAGTCTTTTATTTGTTCACTCATTCACTAATTCAACAAGTATTTTTTGAGCACCTGCTAGGTACATTGTTCTAGGGGCTGAGGCTTTAGCAGTGAGCAAAATAGTAAGCTCATGGAGCTTATATTCTAATAAATAATAAACCTCAAGATGCTTAGAAGCATACCCCTTATTATATTAAATCCACATTCTTGTCATCAACTTTAAAGGACATTTCTTGATTAGTAATTCTGAGAATTTCTAAAATTCATATATGTATTTTGTAGTCAGATAGTTCTTCATATTTTGTACATTAGTTGAAATAATTCCATAATTCTCTCAGCATTTATATATGTAATGGAAGGGACCTGAAAAGTACATATCACTTTTCTATTACTTTAACTTAGTTATTTCTTATTTGTTCCTAATGAAATCATAAGCCTTCCCTAATGTTTATTTTGCTAGCTTTGAATTATGTGACTTTTCCAAATGGCTTTGTTTGTTCTTCCTTTGCTCACATAATGAATGACAAAGACTGAGATGGAATACATCTTATATATTTCTCTCCCTGTTGTTCCCTGCTGCCCTACCCTACACACACTCCCTTTCTCCTGCCTTCTCTTCTCCAGCCATAATGAACTTGGGAGCAGCCAGTTCAGTGCACGGGTACCACGTACACTTTCCCTCTGGGCCTTGAGCACTTGAGGTCTCTACTATACCTTCCTCACATAGCTAACACCTAAATGTCCTGAGCTCTCTTGAAATAATGACAACTTAGTAGTAGTTCCAGCTACTCGGGAGGCTGAGGCAGGAGGATGACTTGAGCCCAAAGAGTTAGAGTCCAGCCTGGGAACCATAGCAAGGCCCCCATCTCTTAAAAATACAACAGTGAAAAAAAAAAAAAAAGAATGACAGCTTGGATGCCATTTCTTTCAAGAAGCCTCTCCTGACTTTTGTCAGCAAATAAAGCATTTCTTCCATGTACTTCCGTTGAATGCTGTATTTTCTTTTTCTATCAATAGCACTTAATGATATTATACTTGCCTGGTTACTTTAGACTGTAAGATCCATAAAAGCAGAGATATATCTACTTTGTTCACCATTTGATTTCCAGCACCTAGCCTAAAGCCAATAATGCATAATAAATAAATAATTGTTAAGTGAATGTGGTGCCCTTTACTGACATGAAAATAACTGCACTGGGAGGCAAGCACTTAGTTTCTTACCAGAATGATCAAATATAAATATAAACCATATTAACTTTGGATCTAACAAAGCATTCATTTAATTTTTTTCTTACCCTGTTGTCTTCTCTCGTTTTTTGGTCTCTATTAGGTGTCATCAATCTTACAGAAGAAGTGCAATGGGTCAAAGTCAACATAAACATGGATGGCTATTATATTGTACATTATGCAGATGATGACTGGGAAGCACTAATTAAACAGTTGAAAATAAATCCTTATGTTCTGAGTGACAGGGACCGAGCCAACCTTATCAACAACATCTTTGAACTTGCAGGGTAGAGTATACTTGGCTTGGGTTTGTTTTGTGTTGTTTTGTTTTAAACAGGTCTGTTGAGGTAAAGAACATTTATAAAAAACAGTTTGAAAGAACAAGCATGTGTTGGCACAATTCATTTTGGAGGACTGGGAAAATATAAGACACGTTCTTTGCCTCCAGGGACTTTATAATCTATTTAGAAACATCAGCTACAAACATATTGAACAGTTAAATTACATAAAACAAGACATTTAATAATAATTCAAGACTAGATACCAAAAAACAGGACACATATTTTGCTGAATAAATTGATTTAGGAGTTCAGGCATTATTTTATTTCGCAAGAAAATTCTTTTCAAGCAGCAGCTGATTTAAGCATGAAGTTTCGTGCTTACCTGTTGGTTTTGAGGTCACGTCTCTGATAGCCGGAGCCTCCTTATCTGTGTAGTACTTGCCTCTCCAACTACCTCATGTCTTACAGAATCCCAAAGTCAAGAACGGCAGTGACCTCGTGTAAAGATATACTCTGAATAGAGTATCACCAGTGGATCAATAATAGGCTTAGAAACACAAGGAATACTCAAGCGTGTTCCTTCTGACCACTCTTGACCTTCCCATTTTGGTTCATTTTTTATGAAGTGACCTTATATCATCTCAGCCATCACCGCTATTATTTCTTTTTCTTTTTTTTTTTTTTTTTTGAGACAGAGTCTCACTCTGTTGCCTGAGCTAGAGTGCCGTGGCATAAGCCTAGTTCACAGCAACCTCACACTCCTGGGCTCAAGCAACCCTTCTGCCTCAGCCTCCCGAGTAGCTGGGACTACAGGCATGTGCCACCATGCCCGGCTAATTTTTCTATATATATTTTTAGTTGGCCAATTAATTTCTTTCTATTTATGGTAGAGACGGGGTCTCGCTCTTGCTCAGGCTGGTTTCGAACTCCTGACCTTGAGCAATCCGCCCACCTAGGCCTCCCAGAGAGCTAGGATTACAGGCGTGAGCCACCGCACTCGGCCTATTATTTCTTTAAATGGTTAATTTAAACATACCCAGTACAAATGCACAATAGACTTTGCCTTAACAAATTTGACAAACAAATTCCAATACAACCAACAATTGTTTTGTTTTTCTGATTCAGATACTCTCTATGCTACACCCTTTTCCCCTGGTAAATTTAAGTAATTAGTAAATAAAATTAGTTCTTTCATCTTTTCTCACCTGAGAGATTGCAAGACTTTTGCTGAGCCAGTAGCAATTTACAGATGACCTAAAGAATAAAAACAAGCTATTGTTGAGGTTTATCTTTCTCTTGAAATGCATCTTTTACCTTGGGTCACATGAACTTAATAAAAAATAATATTTAGTCTAACTTTACAGAATGCTACACTAAGTTTAAATTTTTGGTTTTCAAGACTTGCCATCTACCCATAAAGTTTCACTCTCAGCATGCATAGAGTTCTGTGTGTCTCTGCATATTTACTTTTCCTGTTCTTTTATCCTTTAGCCTAGGCAAGGTGCATCTCCGGAGGGCCTTTGATTTGATTGATTATCTTGGAAATGAAAACCATACCGCACCCATCACTGAAGCCCTGTTCCAAACAGGCCTCATCTATAACCTCCTTGAAAAACTGGGATACATGGATCTAGCCTCAAGACTGGTGGTAAGTCTGCCTTTTTGCCAGCTTCTCTTGTTTCTTGCTTTTAATATTGTCATCCGTGGTTCCATTCAGACAGTAACGAGCTGAAAAACCAACCAGTTGAATTCTATTTTCTTTACTTTCCTGGTTGTGAAACCTTTGAATCAAAATGTCACTGCCTACCATGAAGAGTTGATAAAGGCTTAGTATGATGTGGTCTTGTTTGAATATCAAAGTATAGACTTTTGACACTGCTATCAAAGTGGGGTCACATGAAAACAGTATTTCTCTATTCAATTTCTGTTTTCATATAATAAATACTTGAAATAGGACCTTTTGCAAAATAGATCTCCCCATTAATTTTCCAGTGGTCGTAAAATGTAAGTTAGTTTGTATTGAGAACATTCTGTTTAGGAGCTCTTGCTGATAAGTATCTAATGGATAATGATGCTGCTGGATTTAAGTTTCTCTGCAAAGCAGTAAAGGAGTCTTAGTATTGGAGACTGTTTTACCTGTCTTAAAACCAATTGCCTGATCTGAATAGTATCTTGTTATTTTAGATACATTCAGTATTAAACTATTGACTGAGCCTTTAAACACTTTGAGAGAGTGAAAAATTCTTCATTTTTATCTAATTTTCTGAATCAGCACATTCTGACAAAAAAGTTTGCCTTCTAAACTAGTCAGGTTTTTCAGGGACCCAGGCAAGGGGCAGCTTTCAGAAAAAGGAAGAAAGTATTGGACTAGGAATTAGAGTAGGTTTTTTAGGGTTTGAGTATCCTCACTAGTAAAAGGGAAGGTTTGGATTAAGTCATTTTTTTAAAAATAACCTTCTTTCTGCCTCTCTTATTGTTCTACTGTGCATCTCTTGTGACGAGTTCTCTCATCACACACATGATTCTTAGTGGAGGAAGGGATGCAGCACAGATAGGCCATATGGAACTTGAAGAGCACCCCTCCCCCACCAGTTTCTGCACTGACCCAAAGGAGGTGCACAATCTCTACCCATGAGTGAGATGCTTAAGTTAGATGATTTCTGAGCTCTTTCTAATGGTTAAGATTTTTATTTTCTTTTTCATAAGGCTTTCAACTAGCAGGCTTAATAAAAACCAGTGCCTGAAACATGACCTGTCCCATAGTGATACTCAGTAAATGTTGAATGAGCAAATGAGTGAAACACATCAGAAACAAGTGCTTTTGAGTGCTTATTATATCCTATACATCGTGCTTAGTGCTTAATGTAGATTACCTCATTTAATCTTCACACAATGCCAAGATAGATATTTCTACCTCCATTAGATAAATGAGAAGACTGAATGACTTTTCCAACACCACTTACCTAGTAAATTATAAAGCTGAGAGTCAAACCCAGATTAGTTTTACTCGAAAGCCCACTCTTTGTGTTATGTTGCCATATTAGTGTTCTAGCAATGTCATCTTTCCAGTGTTCTTTGTGTTGGAAAAATTAAAGCTTGCTTTCTTGATATCATTTTTTTCTTTTTAATACTGAGACTTTTACATTAAAACAGCTTAAAAGCATATAGGCTATGTATTTAAGGCTTAAAATAATAGACCCACATCTAGTTGTTCTCTTGAAAATGAAGCTGTCAACTTATGAGATTTTTTAAATATCTGAAATGTTAATAACTGTATATTTTTATAGCATTTTGGGGCATTAGCCAGTTCAGGTACTGTTGATGGACATCTGGGTGTTTGTAGTTTGGAGCTATCATGAATAACACTGCTGTGAATATTCTTTTAGATGTCTTTGGTATGAATTTCTTTGGGGTATATGTCTGGAAATGGAATTATTGAGTCATAACATTTGCATAGTTAATACTGTACTATCAAAGCTTTTCAAAATTGTACCAATTTACACTCCCATATGAGATTCTAGTTGCTCTATACCCTTGCTGTTAACTTAATTATTCACAGTAAATCTTTTTTCTTTTAGCCACTCAGATGGGTGCATAGTAGTATTGCAATTTTGGCTTTAATTTGCATTTTCCTACTGACTAGTGCAGATGAATTTCTTTTTGATATGTTTATTGACCATTGGATATTCTTTTGTGAAGTGCCCAAGTCTTTAGCTTATTTTAATTGTCTGCCTTTTTCTTATTGATCTGTAAGCAATCAAATCAAATTTGCATATTCTAGATATGAATCCTTTGTTATATTTACAAATATCTTCTGCTCTGTATTGCTTTTTACTCTCTTAATGAGATTTTTGGTTAATGTCAATTGTTAATGTATATAAAATATTTGCCTACCCCCAGATATTCTGTGTTCTCTTCTAAAAACTTTATTATTTTTACCTTTTACATTTTGATCTATGATCCATCTGGAATTGATTTTTGTGTATGGTGTGAGGTAGACACCAAGATTCTTTTTTTACAATATGATATCCAATTATCTCAGTAACAGTTTATTTTATCATATATGTATATTTTTAATTCTAGATTTATTTTGGAGGTAATTAGTGTCATATCAATACTATGTGAGGTAGCATGGTAATTTCCTAGGGCTGCCATTATAAATTCACAAACTTGATGCCTTAAAATAACAGAAATTTATTCTCTCATAGTTCTGGAGGCTAGAAGGCCAAAATCAAGGTGTTGGCAGGATAGGGTTTGTTCCTTCTGAGGAAGCATGTGTTCCATGTCTCTCTCCTAGGTCAGTTAGTTGCCAGCAATCCTTGTTTCCTGGTCTTGTAGATGCATCATTCCAATCTCTGCTTCTGTCAATGTGATGTTTTCCCTGTGTTTTTGGGTCCAAGTTTCCCTGCTCTTATGAGGACACCAGTCACTGGATTAGGGCCTCAGTAATTCAGTATGGCCTCATCTTAACTTGATGGCATCTGCAAAGACCCTATTCCCAAATAAGGTCATGATCACAGGTTGCAGGCAGACATGAAATTTGGAGCAGGGGTCGGGAGACATTATTCAACCCAGTACGGGTAGCAATAAGATTAGTACATCTCACCTTTTTTCACTATTAAAGGGCAGTGTTGGTTCTGAATATACCTAAGAGGAAGCAGAATATCTGCCTACGCGGAAGCTGCCCAGCTAGTTAAATTTCATAATGGCAGAAGCCATTCTTCCCCCACTGGCTCTGTTAACTCTGTTTAGGGCTTAGTTCTCAGGAAGCACTTGATGCTTACCCTCGAGCTGTCCCTATGCTGAGAATACAGATGCTAAAGTCAATTCAAGGAGTTGCACCTTTGGAGCATTTTGATACCTGAGTAACTCTTCTTCCCACTGCATATTCATCCTGGATGATTTCCAGTTTTCTAGGCAGGCATGTGTTTATTAGGAACACATGTCAGGGTAGGATCTAGGGGACTGATGGATAGAAGACAAGAGCAGGGGGCTTAGTATGTGTTTCTAAGATCAGGGGCCCTTTTAGTGCTGTAGATCTTCGTATTGTTAGCTAAAAGCCAAGTTAGCTTTACTTCATCGAGAGGGAGAACCCGTCTCTTAAAAATTCTTATTCTAATATTAGGGCATTCTGGTAGCATCCAAACTCTCAAACTATGAAATCTGACACTCTGTAGTTAGGAATTGGAATAGCAGACATTTCTGAGTCCTTGGATACAATGTTCAAATATATTAGTGCTTAAGACTGGTGTCTGATTAATTTTTATGTCATTGTAACCAGAGCATTATGTACATTTATTGGTCATTTTGTTATGTAGGCTGCTCATTATGTGTGCCACATTTTTTGATGTATGCTGTGGTGTTGTGATGGGCAGGGCCTGGAGGCATGTTTGAATTGTGTTAAATTGTTCGCATCTGATGTTAACATCTGATCCTAGCCATGTTCCTGTTTTAGCACTTACAAATCTGTCATTCTTTTACATATGAGGCATTGGTGGGACAAACCTTTTGCAATAAAAACTGACATTTAACTTTTAAGAAATTCAGTTGACCCAGGAAAGAACTCCCCGGGCATATCAGTGTAAAATTAAAGCAATGAATCAAAATGTAATACATAACATAAGTGCCAGCATCTTTCCCTGTCTGCCTTATTTTTAAAATCATTTTGTGGTGGTGGTGTTGCATTTTATTGCACTTCCAATATTTGTAGTTTGTATAACCCATTAATTTATTTTCTCTCTCCACTTGCCATTTTACTTTATGAAATCATAGGGTTGGATTCTATTGTTTAATGAGCTTAAATTTCAAGAAAATTAATTTGGGACTGTAGAAAAACAGTTTCATTTTATTACTAACAGGGAAAGATAATTTGAAGCACGTGCTACACTTCATTAATATTAATATTAAAAATATAAGCTGAATTAATTATAAAAATGATTATATTTTGTAATGGCAGGATTTTTCTAAAAATAGAATTCTTTTTTTAAATAAAAATTTTTATTCTTATATTATAATTTGAAATATATTTAAAATCAACTATTTTTAGAATTCCTCTTAATAATTTGGCATTGAGACTAACTAGCAAAATTGCACCCTATGATTCCAGTGGTGTAACTGCTCAGAAATTAGCCTTAGCATCTTCAAGTGTCAGGTTTCCTTTGCTTCTAATACTTCAAAGTGCCAATTTTTCCACTAACTTCTTTATGTTTTAGTAAACTCCGAATGAGCATTGCCACTTTTTCTTCACTGAGTTTTTTAAAAATAAAATTGCAGACTTATAACTTTTTTTCTCACATTCTTCCTTTATTTCTATTTGACAGTTAAGAGTAGCTTTTAAATTTCTTTTATTCTTCAGTCATTTGGGATGGTTTGCGATCATAATGCTATTGAGAAGGTAAGGCCGGCGGAAGGCAGCACGTGCCAGTGCAGTCAGGTGTAGCCAGCAGGATCTCCTGCATTACTCTTGTGTTGCTCGCACTACTGGTCAGCATAGCAAGTATTTTCCACTTCATGTCCTCCCAGTGACTCTCAGGCTTTACACTCACACATGCCACCAGGTGTCTGTTGCTTTTGACAAAAGTGAGTTGACATGTCATCACAAACTTTGAGTCCTTCTCCGTGTGCAGACTCTTTTTTCCCTTCTTATATTCAGCTCCACAAGAGACTTGTCTCAGCTGAGAAAGTGGCCTCAACAGTTTAAAGACCTGCAAATAGGATTCATGTTAGGTATTGACAGTAGTACTTGGGAAGAAAGTAATGCTCTATGAAGAACTCGGAACTAAATTTCTGGGATTAAGAGTTTTTGTATGTGGTCATCTCTGGTACTTGATTACTTGAGGTGAGATGTGATAGTGGTCGTGGTGGTGAAGGAGGACTGGGGGAAGAAATCCTCCTGTGCCCACATCCCTGGGGAGAAGGGGCACCTGTAAATTTTTTTTCACTTTTATCCTTATATATAGCTGTGAAGGCTTTTTTAAAAATTCCTAAAAGCATCTTTTATATTAGAATTTTTGTTCCTTCCAGTGGCATTTATAAATGCATTTGTCATATGCTTTTTAAAATCCATGTATCCTCACCCCTCCCCATGTATAACAACTTGTAATATGGAAATATTTCCACATACTATGTCCAGCTTTTATGCTTTTGTTGTGGAGAAAGATGAAAAAGTTGTTGGTTCCTTAATACCCCAAGTATACATTTAACAATGACATCCATTCAGGAGAAACTATAAAACTGGACTGGATAGTAGATGATATTAATGAATAACTTAATTTTCTTAAGTGTAATAAGATATTATGGTTCTGTAGGAGAATGTTCTCATTTCTGTGAGTTGCATGCTAAAGTATTTATAAATGAAATACAGTGATATCTGTAACTATCATATGGTTCAGCTAAAACCAGAAAAAAAACAAGTTGTGTGTGTATGTGCATTTACACATACGCAGAAACAAAGCAAATGTAAGAGTGTTAAAAAACTGTTGACTCTAGATGAACAGCATCTGGATATTTATTGCATTATCTTTTTTGTAGGTTTGACAATTTTTTTAAAGCTTGGGAGAAGAAATAAACTGTAAACAACTATTCTTCTCCGCAGGCTTCATTTTCTTGCTAATTTAGTTAGATTAATTTGTTAAAGCACCGAACTAGTTGATGTGTTAAATATACTGTTAACAGTGGATTCAGAAACATTTAAGCATTACCTATCAGTAAAGAAGTATGTTTTTTTTCCCCATTGCTTTATGGTTTTTATAGATTCTGAAGTCACAAGGTCAAGAAGTTCCAACTTCCTTTCAGCAGTGGTTATAAGTGATACTTTTTGGCAGGAAAATGACTTCTAGCTGAGTACACACAGCATAAATGTTCCCTACTGCACAGAAGTCATTAATTCTTTCTCAGTTATGTCATTAAAAGTCCCTCTTGGCTGTAGCAGCCTTATGTATAGCCTTTGTTATTGAATGGTTTCGTCCCAGCTATATGTGGGCTTCATGTGGTCAGTTGGTATGTGATGAGTAATATCTATGACCCTCCTTTTTTTCTCATTGAGTAAACGTTGGGGAAAAGAGATCTTACTGTCCTAATTTTTTTGATTGCCCTAATTGTTACTACTCTATTATAATCTGTTTTGTTTCTCTAGACTAGGGTGTTTAAATTGCTTCAAAACCAAATCCAACAACAAACATGGACTGATGAGGGCACCCCATCTATGCGAGAGCTTCGGTCAGTCTTGCTAGAATTTGCTTGTACCCACAGCCTGGGGGACTGCCACGCTGCTGCCATGAAGCTGTTTGACGACTGGGTAGCATCCAATGGAACTCAAAGGTGAGGTATACTTGTACTCAAGCAAATCGCTTTCCTCCGCTTTACCTCACATCCTATACTGAAACCAGGATCTTCTCATCCTGGGTCTTAAATGTCATAAAACTGAGTGTTAATATAGGTGAACTCTGTGCATCTGTGCTCTCAAACAAGACTTTTTGTGGTAAAATACACATAACATAAAATTTAGCATCTTAAACATTGTTTAGTGTACAGTTCAGTAGTGTTAAGCATATTCACATTGTTGTGCACCAATCTCCAGAACTGTTTCATCTTGCAAAACTGAAACTCTGTACCCATTAACAACTTCCCACCTCCTCTTTCCCCCAACCCCTGGCAGCCACCATTGTATTTTCTGTTTCTGTGGGTTTAACTATACTACACATCTCATATAAGTGAAATCATATAATATTTGTCTTTTTTGTGATTGGCTTATTTCACTTAGCATGAAGTCTCCAAGTTTCATCCATATTGTAGCATGTGTCAGAATTTGCTTCTTTTTTAAGGCTGAATAATATTCCATTGTTCAAATATACCACATTTTATTTATCCATTCATTCATGGATAGACCTTTGAGTTGCTTCCACCTTTTTGCTATTGTGAATAATGCTGCCATGAACATGGGTGTACAAATATCTCTTGAAGACCCTGCTTTCATTTCTTTTGGATATATGCCTAGAAGTGGTATTGCTAGATCAGACGGAAATTTTATTTTTAATTTTTTGAGGAACTGCCATATTATTTTCCATAGCAGCTGTACCATTTAAATGGTACACCAGCAGTGCACAAGCATTGCAATTTCTCCACATCCTTGCCAACACCTGTTATTTTCTGCGTTTTTGGTAGCAGCCATCCTAATGGGTGTGAGGTGACAAGTCTCTTTTAATTTAGGACTAAAACATAGCAGGTAGAGTTAGCAGGTAGTAGAAATGCTTTGGGTAATGATTGGTTCTCTCCAGGTTCCTCACTGGGCTTTATGGAGAGAAGATTCAAGCATCAGACAGAGAGTTGGGGTGGAGGATTCGGATAGCCTTTTGAATCTTTCCCAGCTCTGATCTTAATTAACAAAGGCAGTGGACTGTTTCTTCCCCTCTTCTCACGCCGCCCCGCATGTATACTGCTGTATTTCTACCACAGAACTTACCACACTGTATTGTAGTGTGTGTATATGTTGCTCTAAACTTTGTGATAGCCTGTGAGTTCCTGGAGGGCAGAGACTGTCTCATTCCTCTTCCCCTCCCCAGCATCCAACCAGTTGCCTACCTGGTTTTTTGTGAGTGCTTCATGAATAATTATCGTATTAAATTGAACTGGTGCTCGTCATCGTTGTACTGCTAGGATAGTAGCAGTCACCGAATTAACCTTTTTCTTGACTCTGAGTTGTATAGTTAAGACTTTTGCAATTATTGCCTACCCTGACCCCAGGAACACTCCCACTAGTCAACCCCTTACCTTCGTATTCAGAATTTGTTCTTGTTGTTCTCATGTTTGACCCCCTCTCTTACAGCTTACCTACTGATGTCATGACTACTGTGTTCAAAGTGGGAGCAAAAACTGAGAAAGGCTGGTCATTCCTCTTAAGCAAGTACATGTCTGTAGACTCTGAAGCAGAGAAGAACAAAATACTTGAGGCACTTGCCAGCTCCGAGGATGTACGGAAACTTTACTGGTATGCAACCACCCAAGGAATGTGATATATAGAAACCAAAAGCATAAAAAGCACTGTGCTCCTATGATGGGAGCTCTTTTTTTTTTTTTTTTTTTTGAGAGCTCCCTTTTCCACCCTTCTGTTATAGGCCAGGCCTGACTTGGACAGTGTGGTGAGGAGCCCATATGTGCTGGGCTTGATCTCAGAAATTGAACCCTGAGAGATAGGCAAAATATGCTTTGCCCAAAAGAGATTGGGAGATGTCAGGAATCACAATCTGCTTCTATTCCCTGCTCAAAGCGTCTTCCTCTCTTGGTATGTTGTCTTACGCAACATCGTTAGTACTGCGTTCCTTTGGGCCAAGGTGTTGCTCTGGTCAAGCTGTCGTTTTGAAAATGCAGTCACTTCAGAAAAAGATAATATGTAAAAGCTTATAGGTTCTGCCTTCATGTGAATTTATTTGTCGGCCTTTTCCTTTAGCTGATGAAGGCCCAGAAATGTGAGTTTCACAGGGTGAGAGAAGGGCTTTAAACAGGAAGAACAGGCAGTGGCGGGATAGAGGAGCTCTAGGTAGCCAACAGGAACATGAAATATCTGGCACGTAGGACACAGACGTTGAAAGTCACACCAAGAAGGATAGAAGGGGGCACCTGGGTCTCATTGTTTCTCCTGTGTAATTTTGCTCAGGTAGATCTTAATAGTGTCCCAGAAATGTCCTCAGCACCTGCCCAGATCTACTTTCCAAACTATAAATAGGCATTTTCTTTAAAGTACTAGCCAGCCTCTGACCTAAAGAAATAGAGAGAAAATTTTGTTTTTATCGGCGGGGGGTGGGGGGGATGGCAAGGGCAATATATGTAACCTTAACGATATTTGTACCCCCATGATATGATGAAATAAAGAGGAAAAAAAAAAGAAAGAAAGAAGGTTGAAGGGAAAATTGTGGAAAAAAAATTACACTTAGTAATACACTAATAATTTCCCTTTGTAAAGTATTCAACCAATACCTAAGAAAATGAAGTAAAATGTAAAAGTATCTCTCATGATCCTTTACTTCCATTTTATTTTCTCTTCTCTGTTAATAAGGGTCATTTCTGCTGTGTGTGTACCTGTGGGGATAGATATAAGTACATGTGTATAAATGTATTTAACCACATTTTTTACACATAGGTTTATACCACACTCGACTGTTCTGTGATACCCTTTTTAGTGAATGATTAGTCTTTGAGATTTGCAATGTCACTTCATAAAACCTGTTTCTGTTTCATTTGTTTCTATGGCTTCATAGTATTCCACAGTATGACTCTATCATAATTGATTTAGCCCATCACATTTCATTGGACATTTGGATTTTTCCCCCTAAAAATAGTGCTGCATTCTTTTTGGGGTGTTTTCTCACTATAAACAGATAGTATAGCATAGTAGATGAGAACTGCTTATATTCAAATAGTAGGCTTTGATATTTATTAGCTGTGTAACTGTGGGGCAGTTATATAACCTCAGTTTCTTCAACATAAAATGGAGACAGGTAATAAATTCTACTCCATAGCATTGTTATGTCAAGGCTTAGAACATTATGTAGTACATAGTATCAATAAATGTTCACTGTTATTAATAATATTAACAAAAGTATATTCTGAACTGTATCTTCATTTTTCAAATTATTCAAATGGCCTAGTTCTTTAAGAGTAGTAATATAATATACCTGCCTACTAAAATGAGGTTTTTACTAGAAAAAAAGCCAGTCTCCAGAATTCTAATAAATTCTACCAGAATTTATTTTCTAAATGTCCTTACTAAATCAAAAATTATTTATTATTGTAGGTAAATGCCTATCTTGTTGGTTAAGTTCTTCCTTCATTTAAAAAAATGACATGTTTTCAACCCTGTGGCTCAATCTTAGACTAACCTGACACTTATTTTCCTTGAAATGCTACAGAGCTTTAATGAAGAAACCAATACTAATTTAAGTTCAGTCACTTCTTTGTGAATAATTATTTCGGAGGCTAAATCTGCTTTGCTCTTTAGGTTAATGAAAAGTAGCCTCGATGGAGATACCATCCGAACACAAAAGCTGTCTTTTATCATTAGAACAGTGGGCCGACGTTTTCCTGGACACTTACTGGCATGGGATTTTGTCAAAGAGAACTGGAATAAGCTTGTACAGAAGTAAGTTTCTCAGACAAATGCTAACTTTGAGTATTCTTGGGCTCTGCGTTTGAAAAAGATTCTCCGTGTTGTGTTTATTCACAGGAGTTAAATTTTGCCGTGAGAGGAAAGAGACTTCTGTGACAGTTTCACTGAAACATTCAGAAATTTGCACATTTGTAAACACAATTCCATACCATGAGTCACTTAACAGTGTGTCCCATTCAAGTACTAACCAAGCTTAGCCTTGCTTGGCACCAGGTCACTTAGCTCGGCATGGCCACACAGACTATTTCATAATAACTGTGTAGTTATGTGTGTTGAAAAGTACCTCTTCATTGCCAAGGCATCAGTTAGGAGCGTGCACCCAGCTAGAGAGCACGTGTCGGTTTTTCTCTTCTTTCTTGTAAAGCAACAGTGACATTTCTAGGTGTATGATCTGATCTTTGAGAAGATTAAATGGATTAATAATTTACCTGGATATTCCCAACTCCTCCCTATTTCACCCACCTTTTCCTCCCACTGCCCGTAAGTGTGTGTCGGACTAACCCTGAGTTAGTGAGCCGCATTTCCTGGGAGGAGGAGGACTCCACTCTGCCTTTGGCACTAAAGCATTTCCTATGCACTTTGCTCACCAGCAGCTGCCTCATTTTTTTGCTCTTATTTTTGTGTTTCTTCAGGTTCCATCTGGGGTCCTATACGATACAAAGTATTGTTGCTGGATCAACTCACCTGTTTTCAACAAAGCCACATTTATCTGAGGTTGGTTATAGAAAATGCTAGTTGGGAGATTGGGTAACTCTTTTCCCCTCAGGCTGCTCAGCGTAAGTGATATGGTGGCTTTTCATGCTAATCCCTGTCCCTTCTCTCTGTCTTCCTTCATCAATACTAATGATTCTGCGCTGTGATTACTTTTAGAGGGTGGGATATATAGCAATAAGGAAACCTTTTGGTTTCTATCTCAACAATATTCCTTTGTCTTCCCAATAAAAATAATAAAATATATAAAATTAAAACAATAAAAATGAAAGTATTTATGAAATTGTTTTTAAGAATTCTATTCAAAGGGCAAATTTATAGCACCAAGACTAACTTTAGACTTAACCTCACTTACTGTACTTGGACATCTTTTTTCTATTGTAAGTTAAGAAAATGTATTCTTATGGGAGTAAAGAGAATTCATTTTAAAAATTACTTCAGATATCACCATACTTAATCGGGAACTCTGTGTAGACACCTTGAATATTAAAGTATTTCTTCTCTCTACTGCTTTCAAGGTATCAGTACAGCCATCACTAAGTGACAGCTTATTTGAAAAGGATAGCCAGAGTTACCTGAGGTTTATTGTCCTTTTCTTCTTCTGAAATGCTTCTGTGTGGAACTTACAGGTTCAGGCATTCTTTGAAAATCAGTCAGAGGCAACCTTTCGGCTCCGCTGTGTGCAGGAGGCTTTGGAAGTCATTCAGCTGAATATCCAGTGGATGGAGAAGAACCTAAAAACCCTGACGTTGTGGCTGTAGCATGCACAACCGCACCTCATTTTGTCGCCCATTCAGAAAGCTTATAAACTTGGTCTCTGCTGCTTTTGCAAAAGCCAAGGTAAAGCCAGGATTGCTGCCAAGTTGTTTGCACTCTTAGGAGTTCTAGTTAGCTCAGGGCCCAATTGTATTTTTCATCTGTCTTTTCTGAGATGTCTTTGAGCAGTATGTAGTTATTTATTATAAAATTGTATTCACTTATATGCCAACCATCTACAGAAACAATGAGCAATTTTTCTATTTTGAAGATACACAAAAGGGGGGAAAAATCTGTTTGGGAATTCAGTTCTATATCTCAGTATCCAGAAAGTTACTGAACACAGTGGAACAAGGAGTGATCTACCATAAGAGCCACCATCTTTGCAGGCTGCTGCTTTGTTAGCCATTTGTTGCTTCTTATTGATAGATGTTATTGGAATGTGGTACAAAGTTAGTATGATACAAAGAGTATGGTAACAAAGACAATAAAGCATGCACTGTAGAGAACTGATCTCAGGTGTGCAGATCTACTTTGATTTGGGGTTTTGATTAATCCTTTATTTTCTGAAAAAAAGTCTAATATCTATAACTATTGTATTTTTTTCTGCAGAATAGCCAGGTGCTACAGATTTTTAAAATTTTTTTGTTGTATTGAAAAGCTAAATAACAATGCCAAAAGGTTAAATTTTCCAAATATTTAACACTTTCTTTTTCATCTTTTATAGCATTACCATAGGAAAGTGTTCCAAACAAAGTTAGCTTTAATTATAGTTACGTTATTCATGAATGCTGATATTCCCCAAATCTGTACACCTTCAGCACTCCCTGCCATAGATATACCCTATGTTATGAAGAAGTGTTTCTACGTTTGTGGCAAGCATTTTGCTAACACTGGTGATTTTCATCATGACTTTTATCACTATTACTAAGAATACAATTTAAGTTACCTTTTGGCATAATAGATCATAGACACTTTCTCTCTGAATCATAGCCATGTGTGGATTTTCATTTTATATGATAGAGTAGCATATTAGAAGCATATTTTAAAATAGGGCCTTTGAGAAATTGAAAATTTTTATTTGAAGTTCACCATAGTACCTTAAAGGAACAAAGAGAAGGTGAAATAGGAGGAACTTGAAATCAGATATGGTGGGCTTTGAATTTTTTCCATATCAAAAATAGCACTTCTCTTTAGTTGAAAAATCATAGTTTTTCTTTTATTGTGGTCAAACTAACATGAAAAGCAGTGGTCAAAGAAAGAAAGAAGAAAAATGAGGGAGGATATCCAAAACTGTATGGCATTTTTACTCCTTCTGAAGGGGAAATACTGTACTTGAATTTTTTGAGCTATGCAGACTTGTACCTAGATTGTTTTGTTTCTTTGATTCTTAGGAGAAAAGCTTTCTTCCTAATAATTATTGAGAATTTTATATTTTGTTTTTGAAATAGCTTCTATGTACATAAAAAGGGTAATTACCCATTTGCAAGCACTTAAAACACTCCACAGAGTCAGACAATGGGAAAGGTCACCTTTTTTTATTCAGCAGGTATAAAGTTAGAATATGTGAGATTGTGTATAAAATTAAATTTTATTTTATGAAAATATTTTTATATAATAAAATTTAAAAGGCTGGCAAGCTAAAAAATGACTTTCTTTAATCCTAGTGTGTTTTCCCCCAATTTAGTCTTTTCTAAACATTAACTCTTGCTTTAGAGTAAAAAAATATTATATCCTGAGAATCACAGAATCATCTAAATATGTCTTATTGAAACGGGGGTGATTGTAGGTCTTTATTCCTCTTGTGCTTTGGTAAATGATAATTTAGTTAATATTGAAAGTTAGGGTGTTTTTGTATTTTTAGAGGGAAAAATGCTAAACTTTTGAGGGTTCTTTGCTTATTGTTGCTGATTTTATTTTTACCATGTTGTGTTACTGAATTCCACTGTGATACAGAATTTAAATTTTGTTACTCCTCAAAATTGCTTAAGATTCTTCAGTTCTGCCTGCCCATCTTGACATTGCTCTTGGAATGTATGTTAATTCTTCATATGGTGAATCTTGTCTTGAATTATATCATTTTTTTTTCTATGAGTGTGTCTGCATGTGGTGTGGGATGAGGGGTATTGTTATAAGTAAAACTTTATCAAAACATGGACTAAACAGAAATGACTCATTATCCATTGCTATCTTCACATGCAAAGGCCGTTCATTCCCATGATACTAGATCCATAATATTTGTAGTTTCATTTGTAGCCCTCACCTCAATTATATTTAGTTACTAAAACTTCCCCTCAGTTTTTCCCCACAGAATTCCATGATTTTTAATGTTAAAGTAACCCCATCTATATGGGACTTCTAAAAACTAGCTCTTAGGAATATAAGGTTAAATAAGAGGTAAAACTTATAGTATAATAAGTATAATGGTAGCTTTCAAAGTTTTTTCCCCCAAAACTGTATCTTAGCCACTGTATTTCTGAGAACCCAGACTGAAGCACAGAAGTCTTAGTATGCTTTTTTTATATAAGCACACAGATTCATGACACAATTAAGTACTTGTTGAGTAGGTATTCTGTTCATTTAGAGAGATGGTCTACTTGAATATAAAAGGGACATCTTACAAGATTATTAGGAAAGATAGAATTGGAAATCTGGAGTCGTAGAAGAAACATTTATGCTTTGGAGATGTGAAAGTTTATAAAAGTAGGAATCAGAGGAGTCCAGTTTGTTCTGTTAACATGAAGTGATTAGCTGTATGAAACCGCAAGTAATGTCAGCTTCCACCATAAGCTTGTACCTTCCTCCATCTTATTTTATTGAAGTCTCTTTAAATGAAATTTTGTTGCTTGTCACTGTTTCATTGTTTATGAACTTCGTTACTATCACAGGTTCTACTTTAATTTTCTTTGCCATATGTGTTTTCATTTTATGGGGCCACTGTAGGAACGAAAGAGCTGTCAGAAGAGTCCTGGGTATAGAGGGCAAATCAAGCTGCATTGGTATTACTGGGTACCAGACAGAATCCTTTCTTACTATTGGGAAGTAAGAAATTAAAGTTCAGTGCTGACTTTGTTGGATTATTGATAGACTGTTATCAAGTTAGATTTCCAGAAGATTCTACTCAAACGAAAGCACCTGGAACCACGATCTGTAGTCCAGTTGCTGAACACTCACACTATCCCCCTGTTTCATGGGGCTGCCAGGAAGGTGTACTCAGCCCCAAGGACAGCAGTTCCTAGGCTGAGTTGCAAAACTAGACCTGGATTTAGTTACACAGGCCTATCCAAGAACTAAGGTCATAGGTTTGATATAGCTCTTCTCACCTTTGACTTTATTATTTTTGCTTTTATTGGAATTAACTCTCTTTTTACAGAGCTTCCTTCCCCCTCCCTACCCCTGTTTGGCTTTTTAAAACCTAAGGTATATATTTTTGCTGGTTTTCACATTCTTTTATATTGTGCTTTCATTCTCTGCATTGCTAAGTATATACCAATTGAAAAGTGGAGGTCCAAAAGTATGATAAATCTCCTCTTCTCCCTTTCCCTTATTGCCTCCATGGGCAATAGCTAATAGAATAGTTGATTGATTTCTTTGAGTGGTTTGGGGTTGGGGATATATACTTTTAAAATGTACATATATGTGTGTTTTTGATAGGTTTTTATATTCTTTCATTTTGTATATTTTTGTCCTGATGAAAAGTGATATATCATCCTATGACATCATCTCCCCTTCCCATATTGCCTGTAACAACAGCTGCAGAGTAGTTATTTGGTTCCCTTTTTTGGAAGGAGGTGGTAATTTTGAGAGGAGAGCAGGGTATGTTCTTGTAAAAGTGTGTACAAATGTTTTTGCTGCTGTTTTGTGAATGTCATTTCATTTTCTATTTCATTCATCCTCCTTATGGACATGTAGATAAAATGTGGAGGTCCAGAAGTGTGACAAATGTCCCTTTACCTTTCTCCTTATTGCTTCTGTGGACAAAAACAGAGTAGTTGTATTAGTAGTTGCTGCTGCTTTGATCTAGTCTTGGGGGCTGGGGTTGTATATCATCCTTTCAAGTATATATACGTGCTATGCTGCTTTATCATATTTTATTTCATACTTGTTTCTTTGCATGGATGCATATATACTTAATGAAAATTGATGTTCAGAGTATTACAAATCTCCTCTTTTACTTTTTCCTTATTGCCTCTTTAGTAGAGTAGTTTGGTTTGGGGCTTTGGGAGAAAATGGGCTATGTACTTAATGTATATAAATATACGTGCTACTACATTATATTACTAATTCATTTCATACTATGTCTTTCTCATGGACACGGAAGTACTTAATGAGATGTGGAGGTACAGATGTGTAACAATCTCCTCTTCTTCCCGTCCCTTACTACCTATTGGGCAATAGCTAATAAAGTAGTTATCAGAGTGAGGTATGGGGGGAGCGGGGCAGGGGAGTCAGGGAAATGTACTTAATGTATATACACATTTTTACTATTATACTGTATTAATTCATTGGGTACCCAGACTGAAAGGTACCTAATGAACCATGGAGTTCTGGATGTATAACAATCTCCTCTTTTCCCTTTCCCTCATTGCCTGTGTGGGCAATACTTTTAGAGTAGTTTGGGGTTTTTGAAGACTTTTTTACTAGGGGAAAGTGATTTCAGGGTAAGGGTGTATACTTTTAAAATGTATACACTTTTTCTACTTTTTTGTTAGTTTGTTTCTTTCCTTGTCCTTTAAATAGATATATGAAGAAAATTAAAGTTCAGTCTATGACACGTCTCCCCTTCTCCCCTTACCTTATGTTGCCTGTGTGGACAGTATCTAGGAGAGTAATTAATTCGTTTCAGGGTTTTTTTTATGGGTATTGGGGTATATACTTTTATAAATATATGTACATGTTTTTGCTTCTTTATTATAGTATTTCACTGGGGACCAAGAGCTTCACTTGGATGTGTAGGTTCCTAATGAACCATGGAGTTCTGGATGTTATAACATGTAACAGTTTCTTTCCTTTCCCTTTTTATCTATATGGGGAAATTTTTTTAAGTAGTTTAGATTTCTTGAAGTTTTTGGGGGTGGAAGGGGACTAAGGGCAGGATATATACTTTTTAAAAAATGTATGTACAGTTTTTGTTACTATATTATGTTATTTCATTTTGTACCCAGTGCTTTGCTCGAGCATACAGGTACCTAATGAAATGTGGAGGTCCGGATGTATGAAAATCTCCCCTTTTCCCCTTCCCTTATTGCCTCTGTGGGCAATAGTTGTAGAGTAATATACATTTTTTTTCACTCAACCCTCCTCCCAGAAGGGTGGGGGTATTTATGTACTTTTAGAAATGTATATAAATATGTTTGCTTCTTTTTTCTGTTACTTCATTTTGTACCTAGACCTTTCCATGGATATTTAGGTACGTAATGAAAATCGAGGTTCATTCTATGAAAAAATCTCCCTTCTCCCCTTCCCTTATTGCCTGTCTGGGCAATGGCTTAATAGAGTAGTTGTTTGGGGCTTTTTGGCAGAGGGGTGGGGGATTTGGGGGTTTGTATTTTTTTAAATGTATATAAAAATTTGCTGGGATTTTTTGTTCTTTCACTCCAAGTCAGTTTTTTGTTTGAAATTGTAGGAATCCAATGTAATAAGAGACTGAGACCCAGAGGTGTGGCAAATCTTCTTTCCCTTCCTCTATATCCTGTGTATACAGGCTATAGTAAATGAGTACTGTAATGGCTTGGTTTTGCTTTTTTGTTTTTGAGATTTTTAATGGGAAATGGGCTTATTAGAGAAAAAGACAAGATATATGCTTTTTCTACTGTATATAAATGTTTTTACCCCTTTTGGGTGTTAAATTCATTTTAAATCTAATCCTTTGCATGACTATTTAGGTACTTAATAGTAATAAAGTTGAGATTGACTCTATGAAAAATCTCCCACACTCCCCATCCTTCATTGCCTGATGGGCAATGGTAGAATAGATGTTTGGTTTCTTTGGGAGGCGGCTGAGTGTACATATATACATACATATTTTTAATGTATATAAATGCTTGCTACATTCTGTGTGTTATTTCATGTAGTACCCAGTCCTTTGTTAGGACATGTAGGTATGTAATGAAACATGGAGGTCCAGATGTATGATAACTCTCCTCTGCTTCCCTTCCCTCATTGCCTGTGGGGGCAATAGTTTTATAACTTGGGTTTGTTTTTGTGTGGGGAGGGGTTATATGGGTGGGAAGTGGTTAGGGGGAAAGGACAGGGTATATCCTTTTTAAAGATGTATATAAATGTTTTCATGGTATTGATTTTTGTACCTAGTCCTTTACATAGATATATATATGTACCTAATGAAAATCGAGGATCAGTGTATGACAAATCTCCCTTTCTCCCCTTCCCTTATTGCCTGTGTAGGCAATAGTGAGTAGAATAGTTGTGTGTTATTTACTTACTTGTTTGTTTTGGAAGGATTTATATTTTTGGTAGGGGAATATTCTTAATAACTATAAATATGTTTTCATATCTTTGTTATTGCATTTTGTATTTAGTCTTTTGCATGGCTGTGTAGGGACCTAATGAAAGTTGAGTTTCATAATATGACAGATCACTTTTTTTCCTACGTATTTTCTCATTTATCAGTAGCTAGCATAGTTGTTTTGTGATTATTTTGTTTTATTCTCTGTGATATATGCTTTTAAGGATGTAGGTATATACACACATATATAATTTGCTTTCACTCTCCTCCCATTATTTCCCTTTAATGCTTAGTCCTTTGCAGGGCTCTGAATGTACCTAACAAAAATAAAGGCCTACTAAATTCATACCATCTGGCTGGAAGGTGGGAGTGTAGCTAATGGCACCAGGTGTGCAGCAGATAAGATGGGCGAAGACACTGGGGTATGGTTGAGTGGTGAAAGCTAATCACATCCAGCATTTCTTATGTTGATTCAAACTGAATGAGATGGTGAAAAGGGACCTGTGCTTTTGTGAATTCTAGAAAGACAGGGGCCAGTACTGAGTAAACGTGTGTTTATACTTCATTGCTGATTAATCTTTTAGTAACTGGTAAGTGAGTGAAGCTGGTACGCCAATAAGAGTGCTGCCTAGAATTCATTTGAAGACCCTTAAGAGTAGCTTCTTCTTGAGGCCTGGACTTCTGATTCATTTATAGAAATCTGTTGCAGTTGACATATTTTTGTGTACCCAGTAGAAATTATTTTAATTCTTGGAATGTACCTTTTGAGTTATAGCCATGGCTCCAGTGAATGACAACATGGACCCAAAAACTAATCCAAAAAGAGTTTCCAGGGCAAGCCCTTTCTTTTCAGCCTGCACATGTGGCGGGCCAAGTTGGCCCTTTCCTACCCAGAATTCTTCTGTGTGGCTACATCGCTCTCCTCAGTTCTCCAGTAGCTGGACCATTCCTGTTCTTTTTTCTGTTTTGTCTTCAGTCCTGCATTGTTAGATGTTATCTTCAATGGCACTCAAAAATTTAAGCCAGTGCTGTCTCATGAGCCTTGTGTTTTTGTGTGCATTTCATGCATCCAGACCTATACGTTCACTTTCGGTATTCTTATATTTCACATTGTCTCTCCATCCACCACATGATAAACGCTCCGACTGCATTTGTTTGCATCAAAGAATGTGCATGTGCAAATATCCATCCCTCGCTGTCTTCCCTCCTGCAACATCTGAGCATTATTTATTTGTTTTCACATTTATAATGATGCTACTCTATGCTGAAGATTTAGAGACATTGGTAGGACTCCTAGAAAATTTGCAAAGAAATGTTATTTACCACATCAAACTCTCAGGTTTAGTATTGAAAAATTAGCATATACGTTGCTATTATACCTGCTGCTATGGAAAAAATAAAAGTTTATTCATGACACATTTAACTTTGATCACAAATAAAAGAGAAAGGGGCACCTTTTTGGAGTTAGTCATGGTAGTCATTAGTGATATTTCTGAACAGTTCTTAATTTGAAATACTTCTAAGGAAGTAAAGGTCATGGCTTAGCTGAATGAAATGCTCCAGAAGTTGGACTGTATAAACCATCAGTACAATAATACAGTGTGTGTATGTGTATATAAAATGAGAATTACAGTATAATTGGAGCATTTGCATTAATCAACAAACTCACATTGAGACAAACAGTCTTACAGCTGTCTTGATTAAAGCCAAGTGTTCCATGTTGCTGTGAAGAATAGTCTCTTTCAAGTACTTTGGAAAGTAATTACTTGGAAACTTGTAAAGATATTACATTTTGTATTTAAACACCTATAGAGTTCTTCAATTCCTTGACTCTGAGCTTGTTGGTGGAATTCTAAATTTGTATCATAATCTGTCTTTTGTGGAAGATTTTGAAAATATTATGTATATATAATATTGTATATGCAAATTGTGTTGTTTCACTTGTAAAAGGAAAAGGCTTATTTTTCTTTATATTTCTGATAACTTGTTTTGCATATGACCAGCACTGACTGAAAGGCATGTTTAACTGCAAACACTGTTGCTTTTTTTTTTTTTTTTTTTTTTTTGTGACATGAAAATAAAAGTATTTAAATACAAATAACTTTGTGGACTCTTTGGATTAAAAAAATACATATATAAAGTGATATTTCTTCTCAGATTATGAGCTCTACCAGGGTAGCTCCCATATTCATTGTCTTTTGTCATGTTTCCTACCTCACCAGTATCCCAATATCCCTACTGCGTGTAACTCAAGGGTTCTCACATTCACACTATTGATATTTGGGGCTGGATAATTCTTTGCTGTGAGGAGCTGTCCTGTGTATCATAGGATATTTAGCAGCCAATTGCAACTAGATGCCAATAGCACCTCCTACCCCTAGTTGTGACAACCAAAATTGCCTCCTCCAGACATTGGCAAATGTCCCCGGGCCCTGGAGTGGGAGCTCAAACTTTCAATGCATGCATAGGGCAGGGGACTGAGTAACAGTAATAGGAGCTCCATCCAGCACAATTATTTGCTTTTTGGACTAAAGCAATTCTTGTAAACATTTAGGTCACCTAAGTAGCCAACTGATACAGTAATAATGCAGTAACTAAATGAGTATGAGACATGTAATTTCTTATGCCAGCAAAACCAAGGAACAATTACTCTTTTAATTAAGGTGAAACATTGGATGTTATCAGGGAATACCCCTTGCTTTGGTTCACATATAGTTGGAGTGGACACTGCCATAGTTACATTCTTGGTTAGATCCAATTACAAGAACTAGAACCAGTATC
>VBSM01002608.1:38176629-38186758 GCA_008086735.1 Cheirogaleus medius
GTGAGCCACAGTGCCTGGCCTGGTTAAATTTTTTTATGCTTTTATATTCACAGATGTGGGCAGTAAACAATTGAACTAAAACTCATTATAAATGTAAAGAGCACTTTGGTTCCAATAAACTTTTTGGATGAATAGTATAATAATAACTTTTATTTCAAAATCATTTTTAGAACTCATGGTACAGAATAGTGATTTGTTTATATCTTGTTTTTGCTTTACTTCTCAGTTCTTACCATAAATCCCTCCCCCTCAACACACGCTCGTGTGCGTGCGCACACACACACGCACTCAAAGCCTCTGGACAGACACACACATACACACATACTCAAAGCCTCTGGTGTTTACTAAAACTTGTGTGCAAGTTAAACAGTTAACTTGCATGCTGTGAAGAGATGTTTTATTACCAGAGAGCAAAAACATACTTTTAAGTCATTAATTACAGCCTGCCCTCTAGAGCCCGTAATTGGTGATATGTTCCCAATGCTTTGTGCTTGTTTACTTGTATTATTTTCGTCATGGATGACATCCACTCAACTGGCCAAAGTCCAGGTGAAGCTAAATGCACTTTTGGGACCCCTGTGATTTCTGTTGTTGGCTGAGTTGAATTATATCCAGGACTGTAGATTACACATATAAGTTACATTCTTGCTTTCCCACTCATTTTTATAAAAGGAGAGAGCATAATGTGATAACCTAATAAAACAGCGTCATCACAGGTGGACTGTTGATGAGCAGGCGGCAGCATCGGGAGGCTTAGTTTGAAAGGAAGTCAGGGGACGTCTAGAAGCCACATCAGCATAGGAAACACCACTTGGGGGGTGTCAGTGTGTTGCTTATTAAAGTAACCATTTGTGTACAAACCAAGTGTGGGAAATCGAAAGCCCTTTTGGTCAATGTTTTCTGATGCTGTTGCTCTTCTCCAATGTGAGTGTAACTGAAGTCCCTGGGTCCTACTTGCAGAATTGCACATCGGCTGCCAGTGGGTTTAGTGGCTGTTCGTATCTTCATTTTCTTTATCTCCAAGGCCTCTGTACTTTTAATTTGAGCAAAATTATTGGAATGTTATTATTATCCCATAACAAAAGGTAATGATTTCAAGAAATTAAAATACTTAAGAGGCTATGGAGAATAGACATCAATTCGGACTGGAAACGATTTCTGGTTCAATCATTTTTTATTTAAAGAGAGAGTTGTTACTAATTCCTATTAGTCTCAGTTTCCTCTATTTATAAAATTGGGATCCTACCTACATACCTTGCAGAGTTATTCTCATTAAATAAAATACCTATAAACTGCCTAGCACAGTGCCTGGCTCAGGAATACTAAATATCAACTGTTATTGTTAAAACTGTCAATGGGCTAGGCACGGTTGCTCACATCTGTAATCCCAGCACTTTGGGAGGCCAAGGCAGGAGGATCACTTGAGGCCAAAGGTTCAAAGACTAGCCTGGGCAACATATCGAAACCCCATCTCTATAAAAAAAGATTTTAAATTAGCCATGCAAGGTGGTTTGCACCTGTAGTCCTAGCTACGATGGAGGCTGAGCCAGGAGGATCGCTTGAACCTAGGAGTTGGAGGTTGCAGTGAGCTGTGATTGTGCCATTGTACTCCAATCTGGGTGATAGAGTGAGACCCTGACTCAATTAAAAAAAAAAAAAAATACCCATCAACTGCTTTCTGAGGTGTATGGATGTTAATGTTTTCATGTTCAATTATAGATTGAAAGAGTTTTTTAAAATTGAATAAGGTTATATAGCTTACCAGTTAGGAAATTATAGAAATAATTTTAGTCTAGTCTTTTTATAAATTTAAGCTTTATGTTTGCAAGGATTTCATGTGTTTGAGAGGCATTGTAGTATACTAGAAAAATCATGCAGTTATATAGGTTTTATCACTGAAATTAAATCCTGACTATTGCTGAATTTGGTTAGTTAAAACCAGGTACAATAGAAAATCCTGCCTCTGTTGACTAATCTGCAATGGCGGTAATAATACCTACTTTTTGGTAATAACACGAGGCACAGGTATATGGGAAAATAGAATTGGTGCTTCACAGTTGCTCAACAAATATTCCTTTCCTTATTTCAATTTATTTGCCTTAAATATGCAAAAGAATCGACCATGCCCAAGTCTCATTCTAGCTAGAAAACATTGTATGAAACTTATGCATTAGATGGGATGATGCAGAGAAACTGGCCAAATGTTTTAATATCTCTGACTGATAGTGCTAGAAGGAACCTTCTATATGACCTCGTCTGACTCCCTCATTTTACAGATTCAGGGCACCAGAGGTTATGCTTGAGCTAAAACTCCCACATAATATTATATGTTAAATTTGTATATGCGTTTACATTAGAAACAGTTGTGTGTATCACTTTTTAGACAAATGATGTGCAATTGCCTGCAGAGCACTGTTTCCTTGGAGAAGAGAATATTAGAATTTGCTACTGAAAGGTGTTTCGTTAATGTGGAGTGCGGAACTAAATTAAGCTTATCCTCATGTTTTCACTTTTAAACTTGATGATGGTGTGAATGATCCAAACAGAGTGGTCTCAAAACAGTAGCCCTTTTTTGTGTGTTAAAGGAAGAGGGTTGTGTTAAAGTGATCTCGTCTCAGGTGGAAGGTACTAATGTCAGGAGGTTCAGATGGACTCTTTCACCACCGAAGAGGATTTCAGGGTGGAGCGGGGTGGTTAGCATTGATGTGGCAAGTGCAGTGCTGATGAGCTGGATGGAACGATCATAAACGTTAGCTTCACTGACTGCAAGCAAAAGATGAAGATGAACCATTTTCCTAAAGTACAGTCATATGCTGCGTAACGTTTCAGTCAGTGACAAAGTGCATCTGGTGGTCCCATAAGATTATAATGAGCTGAAAAATTCCTATTGCCTAGTGTCATCTTTATGACCCTTTATAGGCTAATGTGAGTGTGTCTTAATTTTTAACAAAAGTTGTAAAAAAGAAATTTAAAATTTAAAAATAGAAAAAAAGCTTTATAGGGACATAAAGAAGGTATTTTTGTACAGCTCTACCATGTGTTTGTGTATTAAGCTAAGTGTTATTACAAAAGAATCAAAAAGTTGAAATTTAAAAGTTTATAAAGTAAAAATATTACAGTAAACTAAGGTTAATTTATTGAAGAAAGGCTTTTATGTAAATTTAGTGTAGCCTAAGTGTACAGTGTGTATAAAGTCTACAGTAGTGTACAGTAATGTCCTGGGTCTTCACTTTCACTCACCACTCACTCACTGACTCACCCAGGGCAACTTCCAGTCCTGCAAGCTCCATTCATGGTGAGTACTCTATACAGGTGTACCATTTTTTTATCTTTTATACCACATATTTACTGTACATTTTCTATGTATAGATATACAGTTACCTACAGTAACATGCTATACAGATTTGTAGCCTAAGAGCAATAGGCTACTACACTGTCCAGCCTAGGTATGTAGTAGGCTGTACCACCTGGGTTTGTGTAAGTACACTCCACGCTGTTCTTGCGACGACAAAATCACCTAGCGATGCATTTCTCAGAACATATCTCCATCATTAAGTGACGCATGACTGCAGTTTGAAATCAGCCTGAGACAGGCTTTTGGCCCTCAGCCACAGACTTCCAGACTGGGGTGCAGGCTGCTGTCCTTTCCTGGTTTTCAACAGATCCCCTTTTGTTGCCAGAACGACAGGAACTTCAAGAAGTTCACAGTCAGGAAAAAAGAGACAATGTTAAAGAATTTACAAATCATCGATTTCACTGACTCGATTTTTTTTGAGGAGGCATAACCCAGGTGTCCACTGATGCTCTTCTGCCCTGCATACAGGTCTGTGATCTCTCTTCTGCCTGGAGCAAACCTAGACTCAGAATTTAGCATCTCTTCAAGATTCCTTCCCACAAAATACACTAAAGCCAAAGCATCGCTGAGCAATGCCAGTTTTCTCCAAGTTGTTACTGAAAGGGAAGTTAGTCTCACATGCCATGACAAACAGCTTTATCCTCTCTTGATGTTTCTATTCTCCAGAGCGTCTCCTTTACTTTGCTGTTTCTGGGGAATCTTTTGACCTACCCTCCTCACCCAAAGCGCATGTGCACACACACACCCAGGCTTTGCTGACTCCTCACTCCTGTTTCTAGACATCTCCATGAACTTGAAATTTTTCCCTCCCTTATGGCATTGTGTCTCAGCCTCTACATCCAGATGTACACGGCCACGCACATTAGGAGCTCTGCAAAACTAATGGCCTGCAGTTAGCAGCTGGCCCCAAGCTTGATAGGACCCATTTGGGGCCTTTTGCTATGTGGACATACATACTCCTTGGAGTCTCACCCCTTACTGCAAGCAGCTTATCAACATATTTATTTCAAACAAATGCATTTTTCCTGTAAAAGGAATCCTTATCTACCTCTGTAAACTGGCAACAGATTTTTTTTCTTCCTATGTTTTTCCAGGCTAATATGAAAATTGGCTTACAATATCTGAGCCCATCCTAACTTTGGGTGAGGGAAAGCAGCCATAAACTGAACCAGTAGAAGAAGGAAGTCAGGACACACTTTTTAAAATGCTTTTCATGGATCCTTCATTCAATAAATATTGTGATCCACCTAGTAATGCCCCAGGCCCTGAGCTACGTGGGTACGTGAGGTCTGACTCCGTAGTGTGAGCAGCTGGCTGTGGCCGGGAGAATGCCACCTGGGTTTTATAAACACTGCCTGCGTGGTGGGTGGTAGACAGTCGAGGGCACTTGGGTTCATGTGGAACAGAAGCAAAGGGTGTCGCAGTGGGAGATTTTCAGCTATGAGGCTGGTAGCACTGCAGCCTACTTCAATAACGGCACAGCCGCCTTGCGGGGGGAGTGTCCGGGGGACACTGGGTCCCAGCCAGAATTCTCCCTCTGCTCATTCGGGTGTGCAGTGGAATGTGAGAAGTGAAGGCCTCTCACCAGATGCGGCTTAAGTGCCACATTTAGTGCCCTGTGTCACTGATTGGGAACCAGAGGCATTTTTGATCCACGCTGAATAACCACACAGATATTCGTTCCTAAGGGTGTTCCAAGTGAATGACAGGAGGCGGGAAGTTAATTGCCTGTTTCCCCTAAATTCTAATTAGCAATAAATGAGCTTGGCTCACCTCAACCTAAGTTGTAAGAGTGCTTTCTTGTCTGAGTTCCTCTGTGTGGCTAAGCAAGAATAAGGAGAGTGTTTCAAGATAGACTTGTAACTCAGGAAGTCTTGCCTCACACCTAAGTTCAATAAAAGAGAGGGTCTGTGGCCTCCTAGAGTGGAAAGCCCACAGATGAAGTCCCAGGACGTAATCAGTTAAATGTGTCACACAGGAAATGCACTGTTTGTCTGCTTGGCTTCTAGATGACAGGCACTCGCCACAGTTATTTCAATTGCTGCCCGCTAGCCTCAGTAATCAGGAATTCTGTTCTTTGATGTCTCCAAGGTCCTTGCTTTAGATTAAGAGCAGTCTGCTCCAGTCTTCCAGAATGTGCTTGGCATGCACTTTCAGCTGGACTGGGGGGGGACAGGAGGACTCTGGTCTGGACTCTGGCATCCGTCCTTGCCCAGTGCTCACCATGAGTGACCAGGAACAGCCAGAGAGACCCATCTGTCCTGAGACGTTTTAGAGTCCACACAGCTCTCATGGAAGCTCCCAGACTCACACAGAGACCGGGGGAAATTCCAATGACATTGAAGGAATCCTGGGAAATGTGCCCCTTGGGAAAGGACACTAAAGAAAAATATATTTTCAGGTGAAGGGGCCTAAATGGGAGTGACTCCTTTTGTATTTGGAAAGAGATGGTTAGCTCTAAAGGACATCCTACACCTTCCTGTAAAGAGGCTGGGCTCATCTATGGCCTGATTTAGGGAGCCTAGAAATTTCCACTGGCCAGAAGATGACCAGAAAGGGAGTTGCGCCATCTTGAGTAAGACTCGCTGCAGTGCGGGCTGTGGAAGGCGCTGCTTTCCCACGGCAGCCAGAATGCCCTCCAGGAGGAGGCAGGGTGGGCTTCACCCTCATCCCAGGGCTGAAAATGCAAAGTCAGGTCCCTGCAGGCAAGGATCCTCCCTAGTATCTGTGTGACAAGGGACCTAGTGGGTAGGCAGGGACGTGCTGATCCTCAAAGCTGTTCCTTGTTTGTCCCGAGTTAGCCCATGAGCCTGCCCAAACCTGTTAGTTTACCGTGAAAAGTAGTTCCAAGTTACCAGAAATATGCAGAAAAGAACTGCAGCTCAGCCTCCTCAGCCCACAGCTGGCTCCAGGAACATTTCCTCTTTCACCTGTTACCAGACCAGTTCTCCAAGTAATTGGCAGAAAAACAGAATGTGCCATTCAGACCAGATTAACCTAGTAAGAAGGATGGGTGTTTGAGAGTATTACTGGACTTTGTGGGAGAAGGCACTTTGGCAAACGTTACCCGTGTGATTTTTGCAGCTCCTGTCTCCACAGGTGTTTGTTCAAGGTGATGATATTTGAGACAGGAGCTTCGTAGCTTAGAACGCCGAGCTTGGGGATGCTCCATGCATACGAACGGTCCACTGTGCAGAACCTTCTGGGAGAGAAGCAGCATCCCTGGAGCAAGTGGGACCCCTCCCTTGCTTTCTGCAGGCCACCCAAGGGCGGGGACTGGGGCAGAAGAAAGCAGGTGGATGAAGGGAATGGATAGACAGGTACTTTTTTGTGATGGTATGGGTAGCCCTGGGAAGAGAGAGGGAAAGATTAGGGACAGATATTTAAGCAGCTACTGGATGAAGTCAAGAGGAAGAGAATATTTAAAAGAGATGTTTAAGAAGTTTAATCAGGTAATACATGCGGTGTAGACCCTTCCTCAATCAGTTCAGGCCATGAGTAAAGATCTACTTTGTTATTTAATAACCAGGACTGCTCAGACTGTCAGGGAACATTCTGAATACAACACAAAATGCATGCAAGGATGGCAAAGTCATCCCTGCTTCTGGAATTGTTACCCTGCTTTTGTCACTGCAACTAATGGTAGAACTCACTTCTCACTTAGAAGAAAGTTTTGTTTGGTGGTATTTGCTTTGCTCACTAGGCCTCACATTTGAACATCTTCTATGGCCGTTACAGAAGCTGTAATCTGGTTTACTCATCTGCCGGGGGAGCGTTTTCAGGAATGCAAACACTAGAAGAACTCAATTAACATAAACAAGGTACCAAATCAATGACGTGCCCACCTTGAACTACATATAGTAGGTGCTCAATAATTTCCTAGAAGTAATAGGATGAAGGAAGCATTGAGGCAGAGGGTAAAGGAGGTACACAAAACAAGGGACTAAAGTTTTAGATATTTTGTATTGTTTGAACATTTTATAGCTAATATGTGCTGCTTTCATAATTTAAGAAAAAGGAAAGCCCGTGAAGAATAAAAAAAATGTATCATCTTCTAAGTTTTACTATAGGGAATATTCCAAATGTACTTACAGAGTGATGTCAGTGAAAATGGCAGAGTAAGAACCTCAGAAAGTTCATTCCTTCATAAAAAAGCAAGGAAAAAACTTGCAAACATTATGAGAACCATTTTTTTAAAAAAATCTGGAAATTAACCAAAGACTTACAGAACCCCAGGGACTGTTTAGTTACAAACAACAGGGGAATCTCAGTAAGAACAATGAGCTTTGTAGCATTTTAACTTACCCCAGACCTATTTCCTGCCCAGCACCAGCCTAGGAAAATAACAGCCTGCATTCCGGGTACTGGATGGAACAGAAGGAACCTCATTTCCAAAGAATTGTCATTATTTGACCTGTTTGGTCAAGGGAATGACCTCACTTGAACTCGCTCAGTGCCGAAAGCCTCTGGAGAAGAAGAAACGGTGTGTGTCAAATGTTTTAATATCATGGCTGCTTGAGACAATGAGGCGAATAGTAGACTAGCCAAAAAGCTGAAAAGGAAAAGCTGAGAAATGAAATGCCCACAATGGCTTTTATATAAAAATTCCAACATATTCTTGGGAATCTAGAAGACTATGTGCATGCCCAGGGCTGTGCACATGCCCAGGAAAGATCTGAGAAAGTTCAAAACTCACACCCATGACTGACTTTGAGATTCTGTGAAACAGGAAGTAAGGCTGAGGCAGGATTGTCAACTGCCTAACTGAATGTTGAAGGCATTCCCAACATGCACACAGAGCCCCATAGCAAGACGAGGCTTGGAATACCTGGAATATTGGAAATAGGTATTTAAGGAAACCTCTCTCCGATCATTAGATCAACACTAAGCTAACCAAGTAGAAATTTCAGTGACCACACACAACAAAAATACAGACTTTAGAGAATTAGTTCATAAACGTTACTAAACAAACTTCTACAACAAGCAGTAGCAGCAACAGCAACAAAACCTGAAAGGGGAGAAAATCTGATTTCCATAGTTTCACATTATATTATTTGAAATGTGCAATTTTCAACAACAAAAATTAGATGTGCAAATAAATAGGAAGGTATGAGCTATACATAGGAAAAAAACCCAATTTACAGAAACTGTCCCTGATGAAACCCACATGTTGGATTCACTAGACAAAGCCTGAATCAACTATTTTTAAAGTAGTCAAAGAACTAAGGGAACCAATGTCTAAAGAACTAAAGGAAAATATGAGAATGATGTCTAAACAAATAGGGAATATCAGTAAAGAAATCATAAAATGGAACCAAATAGAAACTCTGGAGTTGAAAAGTACAATAACTGAAATTAAAATTTCACTAGAGAGGGCTCAACAGCAGATCCGGGCAGGCAGAAGAAAGAATTCATGAATTCACTACCGGGTGCGGTGGCTCATGCCTATACTCCTAGCACTCTGGGAGGCCGAGGCAGGTGGATCGTTTGAGTTCAGGAGTTCGAGACCAGTCTGAGCAAGAGCGAGACCCCGTCTCTACTAAAAATAGAAAGAAATTAATTGGCCAACTAAAAATATATACAGAAAAATTAGCCGGGCATGGTGGTGCATGCCTGTAGTCCCAGCTACTTGGGAGGCTGAGGCAGAAGGATCGCTTGAGCCCAGGAGTTTGAGGTTGCTGTGAGCTAGGCTGATGCCACAGAACTCTAGCTGGGGCAACAGAGGGAAACTGGCTCAAAAATAAATAAATAAAAAGAATTCGTGAATTCAAAAATAGGTCAATTGATATTATCTGATCTGAGGAAAACAAAGAAAAAAGAATGAAGAAAAAAACCAGAGCCTCTCAGAGACCTGTAGGACATTATCAAACATACCAAACACACACATAATGGGAGTCCCAAAATGAGATGAGAGAAGAGGATAGAAATAATTTTGAAAGAAATAATGGCTGAAAACTTCCAAATTTGATGAAACACATTAATCTACACATCCAAAGAGCTTCATGAATTCAAATAAAATAAATTCAAAGAGATCCACACCTAGACACAGCAAACTGTCAAAATCACAAAATAAGGAATCTTGAAAGCCACAAAGGAAAAGCAACTCATCACATACAACCTGAAAAAAAGTCTCACAGTTTCTCAAGAGGTACAGCACAGAGTTACCATAGGACCCAGAAATTTCATCTGTGAGTATGTACCCAAGAACATTTGTTGATATAAAATCATGTACATGAATGTATGAATGCTCATAGTAGCATTATTTATAATAGTTAAAAAGTGGAAACTACCCAAATGTCCACCAACTACATGCATTAAAAAATGTGGTATATCCATACGATAGAATATTATTCAGCCATAAAAAGGAATAAAATACTGATACATGCTATAACATGGATGAATATTGAAAACATTATGCTAAGCAAAAGAAGCTAGACACAAAAAGCCACATATTGTATGATTCAATTTATATGAAATGTTCAAAACATGCAAATCCGTAGAAACAAAGCATCGACTTGCAATTACCAGAGGGTGGGAGGAGGAGTATGTAGAGTGACTTCTTAATGAGTATGGGGTTTCTTCATGGGGTGATGAAAATATTCTGGAATTGGATACAGGTGATGACTGTACAACGTTATGAATAAACTAAAAACCATTGAATTATACAATTTAAAGTGATACATTTTATGGTAGTTGAATTTTATCTCAATAAGAAATACGTTAAACAGGGCCGGGCGCGGTGGCTCACGCCTGTAATCCTAGCACTCTGGGAGG
>VBSM01002608.1:38186858-38206563 GCA_008086735.1 Cheirogaleus medius
AAAAAAAAAAAAAAAAAAAGAAATACGTTAAACAAAATGTAACTACATTAGAATAAAGGTCTCAAACTTTTTTTCCACAGGACTCCTTTATAATAACTCTTGAAATTATTGATGGCCCCAGTAAGATTTTATTTATGTAGGTTAGAGCTACCAATATTAACTTTATTTGCAATTAAAACTGAGAACTTAAAAATATTAAATTAGTAACTTATTTTATAACAAAATGAACCCATTAAATGTAAACATAAATTACATTTTCCAAAACAAAAAGATGTAGGAAGAAAAAAACCATTATTTTACATTTTTGCAAATCTCTTTTAGTGTCTAACCTAATAGAAGGCAGCTAGATTCTCAGATTCAATCTGTTGTAATATGTTTTTTTTGGTTGAAGTATATGAAAAAAATCTAGCCTCACGCAAATATGTAGTTAGATAAGGGAGGAGCATTTTAATAGCCGTTTCAGATAATTGTGGATATTCTTTTCGGATCTCCAAAACTCATTAGGTGGTAATTTCTGAAAGGCTAGTTGTAATGTGGAATCTTAAACTATATCAATGGACTTTTTATATTCTGTTAGTTTAAAATGTACTTTGAATGAATCTGTTACCCATGAATGATTTTGAGACATCATTAAGTGGTCATTTGGAAAATTTTAGTTCAGAGTGATGCAGATCCTCCAAATGGTTATACATGTCATTATTTACTATCAAAATCATATTTGCTAGAATCACCACCCATCTCATAAAAAAAAAAAAGTCTATAGGTATTGGGAAGTTGTCACACTTACAGTGGTTGATAAAAGATTTCCAAAATACTAATCTTCTTTTGAAAGTTCAAATTTTATCATTGGCAACAAATACTGTCCTTAGTGAGGTTTTTTGTTTACGAAGTAACAGGCTCACTTCATTAATATTTTAACCTCTTAAAAAATATTTTAACCTCTTACAATTTATTTATTTTAACTTTTTATTTTGATATCATTATAGCTTTATAGCAAGTTGCAAATATAGTACAGAGAGATCTGGTGTGCCCTTCACCCAGTTTCCCCCAATGGCTACATTATACATAATTATAGTACAATATCAAAACCAAGAAATTGACAATGGTACAAGGTGTGTATATAGTTCTGTGTCTTTTTATCACATGTGTAGATTTATGTAACCATAGCCACAACCAAGATACAGAACTTTTCCATCACTACAAAAAATCTCTCTTGTGCTATCCCTTTGTCATTCCACCCATCCCTCTCTCCTCGCCATCCTAACCCCTGGCAAACAGTGATCTGTTTTTCCATCTATATAATTTTTTTATTTCTAGGATGTTATATAAATGCAATCATGAAGCAGACAACCTTTTGAGTTTGGCATTTCCACGCAGCACAATGCCTTTGAGATCCATTCAAGTTGTTGCATGTTTCAATAGTTTGTTCCTTTTTATTGCTGGAGAGTATTTCATGGTATGGATGTTCCACAGTTTGTTTAACCATTCGCCTAAGACATTTTATTATTTCTAGGTTTTGGCTATTACATTTTGGTATCTTAATTTGCATTTCCCTAAAAGATGCTTTTTAATGTGTCTATTGTTTCATTCATTTTTGAGAAAATGTCTACTAAATACTGACATCTGACCAAGAAACCATAGTTTGTCAGTGTTCTTGCAAGTAGAACTGGTGTTCCATGACAACGTGGCTTGTTCAGCTCACATCTTAATTGCACAAGTGCTTTGCCTCGAGATAACTATCTACTTCAGGAAGGAACATAACTGATTTATGAGTACTTTCCATTTCATCATGCAGAATATTAACAAGGCAAGTACTCAAGGGTGGAGATTTGATAAGATTGATAGTGTTTACTGTGCCCTCAAGGACATTCTTCAGTGAAACTGATATTTTGTTTGTTTTGAATAAACTTTATTTTTTAAAATGGTTTTAGATTTATAGAAAAATTATAAAGATAATACAGAGAGTTACCATATATCCACATCCATCTGTTGGTTTTTCGCTGCTACCAGATATCGATGAAGAATGAAATGACTACTCGTACAATTTGTGGCCACTGTATTAATTCATGCCATAGCACTAGCAGTTTTACCCACCATTATTTTTATACTATCAGTGCAAATGTCAACCCAGTGACATTCTCGGAAGACAAATAGTATCTTAATATTGCTAGGAAAATAATGTTGAGCCCAGGGTCCCCCGAAAGAGTCTTGAATACCTGCAGGGATCCAGGGACTGCTGCTGCATTAGAAGAATACAAATACTTCTTATATGTTGTCATCAAATACAGTGAAAAGGTGGATCAATCATGGAGAGAGACAAAAGAAGGAGGAAGAAGGGAAGGAAGGAGAGAGATCTCATCTAGAAAACCTAACGATCCCATTATTCTCCTCATCTCTTTGCCCTCCTGATCCTGGACACAACACTTTTGCTAGAAACCTCTGAATGATGTGCTAGGTCATTGCTGTGAACTACAAGTGCCCAACATTGCCTCAACACCCCCTTGGTACACAGAAAACTTGATACATAGCATTGTGGATGGGGTATATGCCTGACTGTCTCTTTCACTGTATTTCAGTGAAGGTTGACTGAACCAGGCATGAAAACCTGGTTAGCAGAAGCAAATCACAGTTTGGGCTGAACCAATCAAGTTCTCCAAACTTCATGACATTTGGTCATGAAGGGACTCCATACATTAATTCAAAGAGGTTATAGGGGTCGGATTTACAAAGCTGATTTGTAAGGTGCCCTCTGAGACAATGCTGGTTTGCCTGAGACTCTCCTGGTTTTAGCACTGAAAGTCATGTATCCTGGGAACGCCCTCAGGCCCAGGCAAACTGGATGGTCAGTCATCCTACCATTGGGCACCATTGTGGAGCAACTACATTCATGCATGCAGAAACAGACAAGGGAAGCAGACACATGTAAACAGAGGTGTGAGATTAGGGAGCCAAACCTGGAGTCAGTGAGAGCATCCACCTTGATTTCTGATGATTTCCTATTCCTTCCTCTATCCACCCATTCATCCATCTATTTGACCAAAGCTTATTGAGCATTCACCTCGTGCCCCGCAATTTGGTAGGGACAGGGATAGCATTGAGGCCTAGGTATACTTCCCATTCTTAGATTTCCTAAGATACCTGAAACTCCCGCAACAAATTCCATTTTCTATTCAATGGAATCGAACCATCCCTAAAATACTTGCCTGTTAAAATGATGGAAGGGATGAGAAAGAGGGCAGAAGGAGGGTGCTTCAGCTTAAAAAATTCCACAACGCTTTGGATCAGTGCATAAAGGACTCCCTTGTTTATGGCATATGTCAACCTGTATCCCCCTGTGGGGTCCAGTTTGGGAAGAGTGAATATTAATGGCTGGGAACAGGAGGATTAAGCAGGCACTTTTAAACCTATGCTGGGAATTAGGAAAGTTCCAGTGCTGTTCTATGGGTTCTCCAAGGAATTCTGGATATGCCCACTGGACCAATGGCTTTCAAACAGTTTTAATCTTGACCCAGAGAAAGGCATACAGCAAATGTGGTAGACACCACCTCAGATTACTCTTCAGCAATTAAAAGGAATGGACCAGATTTATAGATAGTGTCTTTTTAATTTGTGTCATTTTATGTAAATTATAAAAAAAATGCCCCCAAAGTAAGATACATTTTGCAAGAACATACATATAACAAAAAAGACAACACATTAAACATATTATAATGGCTGTCTCTGGGGTACAGGAGGTGAATGGAAGTGGAGGAAGTAAAATAAGGGAAAGAACTCATGCTGACCAGTGTGAAGACGTGCAAAGAACTAATTAGCGTAATCTAGATTTTTTTAAAAGTGTATTTTACCTAGCAATCCAGTACACACATAAATATGTTTAGCTGTAACAAATGTTTCACAAATTATTATTTACCTTCATTATGTTCAATATTCTCTAGTTTTGTCCTGTTTGAATTTTTTAAAAATGTTGGTCACAACCCACTAACTTGATTTCACATCTTCCTAATATGATCAGGACTTGTAGTTGGAAAACTCTGTACCTCAATGCAAAGAGCCATGCCTTCAGTAACAGATCATCCAGTGGCTCTAAATTTGTTTGGCATAGACTCCAAAACCAATTAAGTACAGAAGTGTTTGCAGGGAGTAAAAACAGTTTGCCCTTCTTCCATTGTACGTAGACATATTTTGGATTCATTTCTATTCCTGATTGAAGTTTAGAACTATAATGTGGTAGGCAAAATAGTGATGCCCCAGAGATGTCTACATCGTAAACCCTGGAATTTGTGAATTTGTTACCTGACATGGCAAAGGAGAATTAAGTTTGCAGGTGAAATTAAGATTGTCAATCAGCTGACCTTAATATAGGGAGATTACCCTGGATTATCTAGGTGGGCCCAATGGGTCATAAGGGCCCTTGAAAAAGGAAGATGGAAGTAGAGGGGATCAGAGTGATGCAATGCAAGCAGGACTCCACTTGCCTTTGCCAGCCTGCAGGGTGGAGGGGGAGGGTCACCAACCAAGGAATGTGGCAGCCTCTAGAAGCTGGAAAAAGCAAGAAAGTGGATCCTACCCAGTGCCTGCAGAAAGGAATGTAGCACAATACCTTAATTCTAATTCGGTGAGACTCATGTCAGACTTTGACCTACAGAACTATAAGATAATGATTTTGTGTGTTTAAGCCACTAAAATTTTGTAGTAATTTGTTACAGCAGCAAATGCAAAATAAACGCATACAGTTTATTTGTTAGTTCCTTTTAAAAAGTTGGATCTTGCTACAAAACTGGTAACTACA
This sequence comes from Cheirogaleus medius, assembly GCA_008086735.1. Classification (NCBI taxonomy): domain Eukaryota; kingdom Metazoa; phylum Chordata; class Mammalia; order Primates; family Cheirogaleidae; genus Cheirogaleus; species Cheirogaleus medius. The sequence goes on from VBSM01002608.1 coordinate 38,191,648, forward strand.
AATCCCATAATCCTTCACTCTGAGGAAGGCGCTCTAAGCTTCAGAAAAGTTATTACAAATGCAAGTAGAGTTGCTTGGCAACAAAAATAAACAGTTTTGGAAGCAGTGAGCTAGAGATTGGAATCACCAACGTCCTCTTCTTGTTCAGTCTTTTGGTATATATTTCTGCTTTTTCTTTCTTTTTAAAAAAACTCAGAGAGTGTTTGAAAAGATCAAAATCATCACTCATGATAATTTTCCCAAATATGGGAATTCACTGGATGATAAAAATAGGAGAAACAATGGCTCTCAGAGAGTTTCCTGAATAGAGGTAATATCTAAATCAGCAATTTTTATTAATAACATTTCTTGGGTCATGGATCCATTTGAAACTCTTCTTAGAAAAAATGTACATATATACTTACACAATTTTGCATTTGTTTTTCTAGCCTCGCTAATGTTTATAGACCCAAGTTACAAGCAGCAGATCTAAATGGATGTTTTCATGATGCTGTATTTGATTTTAGGGAGGGATAAATTTCTTAGAAAACACTCATGTAATGGAGCACAGTTAGCACATTAGAAACAATGTCTTTATTTTGATTCACTGTGAGAAACTAGATTTTCTTTGAAGGGCTGGTGCTTTTTGTTTTTGTCATCTGTAGGATCTAACTCTACTACTTCACTGGGCAAGGATGTGGGCTCTTAAATTCTATAACTGTGAACACTGTGGGAGTGATTTTGTCAGCCACACGGCTCTGAAGTATCACCTTCGACTAAAGCATCTTGGAAAAGTTCACTGTGAAAAATGTGGCCAAGAAGTCCTGAGGGAGAAGCTTGAAGACCACAGTAAGGTACAAGTGGGTGAAAGGGGGTGAAACCTTTGGCTCCTCTCCACTTTTTCTAAAACACCCATGCCTTTTGTTTGCTGGTTTTGGTTTTTCATTCATTTCATGCAGCTCTCTTAATAGAAAACTAACAATTAAATAAAACAAAACCCGTGACCATAGGAGAGATGGTGGGGAGCAGCGGTTAGTGCTGGTGTCTCAGTCTCTTCGGCTGAACAGTGCCCATGTCGTGGGCTACAGTGAAGGACACTTAGCTTAATGCCCTGTGCCTGAGTGTTACATCCAGGGCAGCTGCTGATATTGCCATTGTGATTCCAAAGTGCTTTGTATAGTGATAGGATTCTCATAATCCCAGCATTTATTGTTTCCAAAGTGACCTTAGAGGTAATGAATGTCCTGCCCTCCTTCTTGTTCCTCATTTTACAAGAGGGAAGAAAAATTCAGGTTAAATAATTTGCCCAAGTCATGCAAAAAGCAAGCATCAGAGAAAGAACTAGGATCTCATTCTTCTGATTTTATTAAACAAAATCTAGTGCTTTTTCAAGTTATATCTTTTTTTCAGCACTGACTGTGTTTCTTATGGTTTATTGTTTTATTAATTTATAGTAGTTTTTCATGTATAACAGAAGTACTAATGACTTTGCTATGTTTGAGAACTTCATAGGATGGATTGAACATTTACTGTGTCCATGAATGGGAGCACTTAGTGAGAAGCCAAATGCAGACCAGCAGATCTTTCAAATAGTGCTTGTAAGTCCTTGTTAAGTATCTACTTTTTCTCAGTCTGTGCATGACAGGTCAACCATGGAGACACACAAACTGAACTGGGAAAATCTAGAAGACAAGAGTATAAAGCACATGGCTACAAAAATACCAAAAACTCACAGGATATGTTCTAGGTACTTTGGAACAGTCTTCAGTCGGGAGATTCACGAAATACAAGAGCATCACTTCACAGCCAATAAAAGAGGTAAAAGAGATGCCTGGAGCTTTCGTTTTGTGGATGTTCTTACGACATAGAAACTGCATTTTGGTTTTCCTTTAGCGCAAGGCATTATGGGTTGTTTCTAGGAACAAGAAATAGAAAAGAAAGATGGTGGTACCAAGATGTGGCTCGAGACTTGGGATGGAAGGAGTGGAAGATAATCCTGCAGAGCCACATTTAAGGAGGAAGTTGGGAAATTGAGGCATTGTTCAAAGAGACAACCCCACCAGAAGCACAATTCTAGGGACTTCCAGTTGGAAGTGAGAGTGTCAGGAATCCAGGTGGGAGTCAGGTGGGTGGGCCACTCATATTCAAGAGACCCAATTATTCATATCCTAACCTCAGGTACTGGAAGAGGTGTTACAAGTGTTATAGCGGGTGGTTCCGAGGACAAACCGAGTGGCACACGGAGAGTCAGAGAATTAAAGTTTATTCGCCAGTGGGGCGCAGAGGGGTCTCGCCACCAAATTCTGAGCCCGGTCTACCCAATTCAATTTTTCCCACTTTTATTAAGTTAGGGTGGTCCAAGGGGTGGTGTCTCAGGTGGCTAACATGCTGCCAGGTAATAGATTAGTTGATGTGTCAGGTAATAGGTTTAGTGTTATGCTGATGCGGGTCTTCTGTGAGGGGTTGGAGTTTCAGGTGGCTGATGCACCAAGTAATAGATGGGGGTTTTCCTTATCAGAGGTAGCAGGCAGAACTCCAATCCCAAAGAAAAGGAAGGAGCAAGACAGAAAAGCAGGTAGGTTTGGTCATGGGGGAGACTGGGGGAAACTTAGGGGCAGATCCTATGGCAGAAGCCAACTTGGTATGGCAGAAACTGAAGGCAGAACACAAGTTGGTATGGCAGAAACCAAACCATGACCTGGCCAAGTTGGGAAGTATAATAAGGTAGGGAGAGCATCTATTCAGTGATGGGCCTGGGGGGCTTCAGGCCTTAATGTGTTGAGTAAAGAAGGAGACTCTAGGTTTGGATTTTCATAAATCCCTCAAATCATGCAAGGACCACCTGAATTTGGAGAGAATTCTAACCATCACCAGATGTTTGAGGCTGATTGTCTCAGGACTTGGAGTGAGTCCGGGAAGCCAATAGGGCTCGTAGGAGGAACAGGAGTGTGGGCACCCACATTTGAGAATTTGGGAGAAGGCAGAGATAGGAGCAAAAATAGGTAAGGTGGAAATTGACCCTGGGCTCTGGGACAGAAATCTTAAAAAAGGATTGGGATGTAGTAGATTTGGCCTAAGTAAGTAGTTATTATTTATTAGGCTGCTTGAGGATTTTGCATATAATTTGTGCATATATATATATTTAAGACACTCTTCAAAAAGTTGACATAAATGACTTCAGTTGGAAGTCAGCTGGGCAGGCCAAGGAGGGGACTATACCAGCCTTTCTGAGGGGGACTCTGTAGGCAACCTTTGGTTCATAACTGTCCCCAAGTGTTTTTGCCAAGTCCTGAGGTTCTTGCCCTTACAGACACTCCTTTAGATGAAGGCACTGACTCCTTAAGGTAATATTTACAAACACATATAAACATATTTAACCAGGAAGAATACTTTTGTGAATTATTAATGCTACAAATTGCCTTATCATATTAGTTCATTATTATTTTAAAAGCAGATCTCTGAGGAATAATTATTTTTTTTAATTAGGAGCAAGAAAGAAGAGTTTAGAACAGTGACTTCCAGATTTCCCTGGCAGGAATCCTTTAATTATATCATATATTCCATCCCTTGCAACTTCTACTTTAAAAGATTTAGTTATGACATGTTTAGAGTGTAATTTATTCATTAGTAAGAATTCTATTCTTAATCCCATCCTCCTATCCCTAGTTTCTGTGTGCCAAACTCCTTTGCCCTGGCTTGTTCATATTAATTTGGTCTGGGTGAAATAGGTCATCCTGAGCCAGAAGCAATACATTTACAGTACAATAGAATATAGTACCACAGAAGATAGAGAAGTAAGCTATATTTTTAAGGCCTGCCCATGTCAAAAATATCCAGAAAACTAAGATGTTAATATTATACCTTTTGCTCCCATATTGATTGTCCTTTGCTCTCAAGTTTATGGTCTCCTCTCTAAACTAACTGGTAGTTGCTCTTTTAGGAAAGTCTGTCAATAAATTAAAATCGTTTTTAGGGATACATAATTGATTCTAAATAAAATTGATGTCACTGACAAGGGATTAATTCCACTTCAGTTAAACTGTCCCTAAAAAGAGTAGTATATCAATTAGCTATTATGTCTCAAGAAAAAGAATAAAAACAAAACCCCCACCCCAAATCTGTTAATTTAGCATGATTGATGGAATTAAACAAGGGGCTGTGCATCTCTTGAGTTTTGATATAAAGTTTCTTGCCACTGTTTGGTCTAAGTATGTTGATTTCCATTATGATTTCTTCTTTGACCCAAGAGTTATCTGAAAGTATGTTTTTTTTTAATTTCTAAAATATGAGATATTTTTAGTTATTTTGTTACTGATTTGTCATTTAATTACATGGTAGTCAGAGAATTTAATCTGTGTAACAGTCATCCTCTGACACTTGTTGAGTTTTTTTTTTTCTTTCATTTTGAACTAAGGAACAGGAAGTAACTTGTTGAGTTTTATCTACAGCTAAATATATATTCAATTTTTGTAAATGTTCCATATAAAAGCTCATTCCCAGAGAGGATTAGCATTTTCTTCTGCAAGGCACTTGGCCCCTTTACTAGCCTGAGGCTACTCTAAAATTAATTCTCAATGATAATATGAATTTGCTCTGTAAACCCAAATGAGTGAGGGCCACTTTGTCATTTCAGATTACCAGGGATTTTTCTTTTCTCAATCTATCCAGTGCGAAGGTTATGGAGTTTCTTTGTTGTCATCCCTCATGGGCTCCTTCATTCATCCTTTCATTGAGCATTTAGCCTTTGAGGCCTCAGAGTCAATGTGGAGCATCTCCCTCGAGCCCCTGGGTGTGGGTGGCCTGAGGCCTGAGTGGCTAACGGAGAGATTAGGAGACCTGGGGTTGCAAATACAGAGGCAGCCGGTGTCCTCACTGTCCCTTCATGTCCTGCTTTCACCTGGTGCTCAGCTTCTGGGGACACCCTTTACTTTCTTGTAGCTCAAATGAATTTAAAATATTTCTCAAAAGTATTCATCTAGTTTTGTTATTTTCCTGTGGATGTTTGTTGAGCGTGTCTCGTCCATAAAACTCTTATAAAGCATTTAGAAAGGCTGACAGGTTCTCAGATTCACAATCTTCCCAGAAACCAAGGTGCCGTGGGCTCCCAGGATCTGGGACCACTGGTCTCGAAACCAAGGTGCCGTGGGCTCCCAGCATCTGGGACCACTGGTCTCGAGCAGGGTTACTCACTTTTGGTCCGTGACCTCAGGAGGCATTCTTTACTACAGCCACGCAGTACACATGTGTGTATGTAAAACAACAAATTCACAGTACCTTAATACCATTACTGTGCCTGATGAATTTTGTTATTTTTCTATTATATTCCTTTTCTTTATTAAAAAAACGGATTGTGACCGATTAAATCGATTTTATGATTCTTTGTGGTCCCTGAAAAATGCTGATCTAGAGACTAAACCATCACCTCTCCACACATAGCTGAGATCCTCCCTGGGGGGCTGGAGTGGTGACACAGGCAGAGGCGAGGGTGGGGACAGGTGGCAGGCCCTATGGTGAGACACACTTCCCTCCTTACGGCGGTGCCCATGCCTGGCCCTGGGTGTGAGCAAGTCCTTGTGGCTTTTCCCTTAAAAGGTTTTAAGTCTTTTGGGATGACAAACTCTGAACAGGGCCACGCAGATATCTTAAATGAGAGAATCAGGCCTGGCCTAAGAAAGAGAATATGATCTTTCCCATTTTTCTTTCTTATCTATGGCAGAGACGTGGGTGCAGGGAAACAATTCAACATTGTGAAAAACCCCAGCTTGAGCAACGTGATAAACGCCAGAGGCTGTTCGGCCTCAGGGCGGGAGTCACAGGGCTTGGTGGAGCCTGGGGTCCTGGTGCCACCTCCCCCTCCCCCAACAGGCAGTAGCAATTCCAGAATCCAGTTCTCTCCTGTGAAGGGTGCACTGGGTCTTGTCAGATCTTCTGGTTTAAAACAAACACCTCTGATATCCTCATTTAAAAAAACATATACTATTTCTGGATTTCTAAATGTTGGCTCAGGTTTTTCATTTTGAAAGCACTGTGCAGGCCAAACCTAACTTCTGCAGGTAGACTATGGCCTCCAGGCTGACAGTTTGAGACTCTGAGACTAGATGGCTTACTTTTGAATGCTTTGTTATCATCTTATTGAAACTTGTTAACTTACATGTTTTTCATATAGAAACTTAAAACAATTTAGTAAATTGGGGTAAAGACTTTTTTGTGTGGCATAAAAATGTCTGAATAGCTCGGTTTTCTGAGCAATTTAGCCATTTCTCTAGACAGATCTAGGGTTAAAATGTCAGCTAAGTATGGAGGGAACGAAGTCTGCTGGTTCAACTGATGCTCCACCAGCAGGCAGCGACGAAACAATTTCAGTGGCAAACGAGACATAATTTGCACACAGGATTAGATTCTTGCCTTCCCTCCATCCCTAACCCCACTCCACACACACATCTATTTCTGGGCAGTGAATACCAAATACTGATCATTTCTCTTCGTAGCCCAAATGTCCACAGGATTTTCACCTCATAATATGCTGGAGTGTAAAAGTCCCCAAGAGCTACAGAGATTTGCAGAGGAAAATATTCGCCCTGCCTCTGGTCCTCTGAGTGCTGCTTGTGTTGCTGAAATTGGCGCCTTCACAGAGCTGATCCAGGGCTGCTTTCCGGCGCCGGCCTCCCGAGTGATCCAGGTAATCTGAGCTCCTGAGCTCTCTGGCCAGGCCACGCAGCCGGAAGGAAGCGATTTCCTTTCCCTTGGAGGTAATGCACATCCACAGGGCAGGACCACATGTTCAAACCCAGCGTCACCTTCTGCATGGGGGTGACACAGGCCTGGTAGGAGTCCTTTGAAATGCCAGGCCAGGCTGAGCAGGCACTCAAGCGTGCGACAGCTGGAACCCATTATGGTTGGCAGTTTTTGCCCAAGGGACGAAAGTGCCTTTACATTGGCAGGGCCAAGGACTTGGCTCACACTTGACCGATATTTGTAAAGGGATGCTTAAGGGAGTTTGAGGCAAAGGAGGTGAGCCTTTCCCCCGGGGCCCCATTTCATGCTGGAGCGACCTGCCTGTGGAAGTAATTAGGTGCTGCGCTGATGGGCTCCCTGTCAACTGAACGACACTTCGCTGTGTCCAGGAGTGGCTGTCCACAGAGTGCAGAGCCGTGCTGTGAAAACTTCCTTGAGGGAAGAAAATGGCCTACACACAAGGAAGGGATTCAAATGAGAATGATGGAGCAGCTTCCCTCTTGTTATTATTATTTTTAATGTTAATACCATCGGTGTATATTATTTAGTATGTGTTTAGAAAAAAATGCAGGACATATTTCTGAGGGCATTTTATTCTGATATTTTTTTCCATTTGTTCATTTGAAAATGCACGCGTAGCTGGGCGTGGTGGCTCACACCTGTAATCCCAGCACTTTGGGAGGCTGAGGCGGGACGATTGCTTGGCCCAGGAGTTTGAGGTTGCTGTGAGCGATGATCGTGCCACGACACTCCAGCCTGGGGGACAGAGCAAGATCCTGTCTCAAAAAAACAAAAGAAAACAAAACAAAAACATAATTGTTATAAAGACATATTTAAACCTTTATTTAAAAGTAAAAATTATCTTTTAATGCAATTCAGTATCAAATATGTATGATTGAATTCCAGCAAGATAGCGATGGTAAAAGCCTGAATACGAAGCTACATATTTTATGCTACAGTGATAAGGTATTTAGGGTGCACAGCTGGGAATTTGGAGCTAGAGCTCTGGTTCCAGTCCTGCAAGATGCTCCCTGAAAACAGGGGCTGATGATGAATTAAGTTCAGGAATTGCTGTACCCTTTATTCCATCCCTGGAGATTGATAGCACACATTAGCATATTAAGAGCTCTCAGGTTAAAGAAACTAAAACCTCCTACATTTCCCATGTTCCTGTGCAGCTATGATTTCTAATGGGATTTAGGTTTCATCAATTAGTTGCGCTAGTGCAAGATTCGAGTCCAGAACTGTGAGGCGGTGGAGCCTGAGGCACCATTTTAGCTAGTGCAGATATAACAGATACAGAATGACTTTGGAGCCAAGAGTTGCGGCCATAACTTTTACTCCCTGAATGGGATGTTTCTAGGACGCACAGTTGCAGAGACAACTTTTTTGTTTTGTTTGAGACAGAGTCTTGCTCTGTCACCCAGGCTAGAGTACAGTGGCATCATCACAGCCCACTGCAACCTCAAACTCTTGGGCTTCAAGCAATCCTCTTGCCTTAGCATCCCGAATAGCTGGGACTATAGACTTATGCCACCATGCCCGGCTAATTTTTCTGTTTTTAGTAGAGACAGGGTCTTCCTGTTGCTCAGGACAGTCTCGAACTCCTGACCTCAAGTGATCCTCCTACCTTGGCCTACCCAGAGTGCTAGGATTACAGGTGTGAACCACCGCGCCCGGCCTAGAGGCAGCTTCTTGATTTCTAAATCTCAACTAGGGCAGTTCAATCCTGGAGCCAGCAGTTGCCATGGCAGCTTTCAGATTCCCAGCCCTCTGACTGTAACTAGGGCAACAGTTCCCCTTAGCAGGCCAGTTCTGCAGTGTTATTCTGAAAGTGAGTCCTCAAAGCCCAGCCTCGAGCCTATGCTTCTAGCTATTCCAATGATTCCCTGAATTACATCCTTTTCTGCTTAAAGTAACTAGAATGGTGTCTCTTACCTTCCACTGACCCCTTACTGGTACTTTGTGGTTCTCACTCTTGGAAATGCTGCTCTGAAGTGTCTTTCATGGCCCTACGAGTTGGGAGATATATCCACACCCTTTGCCTTTGACCTACAACAGCTCTTGTTAGTAGGTGGTATTTGTTCCCCCATTTTGTCTAATAGTATACACTCCTCATGACCCACGAACTCTCCTCTCTACCTGTCCGTACTCTGTGCATGCTGTCATGCCTCTGCGAAGAGCTCAGTGTCCTCCTGGGGCAGGCCAGGGAGACGCCAAGATGTCAAAATGGCGCCTTCTTGTTTACTTCAGCACTCAGCACAGTACCTGACTGAAGGGGCTGTTAGAAATCCTTAAGAGATTAATTTACAATAAATGACAATGCGTTCAGAGCTTCAGAACATTTCCTAACTTCATATGAAATCGCACTGTCATTTTATGAGTCACATTCTACCTTTGACAGATTGGTTTTGCCTTTTCCTTTTGGGTATGATGGTTCTCGAATCATAGATAGCAATTCCTTGTACTGCTAAGGAAGCTCCTTTGGGAACTTGCCATGTAGAGTTAGTTTTCCCTAAGTGCTAAAGAATGTAAATATGTACTGTTAATTACTTAAAGTTTTAACTTTTATAAAATTACATTGAGCATGAGCTTTGATGTAAATTCTCATTAATGATAATTACATAATCCTGTATTTAAATCATTTGTGATAGATTTAGAAACATAACAAACTAACATCTACCATAAACATCGAATAGTCACTATAATTCTGACTTCTGTAGGTACAATTTGTGTTGCAGCACCGACGTTTGGGGTTGCCCTCTCAGCTGTTTGCTGAGGGCTGCTCTGTGTGAGTATTGGGTTGGACTCTGGTGTGCAGTGGTGAAATTCATTCTTGTCCCTATGGGTTCCTCACAACCTTTCAAGCAGGAAGAGTGTGAGAACTTCTAGCTGTGGCTGTCCATAAAGATTTTTAGGCCTTTTTCAAAAATGCTTTTTTCTTTTCCACAGAACCTAAATTCTCAGTAGACCATTATTGATTACTTTCTCCTTCTCCTGTGTTTTTGGGGGGTCCGGGGTGGAGGAAGATGACTTGAATTCTGCACTTCCCTTAGCGTTAGTTTAGGTTTTCCCCACATGGTATCTTTTATCTTCACAGGGTGGTTCTTACACAAAGGGGACGGACACCCGAGGATGCTCTGAGGTTGACATAGTGCTGTTCAGTGATGTGTTTGCCAATGTGAACAACTGCAAGAAACAATTGAGAGAAGGGTTGGATGTCCTGAGAAAAAACCTGAAGCAAACTTCACTTGGGAACAGGTCTGGGTGAAGGTGTTTCTGTGAATTCTTTTATTCCACAGGTGGAAAAGACTGTTAAAGAAAATTCTTAGCTCGGCACAAAAGAGCATTATCGAATAATAATTACTTGTGTATGCTTAACGTTAAATTCTTGGGAGAAAACTTGGAGAGATCGCCCTAGAGGCATTTTTTTAAGACTCCTACTAAACTTTTGATGAAATTTCACGAATTTGAGATCCTATGATTTAAGGACTAATTATGTGTTCCCCCGTGCACCTTTATTTAATTTCCATTCCCTTAGCTGAAATCTGACTCTGAGGAATGCAAACAGGAAGGGGTGGGAAAGGTACCTCCAAGCACTGAGGAGTCTTTGAGATACGTTTGTCTGACAAACGTTCCCTTCAGTGATGTCCTCAGGTCTCTTGCTGATGTGACTTTCCTGACATTACACACAATGTCTCTTTGCCCCAAATATTGAACTAATCAGGCCCATTTTTTTTGGTGAGTTCTGAAAACAAAAAATGAAAGAAAAAGAAAAGGCCCTAATATGTTATTATTTATTTTTCTATTTCATTTTTACATCTCTTGCTATTTTTTTTCCAGTTTAGTGAATTGAGGGTGCAGACATGTGCAAATAACTATGTTGTCAAGTGAACAACACATTTTTCTTGAGGAAAAACAAGCCAGGCTGTGTGTCACTTGAATTCTAAAATAAGATTAATATTTTAAAAACAATGTCCCAGAACTGTTTATTAATTTAAATAATAGATTCATTACCAAGCCCTGGCTTCAACTAAGTGTAGAGAACTAGTGTGAATGTGTCTTTTAATGAAAAACACTACCTTCAGGAATACCAAACACCTACTAAATTGTGGCAGTTAGCAAAAGATGACAGATGAACGGCATGTCGGTGACCGAAATGAAGTATGTTGGCGTTGGTAAGGCAGAAAGGGAAATGAGGGCGTTTCACTTATGGTCACACTTTGGACAGGGAAAGACCACCTTTAAGAAAAAAGAAAAAAAAAGAAGAAATGGGGGAATGTGTTTTTCATTTTTACTCATTGCTTCTTCCAAGTTTTCCCCCATTAAATTTGTAAACTGTAGGGTATATTATATACCATTGTTATTATTATTTATCAAAACAGAGCAGTTAATGTGCTCTAAAGGGACATTAAAAATAAGACTAGAGTATACCCTTTCCATGGTGATCTTATTTGGAATCAAAATCTTTGTTCTTCATTATTTTGTTCTTTTCCTATACTCTCAGCCTGTGAAACTTCAGAGAATCTTACAGATGCAGCATCCTAACTCGTGTTTCCCTCTGTATCTCAGACACACTTCTCGACAAAATAGCACTTGAAATTTTTATTTTATTAGATTTTTCAGAACAAGTTTGAAGTGAAACCCATGAAAAATAACAGCCTTTTGAAAAACTTGGTTCATTTGCCATAATTATTCTTGACTGAAAAGAAGCAAATTAATTTTCTAACCTATGTTCCTTCTATACTTCCAACTCATTAAATAATCTAATTCAAAAAACATTTAAAGTTGAACGGGATTCCCAGGTAACCCCTATCCTTCCCTTTGTGCCTATTAACTGCCTGTTTGTTTCCCTTCCTTGGCATGAGGTTTTCAAGTGGCTAATGGTTTTAATTCAGCCCAGAATATATATTTTATCCCACATTTTATTTTGCGGAGTAATTCCTATGGCAAAAAAGGGAACCTAATTAGAGAGGAAGGGGACCTCAAGACAGACTGAAGGAAAAGGAATATGAAGTCAGAAGAGGTGGACTGTTCAGGGGGTTCCTTGTGCTGGTATCTTTTTCTGGCTCTTTTCTGCCCAGACCATACCAAGATTCATTTGAAGGGAAAACTGAGTTAAAAATGGAAAAGAAGCAGATATGTGAGTCTGACAGTTGGTTTTGACTCCCACCCACTGAGAGAGTAAAGGAGTTTATTGTTTCAGTTGATACCTGGTTTTTGGTGATATATTGTTTGTTGCTGTTATTTTTAAAGCTATTCAGTTACTTTATTTTGAAAGATGGATGTGAGAAAAGCCTTTCTTTTCCTTTGGAACTAGTCCACGTCTTAGCCTACAAGTAACAGCAACTGTTCTGTGTCAGTCATTTTCTGGGCCGTGTTTGCGAATGAAGTCTCAGGGGACTTGCTCAGAAACCCCTAGGTACTGGAAATCACTGACACGCCAAGATATTGCGCTCCTTTCTTTACATACCAGGATGTTCACTATTGAAAACCACAATGGGGCGACATATTCTGAGCTTTTACGGAGACAGTGCTGTAAAATATATCGTGCCTATCACACTTACGGTTATAATTGGGACGTCCGTCCATTATCTCTTCTTTCTTATCGCTTTGATTTAGTTATTGAAAACAAGAATATTTCTGTTTCTTTACATTCTCAGTTCAGGAAACCTTCAGGCTCTTCTCCAACAAATAGTCCTTTTAAAGCCACATTGTAGGATATGGAGTTGTTTTTAACTGGGTTGACCCAAAATAAGAGACGGCAGATTTTACTACCTGACGACTCGTGACCAAACGCTGCTAGGACCCATGTTCTATTTCCACGTATAATAATAGCAAAAATCTCTTGTGATGCTCACTGGACAGTGAGTTTCATGCCAGTTAGCCTAGGATAGTACTGACTTTCTCAGAACCTACCTGCATTCCTCCGACAGATTCCGTACCTGATTCAGGTTCTCTGGTTATTCACAGGACTAAACTTCACCCACCTAGAACCATATCTCCCAACATACAATTATCATGTTGGGCATATCAAGATTTGCCTTTAATTTGTGACAGAAATGGTGTGTTGCTAATTTATTCTGCTTTTCACTCTTCCTAATTCCCCCCATCCCCAACTGAGAGAGGAGGATATACTCATGAGAAAAGTGAGGTGAGAAAACATAATGATTTTAGGTAATCTTTTTATGGAGCCAATTAGCACTTCATAGTCTTAACATTTAAAAAAATGCATTCTGGAATATGAATTTTCAGAAATCTGTTCAATTTACATGAAAGATTGGACATAACATATTTTATTTCATTTTGGCTAGTGATCTGTCTTACAGTTCACTAATTGTCTCTTCTGCGATATCTAATCTTTTGTTAAATTTATCTATAAAGTTCTTTGTTCAATTATTATATTCTTCAGTTCTAGAATTTTCATTCAAATCTTTATATATATATATGTAATCCAACTCTGGTTTAATTTTCCATCTTTTTGTCTTCTTTTTAGCATTTTTTCTCTATTTTATTGAACATAGTAATTAGTTAAAATCCTTACTTGCTTATACCAAAAATATTTGGGTTGCCGATGGGGTCTGTTTCTACAGTTTGTTTTTTCTCTTAGTTTTATATCTCATAACCACTCTATCTCTTGGAATTCCTAGTGATTTTTAAAAATTAAAACCAGGACACTGTGTCTAAAAAAATCACACAGTGATTCAGCCATATTTTTTTTCCAGAGAGGGTGGATAGAGTGAGAGCTAATCACACAAGTCATACCCCATATCAATTAAATTAAAAAACATCTGGGGGTGGGAGCTAGGTAGCAAAACTTTTAAGGGCTTCCCAGGTGATAGTGATATGTGGCAAAGTTTAGGAACCACTGTTATAGCCTAGTGTGTTGACCAAGTACTCTCTCCTAATCCTTACCTCCTGAGCACCTGAGACTGAACATTAATGTTGTCTCAGCGTGACATGACTAGCAAAAATTCCACTTACCTCTGCAAGACATTCTGCTTCATTTCTTAACCATGCCTACCTGAAGCATCTTTAGAATTTAGCAAATGTTTTGAGGGAAAAGCAGATCATATTTCAGGTTCAGTTCTCCATCCTTCCTTTTTCACCACCATCGAGGCCTCTGAGTCTCTAACATTGCCTCTACAGCTCCATTAGCTTGACAAAGTCCTGATGGTTTCTTTAACCCCAGAAGCATCCCTCTGTCCAATCAAGGTCCATATTTTCAGTCTCTTATCTATTCTCCAAATCAGCATATATCCCTAGGGGTAGAACCGCGGGATATAAGTTCACCTCTCCATGATCTACTGTCTCCCACCCCCACCCCCCAAATCTTGGCTCCTCCAGCTTCAGCAGGTCTCCAATGTCTCTAAAACACATGTACACATAATTTCTTAAGTTCAGTTGTCTAGTTGTTCTCAGCGAGCACAGATCTGCCATAAATAACTCTGTTATACCCAGAAGTGGAAGTCTGACAATAGCTTTTAAAATATTTTACTTAATCATATTCATGATTAAAAATACCTTGTAGCCTAATTCATATTTAGATATTCATTCATTTTAAAATCATTTATTGAGCACCTACTATGTATCAGGCACTAGGTACAGAGCAGTGAACAAAACAAACACAGTTCCTGCCCTTGTGGACCTGATGCTATGGTGTGAGAGGAAATAAACAAATAATATAATGCCAAGTGGTAATTAAATGCTTTGAAGACACACAAAATCCGGCAAGGAACTTGAGAGACCAGGAAAGCCCACCTTGTATAACAGAGGCCTGCATGAAGCCAGAGATCAAGCCATGTGAATTACCTGGGATAGGTGTATTCTAGGTACAGGGAACAGCAACTGAAGAGGTTGAAAGAAGAGAACATTCCTGGAATGCTCAAGAAATAGCCAAGAGATAAGCAAGGCTACGGTAAGGGGACAGGTGGTAGGAAATCACCTCCTGTTTTCTTTTCTATCTTCCTATCATCGCTCATGCCATGTCGTGTTACTTTTTTAAGGATCATAATGAAGAAGAGAACATCATTGTCTTTAAGATTCAATTTTCTATGTATTGAAAGTCTTCACAGTCATTCTTTTGAGATTATGGCCTATTATGATGTCCTGGGGCCTGCACCCTCCAAAGGTAAGATTTATTTGTTGTTTTTTTTTCAAAGAAAGCCTTTAAATGGCTCCTCATTTACAATGCATTTGTAG
>VBSM01002608.1:38209331-38250676 GCA_008086735.1 Cheirogaleus medius
CTCGGCCTCCCAGAGTGCTAGGATTACAGGCGTGAGCCACCCCGCCCGGCCTATTTCCTTACTTATAAACTAGAGATAATAATAGTTCCTACAGCTCAGGGTTGTTGAAGAGTAAACATGCTAATAAATATGAGGCACAGGGTAGTACTTATTGGATAGTAAGGAAGCTAAGTACAGTATTCTTGTTTTGCAAATGATAATAACAAGACTAACAGAGTTTAATAGAAAATGCAAGCCACACGAAGTAGAAACAGAAAATTATAAGCCTCAAAAATAATTGAAGTCAGAAACCACCAACTTTGGTTCCTGACAATGAAGAACCTTGAAGGAGGGGAAATGTTGGTAGAGTGGCTTTGAGTAGATCATCGCTGAGTCAGCCATGACATCTTATCAGTTGGATCAGAAAAGTCAGCAAATATCTGACTTATCTACTACATACCAAAATTTAGGTTAAATTATTATTTCTTCAATCTTTTATTATCATAAACCTGAGTTTCTGTCCAAATCTGTTTGATAAGAAAGGCAGACAGCCTCCCAGTAAAATTGAAAGGTCTGTTTTAATAGTTCTAATGACTGTTGCCTTGTAACTTTGGGGTTGGAATGTTTGTTATAATAACACTTACAAGAATCTTTGCCATAGACAGCTGTATTTGTTCATTTATGTTTATCATAGGAATTTGATTTTACTCTTTAACCTGTTGATAATGACCTGCTATTACATGTCTGATATGGCCCTAAATAGCTGGACTGTATAAAAGGACTGTGCAGATATCCTTAAAATTATATATCAAGATAAAGGCATATATGTATTTTTTTGGTAAAATATATTTATGAGTAAAATAAAGTAACTAGACAATTAATTGTGTGTGTGTGTGTGTGTCTTGAGAGGTTTTGTTTTTTTCCCAATGGGTTTAGGGGGTACAGTGTTTTTTGTTACATGGATGAATTATATCATGCTAAAGACCTGGCTTTTAGTGTACCCATCACCAGAATAGTGTACATTGTACCCAACAGGTAGATTTTTACACCTTACCCCTTGCCACCCTCCTTCCTTCTTAGTTTTCAATGTCAGTTACACCACTTTATGACCATATATACCCATCATTTAGCTCCCAAGTACAAGTGAGAAAATGTGGTATTTATTTTTCCATTCCTGAGATACTTTACTTAGGATGATATTATCCAGTTCTATCTAAGTTGCTGCAAAAAAACATTATTTCATTCCTTTTTGTGGCTGAGTAGTACTTTATGGTTTTTATACCACATTTTTCTTTATCCACTCATCAGTTGATGAGCACTTAGGTTGATCCCGTATCCTTGCAATTGTGAATTGTGCAGTGATAAACATTTGTGTGCAGGTTAGACAATTAACCTTAAAATATATACTGTAGAATATAAATTTGCCACAATTAACAAATGGTAGAGTCATTGTGTCACAATTTAGTTGGACAGAAAGACAGGTACGTACAAAGGATACGCAAAATAGAGTCACATTAGAACCTCTAATTGTGTAGGATTGAGAAAATTTAAGTAGACTATCAAAAAAGTTGCCACTCATTTATAAATCATTTAATTAGAGTACAACTTGGGTTAATAATGTTTTATGAGATTGCAATTTTAAGCTGTAGATGATTTGATCATATTTGCTGTTTAATCTAGCATTCCCATCTCATTAATCTGTGGTTAACTGAAGTAATTATTTGTTTTCAATTTGTCTAAATATCTAAATGTCTTTTAAAATCATCTTCGTCTTTATAAACATAATTAATTCAAGTGTTCAGGTGGTAGATTCTCTCCTACATGCACACACACACATACACACACACAAAGTTATGTATTGCTTAACAAAGGGGATATGTTCTGAGACTGCATTGTTGTGCGAACATCACAGAGTGTACTTAATAAACCTAGAGGGTATAGCCTACTACAGCGATCCCCAACCCCCAGGCCACGGGCCAGTACCGGCCAGTCTGTGGCCTGTTAGGAACCGAGCCACACAGCAGGGGGTGAGTGGCAAGTGAGTCGGCCAAGCTTCATCTATGTTTACAGCCACTCCCCATCGCTCACGTCACCGCATAAGCTCCACCTCCTGTCAGATCAGCTGCGGCACTGGATTCTCATAGGAGTGCAAACTATTGTAAACTGCGCATGCGAGGGATCTAGGTTGCGCACTCCTTATGGGAATCTAATGCCTGATGATCTACGGTGGAGCTGAAGCGGTGATGCTAGGGCTGGGGAGTGGCTGCAAATATAGATTATCATTAGCACAGAGGTTTGACTGCACAATAAATGCAATGTGCCTGAATCTTCCTGAAACCACCCCCACACACAGTCTGTGGAAAAATTGTCTTCCATGAAACTGGTCCCTGGCACCAAAAAGGTTGGGGACCACTGACCTACTACACACCTAGACTATATGGTATAGCCTACTGTTCCTAGGTGACACACCTGTACAGCATGTTACTGTATCGAATACCATAGGCAATTGTAACACAATGGTCAGTATTTGTGTATGTAAACACATCTATACATAGAAAAGGTACAGTAAATATATAGTATAAAAGATAAAAATGGTACACCTGTATAGGGCACTTACCATGAATGGAGCTCGCAGGACTGGAAGTTCCTCTGTGTGAGTCAGTGAGTGAGTAGTGAGTGAACGTGAAGGCCTAGGATATTACTGTACACTACTGTAGACTTTATAAACACTGTACACTTAGGCTATACTGAATTTATTTTAAAATATTTTCCTTTCTTCAATAATAAATTAACC
Source organism: Cheirogaleus medius (assembly GCA_008086735.1). Classification (NCBI taxonomy): domain Eukaryota; kingdom Metazoa; phylum Chordata; class Mammalia; order Primates; family Cheirogaleidae; genus Cheirogaleus; species Cheirogaleus medius. The sequence goes on from VBSM01002608.1 coordinate 38,212,105, forward strand.
TTAGTTTACTGTAACTTTTTAAATTTATAAAATGTATAAAGTAGGTTTGTTTACAACAGCATCACTAAAAACATGTGAGTAATGTGTTGTACTATGATGTTACGATGGCTAAGACTTCACTGGGTGATAGGTATTATTCAGCTCTATTATAATCTTATGGGAGCACCCTCATATATGCAGTCTGTCATTGACTGAAAGGTCGATGTGCAGCACATGACTATGTGTGTGCGCGTGTGTATATTTGCACGTATATATATGTACATACACACATAATAACAATTTGGATATTGAATAGGGATTATATGGATTATTGGGCAGAGAGCATAGTAGCATTTAGCTTCCATGCTAGCTAATATTTGCATAAAGTAATTAAATCTGCGTCTGAGAAACAAACTTCCTCTGCTGGTAGGTAGAAAATCTTTCTCATCACACAGATTTTCTTGTGCCAGGGCTTGCTCAGTTTGCACCGCTCAGGCATTGTAATGCTGAAGCTTTCTCTTTAATTATTTGGGCAAACTAGAATATCTCCCTTGCATACAGAAAACTATTTTGTTTTAAGTGCTCAAAGTTTAATTAATCAGAATGCCAGAGCTCATTTGTACCAGGGGCAACCAGGAGAGGGGAGGGGGAAGGAAATTCTCACAGTTGTCTTTGTTCCTTGGTGTTAACAGATTTAAAACTTCACCTTTACCGCAAACTATACCTCTGTAATGACATTGAGGAGGCACAGCTGTGTGCCTTGGCCCTCTTGCCGTACCAAGTGGATTTTGTCAAGGCGTCTATTGTGAGGGTGAAGGAGCTCATTCGTTTAATGACACATTGGTTCAAGACATCATTTGCCAACCCTACTGAGAAAAATAAGTATGTAACCAGCACATGGGCACCATGTGAGCCTTTCTCTTTTCATGTCCCTCTCTTTATTCTTTCAGGCCCTACCCCTGTAGGTGGAGAGGCTAGAGAGAGAGAGAGGGAGAGAGAGCAAGCACAGGGCTGTTAGAGAATATGGAACATCTGTATTGTATTATTTCAAAGCACAGCATAATGGTTTGGTAGAAACCAAAGAACAGAAATGAAACTATTCGGTGGCATAACCAATTAGATCGGTGCAAGGAAAGAAGGCATAGAAAAGAAAAAGAGAAACTCCTAGTACTATTCGAATAGGATGTTTAATGTTTGTGCTCCAAGTTTGCCTTCTGTGGTAGCCTCTTCTACCAGAAGCAGAGTTGTCTTTCAGAGGAGGAGGAGCATCTGCAAAAATTGTGCATATTTTAGTATCTTTCCTTCCCTTTGCTTGCAACAAAATCTAGTGTATGGTGAAGGGATACGAAGGAGACATAGTGACTGCTTTGAGTATTTTAAGATAAACTTTTGATAAACAGAGAACTCAAATATATTTGTACGAATGCTCCATTTGCCAGAAATAGCAGAGATGGGGGATTTATTTTAAATTTATATAGAGCCACTCTCTAAAGGAATATGCAATCTTTGTCTTTGTATAAAGTTGCTAATATTCTGTATTTGTTAATCCGAATGACATACTCTCTGTTTATTCTTTGTATATTTTTGTGCCTAACATTGACGTTAGTTAACGTTAGGCACTTTGTAAAAACATACATTACTTCTATACATATGCCTGCTATCTGTAAGCATCTCTAAATATTCTCTCTATTTTTTCTCCTTTGGTTCAGTAAAAATTTACTAGTGAAAATACAAAAACAGAAGAACAAAGAAAAAGCTTCTTGCCTGAGTAGATCCTCGGTCAGATGACAGGCCTGGTTTTGAAATCTAACACTTTTAAAAATTTTTTTGTAGCGGAGAGCATTTATAGGTCTTTGAGAAGAAACTTTCCTATTAGAGTAGCAATAACAATAATTCTAAGACTTTAAAAAGGTGGCATTGTGAGGAAATTGGACCACATATGTTACAGCACTCTAATTGGTTTTCTATTTTGGGAGAATATTCTGGTAATATATACTAAGTATTTATTATGTGTTAAGGATTTTAAAATATTCAAACCATTTGTCAAGTTAATTTCACTCTAGAAAGTGTTTACTTATTTAATTTCAGAAAAAGAATTCAGGACATATATTAAAAATATGTCAGAGAGCGGGTGCAGTGGCACGTGCCTGTACTCCTACCTACTTGGGAGGCTGAGGTGAGAGGATTGTTTGAGGCCAGGCACTGGAGGCTGCAGTAAGCTATGATCCTGCCCATGAACAGCCATTGCACCCCAGCCTGGATAACATAGCAAGACTCTGCCTCTAAACAAATAAATAAAATAAAAACATGTCATAAAAAGAGTACTTAAAATTAACATTTAAAAAGAGAGTTTGGAAATACTTAGAGGAATTGCCCTTGCAGAAAATAATTCAGATTTTTAAAAAGTAATTTTTTTTTTATGTTCAGAATAGTGCTATTAAAGATAATGAAAACTGGCACAACAAAAATTTCCCTGAAGAGCAAACAAACTCACTGATGTAATACTATTCAAGACAAGTTTGGGAAGCAGGGTAATATGTAGAAAGATGTACATGAAATAATGTTCAATGATTAAAATAGAATACAAAGTAATAGAAACACAAGTCAGAGCTATGTAAATATATATGTAACCACACTATTAAATGTGAAGTAAAATAGTTTAATGTTTACTAAGTCTTTTTCCCCCTCTAAATTTATCTTCATAAAACATGAAGAGAATTTCCAGCCTGAAGAATTTTCAACCATGGCTTAGTGGAACTGGATTTTAAGACTTGTTTATTGTTATCAATCCCTGAGGTAAAAGAGTAAGACTGAGTTATTGACCAACTCAAATCTGGTTTGCTGTCTCACCAGGACAAGAAATATTGTCTACCTTTAGTTGTTTCTTTTTCCTTTGTTGAAGTAAAAACAAATGACTTAGTAAGAAAATGTGCCATTCTATCAGGGAAAATTGCATGATTTTTCAACATATTAGTGGAGCTCAGAACACACTACCCCAAAATATTGTATCCTAAATATTTTCAGCTAAAGGAATTTGAGAAAATGACAGAAACGAGAAGGTCACTCTGATCTTCTCCCACCCTTTTCCCCCCGAAGCAGGTCAGAAGCATCTCATGTGGGAGTTGCCCCCTCTGTTCCCAGGGGAAAGGGGAATGCTTATCTCTGAAGACACAGAGATGCCAGGAAGAATCTGAACAACAGGTCTTGCTAAGTTTCCCTCAGTTTATTGCTATTAGATCACACCTTTTGTCCTTCCTTCATATTTCTCCACAGCTATCCACTCTGCATCAAATCTAAGCATAAAAATACATGTTTACTCATTTCTTTGGGTCTTCATTTCCATATGAAGGCTTTTGCATTATGTAAAATTTATATTGAATACATTTGTATGCTTTCTTCCTTTTAATCAGTCTTCGTCAGTTTGATTTTCAGACCTAGCCAGGCACCCTAGGAGGGCCAAGGAAAACCTTTTCCTCCCCTACAATGTCATCAAGAGTGATTTCTATGGCTAATGAATGGCAAATTGGTAAAACACACATTTGGATATCAACCAACATGAAATCCTGAAACTGTCATATTGGGGTTTTTTTCCTCCCTTGAGTTTGTTTTTAATCTTCACTTTAATTTAAAATTTTTTTCCTGGTGTACATAAACTGCAATTCACGTTCAGTGTCATTTCAATTGTTATGTGAAAACTGCAGAACCCAGTCAGTGTACCCTCATCTCAGAAGAAAAGCACAAGACTCCCTTTGACTGGTTCTACCTTTCAGTGGGTGCGCTGGTGGGAAACCTGTATCTTTTTCACACTATCCTATTCTCAGTCACTTTCTCCAAACTCTAGGTGTCTCTTCAGCTCTGCCTTATATACGAACATTCCTGTTCTAGAGATTCTAGCTCATGGGTTATCCAGTTACTTACTATGTCTCCCGTTCACCTGGTTATACCTGATTACTGCTGACTGGTTTGAGAGGGAGAGTCACTGACTCTGTCTCCTTATCCTGGCAGAATGATTCTGTCACTTCCACGAGCCATTAGGGTTCCTTATCCAGGAAATAAAGCCCCCAAGTAAAAGCACAGCCCTGAAAGATTATGAACTATGAATTGTTTCTAGTGAGATAAATTTCTGTAACTATATCTCAATCTTTCCCTCTAAAAAACTTTTTTCTACTTAATGTAGAAAAAGCTTTCTTCTTCACTCCCAATCTCTACCCCCTCAATAATGTTTGGAGCATGTTCCTACAAATTTGTTTTTTTATATGCTTAATTTTTTGAAAAACAACTAAAAATGGATTTGTACCTTATGTATTGTTTTGAAAATTGGTTTTCAGTTAATCTATATTGGATATTTTTATATCTGTATGTAGAGATCTGCCTTACTTCTTTTAATGACTGCATAGTACAGATCAATGCTGTCTAAGAGAAATATAATGCAAAATTCAAATGTGAGTCACATATATAATTTTGTATATTCTAATAGTTACATTAAAAAGGTTTAAAAAGGTGAAATTAATTTTAGTAATATATTTAGCCCAATATATCCAGAATGTTATTATTTCTACATGTGATCAATATAAAAATTAATGAGATATTCCATTATTTTTTCTGTATGTCTTCAAAATCCAGTGTGTGCCCAACTCAGACTAGCTACATTTCAAGCGGCTATAGCTACTATATTGGACAGCACAGGAAGAGATGTATCGTGAAACTAACCATTTCCCTATTGAGGAACATTTCAGAGTTTCCTCATATGAACAGTTTAAATAAAAAACATCTTTTTGACATATCTTTGAGCACTTGTAGAAGTATTTTTATAGGATAAATTTGTAGAAGTGTAAAATGCTGGGTCAAAGGGATAGAACATATCGAATTTTAATAAAGTTGACTCCCAAAAAGACTGTATTAATTTGCAATCTCAACAATAGAGTGTTGGAGTGTCCATTTCCCTCACAGATTCACCAATGTTGGATGTTACAACTATTTTTTGCCAATCTGATTGGCGAAGATCTTATTGTGGTTTGGTAAATACTGAGATTGAAAATTGGAATTGCCTCTTCTGCAAATTGCCTGTTGAGCTTGAATTTTTCTCTGGGTTAATGGAAGCAGGTACTAACCCTTCGTTCTGTGTGTCTAGATTCCGAAGACTTCCCTCCTCGTACGCGGTGGAGCTCCTCACAATTTACATCTGGGAACTGGCAGGAAAGCCGCTGCTCTTCAGCCTGGTGCAGGGGATGCGGGCGGTCCTCAAACTTTTGGTTCGATACGCAGAAATCGACATCGTTTGGCACAGACACTATCATTCCAAGTTCCCCATTTTTGTAAAGGTTAACCAGAAACACACAAGGTAACTCTTTACCTTTTCTATGTTCTTAGGCTATAAGAGGCATTTCTGCTATCAAGAAAGAGAGGCCGGCGCAAAGCGTAGTTTTCTTGGGAGTCAATGTAAATGAGGAGGCCTTAATTACCACAAAGTCAGTTCCCTCTGATTGTTTCCACAGAGCTTTAATTTTCCAATGTGAGTTAAGAGTAATCTGAATAAAATGAATAGAATATAAGTAAACAACAACTTTAGAAGGAAATTGAAGACTGAATCCAGGGAAAAAATGGCTCCTCAGGTTAAAAGGAAAAATGAGGAGTCAGAGTTAGAGGAACAGAATCTGGAGTTTCTGTTTTGTGCTAGGTGTGATTAGTCCCCCCAGGCCCCTGCTCCCTTCTCCCCAGAGATTCCGTCCCTTGACTGAGTTCCTTCTTCAAACTCTCATGCGTCCCTCTTCTAGCTGTGTAACATATATGCACATATATGTTACACATATATGCACATATATGCATATATATGCACATATATACACACATACATATATATGCATGTACACCTACATACATATATACATGAAACTGGTTTTAGAAGTGGACAGTGTTTGGGAGTGTTTTTGTTTTGTTTTGTTTTTTGTTTTTTAGGCCATTCATTTTAGACCCTGTGAATCCTACTGTTAATGTGTGTGACACCTGCAATGCCTGGGACGAGGTTGCCCATGTGGCACGACGCAGCCTGTGCCGGCCTCTTTTCAGTGGCGTGACAGCCAAACCCCCCTGGCTTTTCACAGACAACTGGTAAGCTGGGCCGGGAGATGCTGTCCTTGGACCTCTATGAAGAAAAGAAAAAGGACAGAAAGTGTGTTGCCAATAAGAATGCTCTAGATGAAAGGCAATATGAAGGAAAGTGGTTTTAATTTAATTCTCTATTTTACTAAACCCAGTCTTTAACAAATATATTTATGCGAGTCATCACTTAAGATAAAAGCAACTATGTTTTGGCCTTTAAGAGAATTGAAACTCTCTCCCCCTTTTAAAAAATGTATTTGCTTTGGTGGCCTTGTGACCAAAAGTTTTTTTAAAAAAAATTCAAATAGCCACAATAAATAAATAAATAAGTAAAATTTCCAGATCATTTGAGAGAAGATTAACTGAAAATGTAACATATCTCCCACTTTTTAGTTTAAATTAATGATGGTGTCAAGCTGACTTTTCAACTCACCTGGCAATCTGGAGTTTCATTGAGTCACTCGTGTGTGTTTTCAAAATTTCCGTATGAAAACCTGCTTGCACCAAGTACTACTTATGAACTTTCAGACATCATCTAACAAATTACTTCATGAAAACATTGAAATATCTGGGAGATAAACAACAGATTGCTTCAAAATAAATAGTTTCCAAAATGGTTTTATGACGACTCATGGGTCAGAGAAGAGCCAAACTTAAGGTTTGCAAGTTGTCCGGTAACAAGTGGGGATAAATAAGCTATCCAGGCTATTGAACTGCCCAATTCTGCTGCAACTGTTTTCAACTGTTGGGATCAACTGTTTTCTTTTCTATTAAGGTATTAGCAGCTGCTGATAATGAAAGCCAGTGCCCACCGGAAATAGACCAGAGGAAATTTCCTGACCCATTTGCAGCACTGAAGTGTGACTTCAGAGTAATGCGAGTGATTAGGGTTTTCCACACAAGAGAACTCTTACATATAAATGAGCATCGTCCCCTTCGGGAGAGCCCTCAGGGAAGCTGCATGCTCGTTCCAGTGTGGGATTGGTCTGGAAGCATTTTGGGGTTTCCCCTCTGGGGAGAAAGTTCTTTTGAACATCCTTAGCGGTGGCTAAGTTTGTCCTTTGAGGATGGATTTGATTTTTGGAAATGATACAATATATTCATAGTATACATCTGTTGTTTTTTTCTACCCAGAAACCTCTTTCCCCCAACTTTTGGTAGGAGACACTGCTTTCTTCTATTGTTCATTCTGTATCTGAAGCCTTTCAAGGAGGAAATAGTTATTTAAAATGTCTGGTGAAATGGCCAGTTTTTCCCCTGGTAACTGCACCCATATTTTGCTTGGGTAACTACTCCTCCCGCACCAGCTCTAAGTTGTTTAGGAGAGCTGACTTGACTCCAGTTCCAGGGGGCTCGATGAGTGATGTGGGCCTGGCCACAGCCATTGATTCAGGGATGGACACGTGACTAAAACACCATGATGGCACCCAGATCTGGAAGTTGGATTTGAATTGTTGGGAGGAGGATTTCTCATTTTGCACTGATGTAAGCACGAAGCTGCTGGCTGCTACAAAGAGAGAGCCTGCCTCAAAATGGAGCCAGTATGAAAGAAGGCAGATCTGAGACATGAGAAATGATATACATATATGTGCACATATGTATATATCTGTATAATGAAAGAGACCAAGTTCCAGTCTGTGCTTCTAGATCCAGATGTACTTGGAGCAAAAACTACCCTGGAACTCTTTTGTGTCAAGAGCCAGTAAACTCCTTCTTTGCCTAGCATATTTGATGTGGGCTTCTATCTTGCAACCAAGTGAGTCCTGACTAATCCAGTAGAACAGAGCCAGGTCAGGTCCCTCCTCAATCAGAGAGTAAGAAAGGCACCATGACATTTATGACAGATTTCTATTCAAGAAACATTCACTGAGCACCTGCTAATAGGCCTAACAGTTGAGATGCTGAGATGAATTAGTCAGTTGTAGGTGCTTTCAGCCTACAAAAAAGACTGCTTTTCTTCCTTTGCTCACGTGGACCCAGAGGGCTATTCTAAAGGAAGAGTTAGTGACAGGGATGTATTTGGCAAGGACAGCACTCAAGCATGAGCAGAACATGTTATTAATTCCCCAAAGTGATTAATTTTTGAAGAAGACAAGAAATAGTTGAGGTTATGAATTGTCTTTGTAAAAATAGAATTCTGTCTTCCCTCTATAGTCGTCCCTCCTGTGGAACATGAGAACACAGGAATTTCTATGTAGGGGAGCAAGGACAGTGTGGTTAGCACGTAAGATGTAAGTATATTTCAGAGTTGGGAGGACATATGACCACTGTGAGACCTCCCATTGGAGTAGGAGACAGTGAATGGGGAGAAAGATATCCCTGTCACGTGTCCTAAATCTAGTTTTCTCTATAGCATTGCTATCATTTGAAAAGGGTCCTCCTAATGTCAGCTTTTTTGGTCTTTCTTAGGATGCAAAGTCCAGAATAATCATGGCTTTGCTTTGAAATGAGTGAGGTGATGTTTCTTTGGTTGCAAGGTGTGTGATCCTTGCAACCGAAGAAATGGTATTACAGGGTGTGTGGGCCAGCCGTTCCCATCATCCCCTCACCAGCCTCAAGCTCTCACCTTCTCCTGTGTCTCTGCCTCTCTCTGCATCTGCTCTCTGCACCAGCCAACCTCTCCCCTTCCTACTGGTCAGCTCCCTTTGCTGACTCATGGCTCCTGCTTCCTCATTCCTTCCACCTGCACAGACCACAGCCCTCATGCATGGATTCTGCTGACTGCAGCTTCCAACTCCAACCAATCAGTTCTTTCCATGCTTCTCAGTTCACATCCCTAAGGAGGACAGATTGATAGGTCCAGTTTGTAATTTTGAGCCAGAATCACTGATGGGGCTGATGGGGCAGCTAGCTGTGATCGGAATGGGGCAACGGATGTACTAGGGAGCCAAATGGGAACACTGGAGAAGCAGGAAAGCTCAGGGGTGAGAGTCAGCGGGTCAGGCTCTGTGGCTGACCTGTCCAGCCCAGTTGTGCCTCATGTGCCCGCGTCTTTCCCCACGGACCCTGGTGAAAACAAACTCTGCATAGGGGTTTAGTGACTGCCATTTTTAGGTCACCCAAACTTTCCCGTTTTCAGCGGTACCAACTCATAGAAATGTTCAAAGCGTTTGTAAGAAAGGCGGTGGGAAAGCCATCTCTTTGAGCAAGTCAGCAGGTAGAAGAAACCATGATCAGAAGAGGCAGCGGCGGCGATGGCGGTGGGTGGGGCCCCGGCAAGCTGCTCTCTGGGGGCTGCCTGGAGAGCCAGTCGGAACTGAGAAGGATGCCCAGGTATGGTGCCCTAGACCCTCCCCTCACAACCTAGGGCTATGTGAGGTCCCAAGGATCAATACTTTAGGGACCCTGTGGCTTATATGGGCTGCTCTGGGAGGCTTACCACCATTTATGACCTCGCCCCTATAGAGACATGCATCCTGAGGCTTGGACTGTCTGAGTTACAGACAGACATGTGGAACACAATTGCAGCTAGAGTTGAAATTGCCTATAAATGGATGGCAATTTAGGATTTTCACCTGGGAAACAATAATCACTAAGCAAGCAACAGCTCTCAGAAAGAAGCTTCTGCTTGCCTTTCCCTCCACTTACTTTGCTCCAAGGAGGAAAATGTTACCAGGGTTTAGTTAGATTTAAAGAAATGACTTTAACCATGAGCTAATAGGTATTTTCATGATTTCTAGTAAAGGGGTTAAAAGAAATACCAGACATTGAGGCCACAGTGATCAAAGAGTGAGCGGTGCTCTTTTGGGAGAGAAATGCAGCCATATCTCTTGGCCCCTCCTGCTTCTCTCCAGCTTCCAGGAGGGGTGGAGAGGGTGGAGGGGTGGAGACAACCTTCCCCTCTCTTTTTTCTTCCTTCCTGTGCCCTCTCCCAGGAGGCCCGGGCTCTGCTGCCCAGTGAAGGATGTGTTGGGTGGCTTTAGCTCAGAAGTTCTTAAAATGAAGTGTGATCAGAAACACCTGGTGCAGTGGTAAATATCCAGACCCTCTTCTGGAATTTGGTTACAAGGTCTAAGGTGCAGCCCCCAAAGTTGTACATTTAAGCAAGTACCCGAGATGATTCTGGAGCAGATAGTTCATGTATCATATTTGAGAAAGAAATCCTGGACCTTGGGGCAGAATCTGCCTCTCCTGCTCAGGTGAGGGTAGGTGTGTACACATGTGTGTGCATATGTGTACTTGCCCCGCTTGAGTCCTGGGTTCCACGAGAGACTTCTTGTCCAAGGATTTGCTCCTGCTTAGCTCGGAAGAGTTCCATGTTTGAGTCTGGGGCCTAGGTCAAGTGGAGTAATAGCTCTCTCTGGTTAGGCCATAGACCTCTGAGCTAGTACTTCCTGGGGTTCTCAGCCTTGTTATCCTATGTGGGGAGCTTTTAAAAATACTGATTCCTGGGCCCCATGCCCAGAGAGTCTGATTTCATTGGTCTGAGTACAGTCTGGATATTTAGGATTTTTAAAACTTTCTTGGATATTCTGATGTCTAGCCAAAATTGAAAACCACTGTGGTAGGGAAGGGATTTTCATTTTTCTGGAGCCCTGGCTAAAAACAATCTTAATGTGAGCTCTTTATGATAGACGCCATGGAAGAAATCTTGATGTCTGCATTTCTGCAAGGCAAAAAACAAAGAATCGACAATATGCAAGAGATGATATCTTAACTAGTGTTTGCCTGTGGACATAGTCAAGGATAATAAAAATATTCTTAGCCTGGCTTCTTTTATCCTTTGGCTAAAAAGAAAGGCAAGGCACAATACAACTCAGAATTCTCTAAAGCATCTCAACTAAAGTCATCTATAAAAACACTTCTGGCTTCAAAAGCTTTCTCTAAAGAATCAGAAAAGTGTTAAATTTTTATGCTTTCGAGTCTCTTTTTTCTGAGACCTAACGAATCAGATTCATAGTTGATATAGGTACAGCATTTCAGGAATATCTATGGTTTGATTCTTTTCCTTTTCTAGAAATAGGTGAATAAATTTAATAGTAAAAATATGAGTGGACTGTAGCTCTTGAACAAATGGACAACCAAATTCTGAACTTCAGAGGTACAATGACTTTATTAAATCTGTAATTTGTGATCCATTCACCCAAGTTTAGTGACTAGTTTGCTCTAAACCACTTTAGTCATAATAATATGGTATACTTTAATTTTGTGAAAATTAAACTATCTCTTGTTAAATACAGTGCAAGTCTGTATTTCAGGATGATGGACTTTTTCTTAGGCTACACGGGCTATGTCTAAATTACGTTGGATCCCTGGTGTAAAGTTTGAGAATGTATGTTTGTGCTCAAAAGTATGAGTTCTAAACAAGGATCCAAAGATCCCCTAGGGTAAAACATGGATTTTGAGGGGTCTGTGTACTCTGGAACTATGCAATTTTGAATGTATGTGTTTTATTCTACTTTCCCAGGAGATGGCCCATAGCTTTTATCAGATTCTAACCAAAATGGTTAGGACCCAGAGCTCCATGTGTTCACATAGAGAATCCTCCAGTCTAGTCCCGTTTACTACAGTGTGTTATTGAGTACAAAATACAGAAAAGGGGAAAAAAATCTGCTTTACTCTTCTCTGGGCCACAATTACAGTTGTTTATGTGATGTACTGATAACCCTTGTGTCTCTGCTGAAGTCGATTTGCTATTAAATGAGCATCAAAGGGACCAGCAAAGATCTGACTTTTATTTCTTTTGCTGTGCTGTTCCAGGGAGAGTGGGTGGTTTTGATCTGTCAAAAAAAAAAAAAAAAAAAATGATAGTGGCCAAGGGAGAGCCTCTATTTTCAGTTTACAAGATAGGTGTGTTTTTAAATTGTAGGGCAAAAAGTAAATATTATATTGTCCTATCCTATTCCTGTCCTGGACTCTAATTAAGAGGTGTCAGTTTGAGGTGGTCATTGTCAAAGGCTGCAAATGCAGTAAAGGTGTACCCAACTTTAATCATACCCAACATGGGAAATTGTGGCTTTTTTGAAATGATAATGTAAAGAGTAATGACTTTGTGAAAAAAATTACTTTAAATAGAATGTTTCCTAAATTTTAAAATTTGTTCAACATAAAAAAGTTAATTCTAATTCCTTTTCAGAAATATAAGGGAATAAAGTTCTTTTCTAGGTGACATTTAGCCACCTTATGGGGAGGAATGTGACTTTTGTTAAAATAATATCTTTAAAATATATCTAATATTATCTACTATTACCTTTTTAAGATATCAAAGTAGGACAATTACGTAGCTGAATTTTCTCCTGGTGTGAGAAATGTTATATATATAATAATTTTTTATTATTGAGGCTAATTCCAAAATACAGTAGTTTTCATGGGGATTTAAGGAGTGTCAGTTACCTTTGTACATATTTTGATATAAGGTTAAAATCTCTTATTTTGTAAACTTTAATGTAATTATAATGGTTTAGCTTTCAGGAAAGGTTGTTGCATTTGCATAAACAAGAAGAAAAAGAAACTAAAGTTGAGAAAAATGTTTTCTTTAATTTGAATTATTGAACTAAATGCCAAATAATCCCTTTCATGTTATAGGTATGGAAATACCTATGAGCATTTAAAATTGACACTGCTGCCATTCTTAAATTTGAGTTACCAGAAACTATCTAAAAATTAATTTGTGTTGGCTTTTGATTTTCTAATCAGTGGACTAACCCAAAGAGATGAATCAAATAAGGTTTCAATGTCTTATCCCTCCTTTAAAGAAGATTCCAGTGAGTTAAACTTAATGACCCTACATTTCAGCTACTGGTTGCTTATATTCTTGAACAAAAACAAAGAGAGCTAAAGGTTCCTTCTCTCTAAATGCCTGTTAAATGAATCAAATCCAAGCATTCTTTGTCACATGTTAATAATTTTTCAAAATGTTTTAACCTTTAAAATGATCCTAATTTTTCCCATCATAGACATATGTCTGCAGTGAAAAAAAAATGAATTACTTCAAGTTATCTATTTGCAAATTGAAAATGAACATGATTGATTACAAGACATAAAAATTGGATATTAATTCTTTTTGAGGAACAAGAGTGTGGCTACTATTCTAGGTGACATTTATCCCCATATATGGAAGACTATGGGTTTAGAAAAATTATTATCACAATGGCATTTTAAGCCACATTAAGTTTATCTAGTATTTTCATACTATTACCACTTTAAAATCTTTGATAGTGAAATGCCCAGATAAAATCCCCACTGCAGCCTTGGATTATAGCTAGTTGAATGTAAACTATTGCTTAGCTTATAGAGCTTAGGAAGAGACTCTGACCCTTGTATACTTTCAAAAACCATCCATATTGTTTATTGGATCTCAAGTATTTTTAAAAATGGCTCTCATGCTACTTCTCCTAGTTCTGGCTGCTGTTCTTTGGGGGAAGATGCTATATTGGGCCTGTTCTTTGAAACAACATGTATAATCTAGCAAGGCACATGTCAGCCAGGCCTTAGGTTGGAGCCAGGCCCAGAAAATATTTTTCAAACAATCCAGTCTCTATCCTTTCATCCTGAGGTGGAACTACCGAGAGTGTTATGAAAAAAATGCATTGAGTGGGCTGTTGGGTCTTGTAAGAGTCCTACTGAGCTCACATTCTGTGAATGGAGTGGGGAGGGAGGAGGAGTGCAGCCTCCGGTGGTAGCTACAGAGGCTGCAGCCTCTGAGGACCTCCTTCGCTGCGCTCCCTAATGTCCCGGGGGCACCGGGACCTGGCCTTGCTAGTGGTAGCCACACAGGGCTGTGAGGCTCAGCTGATCGTCACTGGGTGAGGAAGTGTCAGGGTCACTGTAGATCTGAGTCAGGGCTAAGCTCAGAATTTCTTTCTTTTCTTTGTAAAACCGGAGTTCTTGTCCTGCTTTCCTGGCTTCCTCCAACTGCCTCAGGGCCATTCGCAGCTCTTGAGAGAGAATTCCTGGTGTCTCCCGCTCCTTCATGATCCAGTCCAGGGCCATGTGGCTTCGCATCTTTTCATCTAGGGAATACTGGGAATAGTAGGAGATGACTTCCTGGGAGCCAAGAGATAAAGTCCAGAGTGTCAGGAGAGAGCAACAGTGGCCCCTTGCACGCATGGCCTCCCCTGCCCCCCGCATCTACCAGGGTTCTATCAACAACCCAACCTCTCTGATGTTCAAAACCCAAAACCAAACCCATTGGAATACTTCTTCAAAGGAAATGAAGAGCTAAGCTGGTCCAGCAAAACAAGTCACTGCAGATAGAGTCAAAACACACCACCAGGAATGACTCAATAATGTTCACAAAACAAAGCTTTACCATTGCTAGAAAATACAAGAATTTTTTTGAAAATACATTCCTATAACAATTGGTATGAATATTACCTCATTTTTTTGTTGAACTCTCCTGCCTAGCGTTATCTCCTTTGGCAAGATAGACAGAGGGAAATAGCTATACAGAGGAATTCCGGCAGAATGGGATTTGGTTGCACACATTGCCAGAAAGCAGGAAGCTTTTAGTCAAGGGCACCTCAGCTTAAGACTTAGAAATCAGGAGAGTCAACTGTGCTGTTAGCACAGGAAAATGACAGTCCAGTGTCTCACAGTAACTATAGAAAACACTTTAGAAATTATTATGAAAAGATATTTGCATCCCCATATTTATTGCAGCACCATTCACATTAGCAAAAATATGGAGTCAACCTAAGTGTCCATCAGTGGACGAATGGATAAAGAAGATGTGGTATAAATACACAATGGAATACTATTTAGCCATTAAAAAGAATGAAATCATATCATTTGCAGCAACATGGATGGGAGGTGATTATGTTAAGTAAAATAAACCAGGCACAGAAAGACAAACATCACATGTTCTCATATGTGAGAGCTAAATAAGTTGATGTCATGCAGATAGAGAGTAGAATGATGACTACCAGAGGCTGGGAAGGTGTGTGGGTGGGAGGGGGGATGAAGAGAGGTTGGTCAATGGGTACAAACATGTAGTTAGATAGAAGAAATAAGTTCTAATGTTCCATATCAGAGTATGGTGACTACCGTTAGCAATGATGTACTGTATATTTCAAAATAGCTACAAGAGAGGACTTGAAATGTTCTCAACATATAGAAATGACAAATACTCAAGGTGATGGAGTCTTATGCATGTAACAAAATATCACATGTGCCCCATAAATATGTATGAATATTATGTATCAATAAAAAATAAAAGGTAAAAAAAAGAAATGTATCATGGAATATAGACATTATCATTATTGATATCATAATACCTTCATGGTACATTTTCTCTTACTTTTGCAAACAATTAAAAATTAGTCACCACCTGTCAATTCTTGTGTGGAAAATTTGCCAATTCATAGTAATGCCTTGTAGGCTTTATTGTATGAAGTAGATATGTTGCTTATTTTTATTTTCAAGAACATATGGTATTTATTTATGACCTTAACAAATTAAAAACAATCATGGAAGAGTGTTTATAGCCAACCCAGCATATTTCAAGGGCCTTTTGTAAAATCAAAGGAAAAGAAAAAAAAACAAGCCAAAGTCATTGTTGGCTATTCATTTCTTTTCCATCTTTGACATTTTGAAAGTGGACTTTCTAAGCAAAGAACAACTAAAAACTCCCGGGGCTGCAGTGCATGAAAAACTCCTTACATCCACCCTCATCTTGCTGCGTAGTAAAAGCTTTGTTCCTCATACAAATTCCTGTTAGGAAATTCTCAAAAATAAACTACTGTCTTTCAAATTCTAACAGTGGGTAAAGGAAGGATAAATGTTGGAGTGCAGCAGGTGGAACCGTTAAATACGTAGGGGGGCGTTACATGGGCAATTTTAAAAGCCGGGGAAGGGTGCTTCTCATAAGTGACAAAGAAATAGAATCTATAACTGAAAAATGAAGAAACTTCTAAACCAAAAGATTGGGGTGACTGAATGCCAACTTGTCAACTTTTCTAATCAATTCTGTTGACCACTGGGGACGATCGGTGGGGCTGGGAAATATCCTTCTGCTCCAACCAACTTGGCCACTCTCCAGGGAGGTTTCGGAAGCGGTGCAGCCTCAAGTTTCTGCCTCGGAAGGTGGATGAGAGCACAGATTCCAAGCAGGCAGGGGAGGTGTGTAGAGTCGATTCAGCATTTGCCTTAGAAACTGAGTCTATCTTAATGATTCCTTCATTCTGCATTCAGTACCGGTATCTAAATCGGCCCTACGCCCAGCCAGCATTCTTCTCAATGTGTGTATTCGGTCAGTTCCTGACTCAACTGGAGTGTTACATATATTTCTTCTTGTGTCCTCTGCTTTTAATAAATAACATACCAAATTTAGATGGAGAAAAATCTGAATAAAGGAAATCTAGGAAGGTGATAAGCCATCTGCTTAGTTTATACAACAGGAACCTGGTCTTGATTGGAAAATCTCACCTGTCGGGAACACTTTGTTTCACGAAGGGCTTTTAGGCTTCCATTCCAGTGCAGTAGTTGGAAAATGGTCATCAGCTCCTGCAAAACCCAAACACCTGTCATTGGTCTCGAAGCAGAAATGTACATCCGGAAGAGCTGAGCAGGGCATAACTCTGATCTCCAAATGTATCAGGGAAACAAAATACACAACATTGTCAGAACACTTTGGGGCTTTTCAAAGACCAGAGTCTCCAGGCTTCTAGAACATCTTTCTTTCCTCCCCATCCTATATCTATATTTACATAATAACATGACTAAATAATTAACAAACATCTTTCAACATTAAAACTAATATATTCTAACAATTCTACACCCAAGAAATTATTGAAATATACTAGTACATATGAGAGATAATGTATAGGCAAGGTTATAGACTGTATAGTTTTTTGAAATTGCCTGAGACGGGGAACATCTTAAATGTTCATTTTTTAGAGGAATGGTTAAATAAAGCAGGATATATCCATGCTACTGAATACTTTGCAGTCATAAAGAAAAGATGAGAACACTAAGTTAATACAAAGAATTCTATGATGTGTTGTTAAAAATAAAATAAAAGCAAGGTGCACAGCAGTGTGTATTGTGTGCTACTATTTGATTTGAAAAAAACAGAAGATCCCTGTATACATATTTTCTTGTAAATGCCTAGGAAAGTTCTGGTAAAATAAAAGGATCTGGTCACATTAGTTGTCTCTGGGGAGGGAAAAAAAGTAGGAGTAGGAGGGAGACCTTCCTGTGACATTCTTTCACTAAGCTTCTTGAATTTTGAGTCATATGACTATGTTATATATTTTAAAAAATTTAAATGTTAAAAATTTAAGTAAAAAAAAATTATATAAATATTATTAAATAACATTTATAGGAGGCCTTTGGTTTGGACTGAGCTCCTGCCCTAGGCCTAACAAACCAAACCAAAATGGAGTTACTCATGCTAAAGTTGCACAGCCCTAAGTCAAAACTAAGCAGTTCACCTGACCTTCCCAGAAACCAGGTGAGACAGAGACAATAGCCAAATCCCCACACAAGTCAGTTTTAGCTGGCCTGATAGGGAAGTCCTCCCTGCTTTAACCTTTCCAAGGCAAGTAACTTTGAAATAACCAATCCACTTTTTGTTCTCTGTTTCTGCTTTCCTCAGCCCATTCTGCCCATAAAGCCAACTTGCTCTGCTCAGCTCACTGGAACGCTCATTCTGTTTTATAGAATGAGGTGTTACCCAATTTTAGAATTCCAAATAAATGCCAGCTAGATCTTTAAACTAAATTTGTTGTAATTTTGTCATTTGACAATATAAAACATGTAATGGACAAACTACAAAAAACATAAAATACTCCTAAATGTATCAATTCAGTCAAGAAAACTGCTTTAAAATATGGATAATAATGTTATATTGACGGGAAAGCCCACCCAGAGTTCCCACCTCCACAGCCAGGGCTGAGCACAGCAGGGAGCCTGCCCTTTCCTTCCCTGGCCTGCTATCAAGGGCTAACTAAGGTGTATAAACATACTGAAGATTTTTCTTTTCCTAATGTGGTTACAACTAGCAGTTTTCCACCAAAGTTATCTAAATTTCATTTATAGATTTTTTTTCTTTTTGTCAGAGAGGCATCTATGTTGGATTAATATCATATACCACAACCATGTACTTACTGAAAAATAACTTGATACAATTAAGAGATTCCTGGTCTTGAAAATAGATATGAAAACTTAACATTTAGACAGACGTCCTACTGCCCATTCAAAAAAGCTGCCTTTTATTAACTGTCTTTACCTTTGCTTGCTCAGGAAAAAGTAATCATTATGACAGTCAGGTTTCAGGCCTTTTAAAATTACTATGTATATGGTAAAGCTATTAGATTATCAGAAGAACAAATAGCATTACTCCCATGTCTAAAATTGCCATTGGGATTACATGCTTTTCTTCTTCTCAGTCTGAGATGCAGTTTGGCATTCTGTCTACGTTCCACGGCACAGTGAGCACTCCAAGAGCCCACGGAGACCTCAGTAGAAGCAAAACCATTGGCTTCTGTTAATTAAAATACACACAAATACCAGATGAGTTGACCCAAACGGAGTCCCCACCATAGGTCCAGTGCCCAGCAAAGCCACCTTTCTCAAGGCCTCTTTCCTCCATATCTTCCTGCCTTCATCCAGATTTTCACTCTGTCACATCCCTATGCTAATTTGGAAGAGTGGGAGTGCTTTGTTCTAGAAACCAAATCTTGTCTCATCTGGCTTGCATGGCTGTGCCCGAGGTTGATGAGGGTGAGTTTGTGCTATCCTTCCTACCTACCTGCGAACCTACTCACTGAATACTTTACAGTCAATAAAAATAAACAGGAACACTCTCAATGTTTTGATATGGAACAATCTCTAATGTGACAGGAGGGCCAATATGCGCAAATAAAAAATTTCTTTTTGGTTTCATGTTTTAAAAGGATCAACTTGATTTTTTTATTCCGCTGTCCATGTCCATGTTTTAAAAAGAGAAAAATACCATCTCACTCCTCCACCTGACCCTCCACCCTTGCAGCCTCAAGTCAGCTTCATGTAAAGTTGGCAACTCAGAAACATATAATGGATTTATTCTGTGGCTTCCGCTACCTATCTTGGCATTGTCCTTGTATCCTAGTGGCCCAGCTCGAGGAACAGACTATTGCTAACAGGGCTCTTTATTCCATCCTCCGATAACTGTTGCCTTAGAGAGGTATTCTTTTTCCTCCAAGGTCTTCTGTGCTCTCATTCTTATCTACACACTAACTGCGCCCCCTTCCAGATAAACTGCTGTCATTCCTGCAAATCCCCTAAGACTTTAGAATCCACAGTTCTGCTGTGAACAGAACCGGAAACCTTTCTCATGCCCCTTGACAACCTTCATGCCTCAAGAATCTCCCCAAAGAGACTTGAACTATTTTTGTCCCCAGGATAAGGGTCATCCTCCTCACCCTCTGTGGTTTGCCTAAATTTCTATTCCATCACCAGGCAGTGTTTTCCATCTTCAGTAATACAACTGCCTCTTCCTCAGTGTTGCTCTCGTTCCTAAAATTCCCCAGGGAACTGCCCTCCTTTCTACCTTCTTACATTATATCTAGTTTTTGTCCTCTGTGGAGATATAATATTAATCTCGCCATCATTATATAAAGTATATTTAAATAGTTCCACGTTTTTCCTGTTTCACTTCTTTATATCCCCTCATAAGACCAAATTCACCATCTTCAAATCTTCCAGAAACTGTACGAGCTCTAGGCTAAGCCCCAGGAAATCCTTGGTGCTCTGACGGATTCCACAGGAAATCCTCGCATTACTTCACACTGGCAAGGAGAGGGCTTTGTGGACTTGTGTGAGGAATCGCTTCCTGGTTCACGATGGTTCCTTGCTGCCTGGTTTTTACCATCTCACTTTCTTTTTTCTTTGAGACAGGGTCTCATTCTGTCACCCAGGCTAGAGTGCAGTGGCGTCATCATAGCTCACTGCAACTTCAAACTCCTGGGCTCAAGTGGTCCTCCCGTCTCAGCCTCCCAGAGTACTAGGATTATGGGTGTGAGCAAAGTTAGTGTTTGTTCCAGGAGAGTCTAATCTCCTCCTCCCTGAAGTCTTTGGTGCTGGGGTGTTCATTATGTGGGCTAATCCACATAACGGGATTGTGGTTATGGGGGGACCTTGTTGGACTGACAGAAAAGCAAGAAGCTGGCCTCCTGGGGTGAGGCAAGTGAGGCAAGATTTAAAGTGAGTGGGGAGAGTCATGCACTGTCAGGATGTTTTATTTAAAAATTTGATTTTTTTATTATCATGAAGTTTTTGCATTAATTTTGAGTTTTTAAAATATTGCATCATAATACTATTTATCTCGATGACTGAGTTTTTTAGCGCCCCTTTCAATGTTGTGTCCGAGACAAATGCCTCACTGTCCTAACCCTCATCTGGGCCCTTTTGTGGGTCTGTACCAGGAACAAGCCTGGCTCCATGAGCGTGAGGTCTGCGCAGTCGCATGGGGCCTGCGCTTGGTTCAGTGCTCTGCTGTCCTGAAATTCTTAACAATTTTTGGACAAAGACTCCTGCATTTTCATTTTGCACTGGGCCCTGCAAATTATGTAGCTTGTCCTGAACAGCAAAGTAAGTTTAAAATTGAACGAAGAGTCAAGTTGTGTGTTGTCTTTCTTCAGGGAAAATTTTAGTTGCAGCTCTCATGCTATAGCTCTTTCCTGGTTCCTTTTGTCATTCATTCCATTTAAACCAAGGAGGCTCTGTCCTCACAGCACTTCCCGGTGTTGTCTTCTATTAGTAACAATGTTTGGTTTTTCAGCTACTTTGTGGGGAGAAAATGCTCCCTGCTTCTATCTGGAAGACTAGCTTGCTTGGTTCTGTGATTCATCAGAAATAAGAAAAACAAACACTGTAAATGGAGAACTTGAAAAACAGGTGGGCACCATCTCCCCACCCAAGAGAATGGATTTAAGAGGAAATTTGTTTATGGGATGAGGTTTTAAAAGGCGACCTGGAGAATTTAGCAAAGATGTAAATAAACAACTCTTCCTTGGATTGCATTAGGCTTCAGAATAAATATATTAACCAGCTTCAGTCAAAGTCTGCCTTAGAGTCTGACCTTGACAAGACCCAGTGACTGGTGCTGCTCCAACCCTCCCCCCAGGCAGCAGGCAGAGTTCTCTGTGTGGCAAAGCTCCCTGCAAACAGGCGTCCCAGCTTCCCTCCCACAGCGTGAAGGTAAGCAGAGGCCTATCATGTTTCCTCTGAGTGCAGGCTGCAGGACGGCCCCCCTGGAAGCCCGAGGGCAGTCTGGAGACACCAGCCTTGTTTTTATATGGTATAGCCATCCATAGCAAGATACAAACACACATCTATTACCCACCAGGGGTACTGAATTGCTGTGTCGGCTGCAGAAACAGCCTAGGTCTGTGGTCAATTCCCATTATGTGCAGATGCAAGCCGATGCATTTAACTCAGGCTGCTAAGGAATGCGCCAGGTCCCAGCAGGCAACCTGGGGCTGGTGGAAGGAAAGGGATGTGCTCCCTGGGCCTCCTCCTAGGTGGCTGGTATCCCTACAGGGAGGGAGTTTGGCTTTTCCCTGCCCTCGCAATCTATCTTCCTCTTCCTTTGGCCCCCATCCTGCACCCAGACTCCTGTATGAGAATTTATGAAGCATTTCCACAGTATGAATCAAATTATTATTACACATATTTAAATACCTTACTACACAGACCACACAGAAAACACATAGGCATAGCAAGGCAATTAAAGTATTACTAAAAGGAGGTTGAGTAGAGCCTTTCATAGTCCTTGGAAGGAATTTTAAGAATTTTTCTTTTTGAAATCTCACCTCCATCTTTGGCAGACCAATCTAGCATTGAAAAATCATTCTTGGTTTTTCTGAAAATAGCTACTACATCACATGTAAGCTACTGTGTACTGGGGCAAACAGTGTTTATTTCATAACAAAAGAAGTTCTTTTGATGGGAGGGGGGCAGGAATTAAAATAAATGGGACTCCTGTTTGGGAGAAGCATTATGCTAGATGCTTTATAAATGTCACATTATTTAAGTCCCACAAGACTTTACAAAATGGGCATTATTATTCCTATTTTACAGATGAGAAAACTTGAGTCTCAGAATGGACAAACTCCCATGCTTCACACACAGGCCCGTGCAATTTTTTCAAGTTTATGTTCTTTCTCTTTTATTATTTTTTTTCTCTGTTTAGTTTTAGATTGTTATTTTAAAAATGGGCCTGTTATAGATCCCTCCTTTTGTTCTGCAGCAGGGGCCCTGGACCATTTTGTGCGGCGGAGCTACCCCATCCTCTTCTGAAGCTTTAGGTTAAACAGACTTGTCAAGGGAATCCACCCTGTAGCCTCTGGCATTTCAAGTAAAGGAGTCCTTCAGAAATACATAAAATAATGGTTGTTAACCTTCGTGGAGCGTTTGCCACATGCTAGGCACTACTCTGGACTCTTCCCCTATTGTCCTATTACAGCCTCACAATGGCACTGTGAGGAAGGTACTAGTATCCTCCCTGATTTACACACAAACGAGGAACAGATTTTTAAGGTAAGGAACAGAGGCAGGCTAAAACCTGGCCAGCCCACTCCAGAGCCCGGGCAGAACAACTGAGCTGAGGAGCACTCTTGTCCTCTCCAGAGCACAGGCTTGAGGGATGCCTACTTGCTTTCAAACCAAGACAGGCTACCTCAAAGGTCAGCGAGACCATGGCCATTTAGGAAGAAAACTGGGTGACCAAGGTTTAGGATGAGTGATGAAAAAGTAATTTTGCTTCAGTCGTACAGGAGGCTGATAAAGAAAAATATTGATTTTAAAAAAAATACGCAGGAGGGACATATCTACCTGAGATGTGCTATGCATTTGTGGTCAGGAAAGGAGTTTGAAAGATACCAAAGAAGGTATTTTGTGACATCATTGTAAATTACACTGTGATGAACATCTTTGCCTGTGAAACTTTATAGCTCTAATTGCTGCTTGGAATCTAACCACAATCTCTGATTATTTCTTGGAATCTAACCTAAGAAAATAGAATTTCTGGGGATAAAGGCTCTTCATTATTATATTGCATATTGATTTCTACCAGTACTGCATGTGTATGGATATTCAAGTGCATTCAAGTTTAATTTTTTAAAAGGAAATACATTTCATACTCAATCACTACTGAATTGTCATCTGCCCAGCCCAGTATAGGATAAGAGTCAGGTGTGTGAGCTCAGAGATCAGCTTTCCTTGATTTGAACTCTGGCTCTGCCATTTGAAGATATAGCACACATCCTTCAATGAGAACATGTGGATAATAATAATATCTACCTCATCTGATTGTTGTGAGGGTTGAATCACAGTAGTATTTGTTAAATGTAAGCACTGGGCCAGATAGAGTAAGCATCCAATAAGTGCCAGCTGTTATCCCTATTATTATTATTCATATAATTATTTATTTTGTAAATACTAGGTAATGTAGTTCCTCAGCTCTATTAGCACTCATCAGCAGTGGATGAAAAATGGTTATAGGTTGCTAAATTTTTTGATTTGGTTGATGATAAAAGGTGGCAGATTTTGTTTAATAGAAATACTGGACCCCAGGGGAATATTGGTTAATTTATACTTCATCTATGACTTCTGCAAATTAAGAACCAGATGGACAAGACCAACACTTCAAACTATTTGAATTGCTTTAAGGAGGAACTTTGTACTGACTAGCCAGTGAAATGTTATAGTCACAAGACTGAGATGTTCCCTACCTGTTTCTTAGACTTAAGCGTTTTATTTTCCTTCATAAAAGCAAAGATTGTGCCTTGATTGCCTGTTTGTTTGGGCCTACTAAGGTATGACTGAGATGGGGCTACCATGCTGGATTCTAGGAGGGATAAACTGAGATGACCACAACACTTGAGACCAAAAGAACAAAACAATGTAGATGACTGGGATAGGAGAGGTCAGTGCTAAGAGTTGCGTTTCTTCCTGGCTTTTGGACTGGATAGTCAAATAAACCTAGGGCAGGAAGACGAGTACCTGAAACTCCAGCATGGTCTTCCCCATGTTTGACTCCAGCATGTAGTGATACGCCCCGATGCTGGTGCTGGGGTCGTCTGCGTCATCTAATGTGGCCTTGGAAAGGAAAGAAGAAGGAGAAAATATTACTGATTTTCCTCCCTGTCTTTAAGTGGTCACAAATTAATCCTGTGACCACATGGCAAGCCTTCTATTCTTGGCCTAACCCTAATAGGTGTTCACTCTACAACCAGTCTATACTCTTCGGTTGATTCTGGATAAAAACCTTAATCTCATTATGACTCAGAGTAAAGAGGGTTTTGTAATCAATTTGAATCTAGCTTTTGATTAGAATGCTAACTGATTATCTACTTGCCCATAAAATAATTTTCCAAAAGCAGAAATTTCTGTTTCACACACACGGTGGTGCTAACATGTGTGTGGCCACCCCTCCATGGCTGCCTTCATTGGTTCTTGAAATCTTGAAACACTGACTTTGCTCTGATTCCAGTGACAACCAGGCAAGATTATATAACTGACATGGAAAGAATTCTTCAGTTGTGTGGACCATTCGTATTTTACTGCCATGATTCTTAACAGGAGCTTTTCATAATATGCTGGTGTTTGGCCTGGAGACATGGATCTTGGTTTATATTTTTTCATTCTCTGACCACTTAATCTTTAAGAAACAAGGTGGGTGGGTGATGGGTAGAAATAAAATTCCCTTTAATTTTGTTGTGGGGCGTGGTGTTAACATAGCTCTGGAATGGTACTGGACCTGCCCTTCTGCTCCTCACAGATGTGGATTCCTGGGAAGGTGGGCAGTGGTGACTTTGAGAGACTGAACAAACAAGTGGCAGCGTCAGACAGCTGCAAATCTGTAGCTTTTGAATGCAATAACATTAACACACTGCTGCTGAAATATTTATGTTGGCTTTTTAAATATCCCAGGGGAAGTCCATCCAGAAGCATGCAAACCATATATATTCTCTTTCCTTAGAAATTTCCATGAAAAAAATGATAAATTACATTTACACTGAGGGCCCCTCCCTGCTCCCGAGTAAATTCCACACATACATAAATCAGGCATCATTTTCCGAACTTCTCTTCCTCAAAGGCCCTTGAAATTTACAGGGCTGGAAAATAAAGGCTTTCTTTCATCCTCAGAGCAGATATAGTACAGAGCTCCCTGCCATCTCTCTGCCATCTCCCTGCCAGGGATATCACTCTCCTTCCCCTGCCCCTTCCCTATATCTCCACTAAGTGATAAGAGCATTTATAAGGGGAAAAGGTCACTGCTAGTCTGGCAATGTTTCCTTCCTTATCAGCAGCTTCTCCAGAATGACAGAACCTTTCTAGTCAGATTAAGGGAAACAGAGGGAAAATCTCTGATGGGGTTTACCCATGCTAAAGGCAAGCTGGAGGTGGCTAATCCCCTTGTTGATGTGAAGTCCCTGCCCTTGAGCGAACCCAGAGAGACACCTGCCACAGGTGAGGACCCAAGGCTTATAGTTTGAAGGTAACAGGTGTTGGGAGCTCCAAATCTTTCATGGGACTATTAATTCAGTCCTCAATTGTCAAAAAAAATGTCCTATCTAAGTTTCTAAAGGTAGGGTGTTCATGTTTTGCTCTTAACGCACTTTGCATTTAATTGTGTCCATTACAGAAAATTTCAAAACTCTCTAGAAGAGGTGATTGACATTAACCATGATAATTCCAATGGTTAACACATATTAGGTATATGGTTTTCCCCATATCTAAACAGTCAGTGTTTCCTTACCACATTAACTGCCATGTGAGTTGTTTTGAGCCCAGTACCTAGTTTTGAGCCTGGGGCCTCGTGAAGCATATGTAACTCACACATCTCTTCACCTTCAGAGCCATGAGAACTATTTTTCAAGTTGCATATGACTCACGCACAGAAAACAATAAAAAAAATAACGAATTTTTCATTGAATTAAAAAGGATCGTTTTATTTTTGAAGTTTTTATTATATTTTTGTAATAAAACACCCTGGCCCCATGGAAAACATTTTTTTTTTCTAGTGTGGCAGGCAATGTAAATACAGATTACAGGGTCCCACACTGGCTGGAGAATTGGTACTTCCAATAAGCACCTCAGATGATTTTTATGACCATTCAAGTTTAGAAAAACTAGAGCGAGTTTATCACTAGATTAAAGCAGTTTTCAACTGCATGCATTCTCAGGCCCTAAAAGAATCAACACTCCTCTAAAAACAAACATTTAACTGAACAAATCAAGATGGATCAAATGATCTACCTTGATTTAAAGCTTGATTAACTGTGGTCCAGGGAGGCTAAAGAAGATTATTGAGATGTGGACTGGGGAGTCAGAAACAATTATCATGATTTCCAATCTAAGTAGACTTTTTCCCCCTGAAAATGAACAATTTAATGGGTACAAATTGAACCTATACAATTCTTAAAATATGAATTTGCTCACTTTAGCATCTCCCAAGATTCAAATGCCTCAGTCTTCTCTGTGCAGCCACCTCCTCCCTTCCCTGCTGGGTACTCACGCTGGTGGAGGCTACTGCTTCCTGAACACTTTCCATAATGAATTCCTTGGTGATCCTGCGCGAGGGCAGCTCATTGAAGAGGGAGTTGATTAAGGCCACTTTCGCTGCATCCCGTCTGGCCTCAGCTCTACTTAAGCAACACTTGAGAGGGGAAGGAGAAAAGGAGTCATTAAAGGATTCAGCATCTCACCATTTCATCCCTGCGTCAATGGGTCTCTGGATGTTTCTATTCATACATTCGCTGTCTGCCCCTGTTCTTTCATACCCATTGCTAATCTCCCTGAAGATCATGCAGATTTTCTTTCAGCTCACGAGCCCATGCAAATGTCTTGGTTAGTCTTCAATTACTTTTTGTCTTATTGCACAGTCATTGAATGTCTCCTATGTATCAGAGGTTTTGCATACTCTGTTAATTAGTAATAATAAAAGTAATAATAGCTACTATTGTGTGCTTTTACATTCATTATCAGGGCCTTCCTCAAATCCCTACTTCAGAGAAAAAAATGTAAAGATAAAAGGAAAACAAGGAAACTGGAGATACTTGTAATACGATAATTAAGAACGCAGATTCTCAAGTCAGACTGCTTGCGTTTAAGTTCCAGCTATGGTGTTCTACCCACACTGCATGGACTGAGAGCAAGGAAGAAAGCTAGTCTTCAAGAAAATCATGGAACTGTTACTAGAAGGAAGGTGGGGATAAATGCTGGAAAAGCAAAAACAATAGATATCGACAATAGCACCCTTGTATTAACCTGAAGATAAAAGCTTCTAACTGGAATGTTCTCATAGAGTGCTACCATATGCCAGGTATTCTCAGTGCTTTATCTATATCAACTGATTGAGTCTAACCTGTTATTATTTCCATTTCACAGGGGAGGAAATTGAGGCAGAGAGAGACTAATTAACCTGTCCAAGATCTTAACAGCTGGTAAATACCATAGCTGGGAACTTAAACCCAAGCAGTCTGACTTCTTTTGAAAAGCTTCTGTTCATGTGTTTTTCCCATTTTTTAATGGAGTTGTTTGATTTTTTTCTTGCTGATTTGCTTGAGTTCTTTGTAGATTCTGGTTATTAGCCCTTTATCGAATATGTAGCATGCAAATATTTTCTCCCATTCTGTACGTTATCTGTCTGCTCTGTTGATTATTTCCTTGGCTGTGCAGAAGGTTTTTAATTTAATCAAGCCCCATTTATTTATTTTTGTTGTTGCTGTGAGTGCCACTGGGGTCTTCTCCATAAATTCCTTGCCTAGGCTGATATCTAAAAGAGTTTTTTCAACATTTTCTTCTAGAGTTCGTATGGTTTTATGCCTTACATTTAAGTCTTTTATTCATCTTGAATTAATTTCTGTGACTGGTGAGAGAGAGAGAGATCCTGTTTCATTCTTCTACATGTGGCTATCCAGTTGTCCCAGCACCATTTATTGAATAGGAATTCTTTTCCCCAGGGTATATTGTTTGCTTTGTCAAAGATCAGTTGGCTATATGTGGATGATTTTATGTCTGGGTTTTCTGTTCTGTTCCATTGGTTTATGTCTCTATTGCTCTCCATCCTCCTAGCCTAGCTTTCTACGGTTCACACAGGACTGCTCAAAGTATCCTAATTCTTTTCTGTCCTGTCTCTTTTTGTAACAGCTATGAACTCCTGTTCTTCAAGTTTCAGCTTGGCGTGGATTCTGGGGGTCCAGATAGAGGGAGGGCACCCAGTGAGGATTGGACTGGAGTTATCTGGAGCCTACATCTTTTGGAGGACCCAGGATGTGATGGTCTCTTTCCCGCAGGCACCTGTGGACCCAGGGCTAACTGTCTAGGGTCCTGGACTCCTAGGGGAAAATAAATTCCAGAAAGAGAAGCTCAGGCCCAGGTCTGGACAGTGGGGTGGCCAGGCACCATTGGCTTTGCTACTCAGTGGTTGTGAGACCTGGGCCACCTGGACTTTGGGGCCAGTTTTCTCATTGGATAAATAGGAAGGCCAGGCTCTCTGAGCTCCAAGGATCCTACTACCTGAAATACAGGATTCTCAGGGTCAGCAGTGCTTGGTGATTGCCAGGAAAGAAGAAGGAGAGTACCAGAGATCATGCTTCACTTCGTAATTTCACAGCCACTAGGGCTCTGTACCACAAAAAGAAAAAGCCAAATCCCCTAGTTTGCTCTCAGCACATGCCCACCTTCACCCGTCTGCCTTATGTAGGTCATCTGTGCACTGCCCTAGGAATACTCCAGACTCACGCTCTCTTGTCCACGAGAGGCCCACCTCTCCTCCCCGTCTCCACAAACCCAGTTTGAGTCCCTTGAGGGCAGGTCCCAGGTCCCCTGTGATTTCCCCCCAAACCTTCTAGAACAGTAGTGATTACGTACTGATCATGTACTTGACTAGGGATCACTCCTTCCCCATCCCCTTCTCCCAACCTCCAGGGCTGGGAGGGGCCCCTGGTACACTGCAGGAGAATCCTCCACGTTGTCTAGGCCGGGGTCAGCGCTCGGAGATGCTTGCACATGGATTAGTGCATGGATGTGTTAATTACATGACTTTTGAGATGGCAAGAACGTAGCACTGAGGAGAATTCAAAAAACATCTGCCAGGAGTCTAACAAAACAGAACAATAAAGGGCAAGGGGAGATATTTTAACTTTCAACAAAGAGTGATTTCCCACATACCCTTTAAATGAAGAATGGAACTAAAGTTTTAACATGTACGTGGGAAGTATTTGGGGTTTTTCTCCCTGGTGTTGAATGACAAGCAAGAAGGCTTTGGGGTAGCTTTAGTAGGCAAGGCCATTCAAGGTTGAGAGCTCTTCCAAGTTTTAGGTCATCTATATTAAACCAGAGAGGGTTTGAACAGATAGATTGGCTTTGTGTTATGTGCTTGGCTGAAAATGTACAGGATGCTGAGTCTGCAGTCCTTCACTGAAGCTTGAGTGCCACCTCTTCCAGGAAGCTTTCTTAACCACTCCCAAGTCCCGGCTGGGAGGACCACTGTCCAAGAAGTAGCAACGCAGCCTAGGAAACTCAAAATTAAGCTACTAAAGCACTGAACATTAACGTTCAAGAAATCCTCTTAAAGAAAAGAATGAAAGAAATATACTTATTTTTTTAAAAGTCCCATTTCAGTATACCCTGTAGGGTATGTATAATTCAGTAATATATTAATACCTTAACTTTCAGAAGGATAATTGGCCATTACATTCAGAGACTCTGAGATGGTCGTTTTTTGCCTGAGTGTAGGATATGTTTATTATTCTTTGGAAAATCAGTTCCCCATTAAAAAGCAAACAAAGTTTTTGCAAGTATTACCTGACATCTGTAGGAGCAGCTCATTTTAATAAGAATTTGGCTTCATGAAATCTAAAGTAGAGCTGTTGGGGTTTTAGAATTTAGAGAATTAGATTCAGATCCGGCACTCTTCAAAATTAACTTCTATCTAAATAATAGGAATTCAAACCATCTTTCATAGAAAGAGAGACCTAGTAAACACTACTTAGATAAAAGAAACTATCTATTTTAAAAAAGACCAGCTAAGTACTAGATCAAAAGCGCCACATACATTTACAACCAAATGGCACTGCTCGGGAGATCAAAGTGAGCTGAGAGAGCAGAAAGAGCCTTTACCCAGAAAGCATGAAAAAGGACCACGGAGACTTAACCAATATCGAGAATTTAAAGCAGACACATGTCTTTACTTATTTTATTGTTTCAATGTACAGAATCTTTGCTTAAAATGGGGGAGAAAGTGTACCAATTAATAAGTACATAAAATAAAATAAATTCTGAGCCATCAAAGGGCTTTTCTTGCTATCATTCTTTGTGTTTCTGCAAGACAAATATTTCAAAATGTCTATAATGTTAACCAGCCACTTTCTTCTAAATTCTGGAACTACAAGTCCAAGCCAGTAAGGGCTGCATATGTTTCTTTTAATGGGACCTTTCAACCCCTAAGAGTCTGTACTTGGGTAAGAAATTTAGCCAAACAGCAATGTACTTCGTGTATCTAAATCAGAACGTGGATGTTGCTGTAAACACAGGCACTGTTAAAGTTACCATCAAACAGTGGGAAACATTGCACGAAAATAAAATATGGCAAGTGACAGAACATTTTATCGATGTGTCCAAACCAGTCGTCAAAGACATCAGTTGTGGAGCTAGTGAAGTATGATGTTATTTCACAGCAACTTCCTGCTAGAGTTAGACTTCCCGGGTTGTATGGTTTATTCTTGCTGTTTTTCAGCCAGACCCAAATCATAAATATAGATTTGTAAACTATGCCTTTTCCGCTCACCATTCTTACTTGTTAATATAGAGAGACAACTTTTGTCCTTTGCACTGTGTGAAAGTGCAGAGCTGGAATATTTAATAGCCCAGATTTTACCAAAGTCAGCTGTGCAATTCTTAGGCATGTGGAGCCACATGCTTTCCAAGTGGCCAGCAGACCCTGCTCAGACATTTATCTTGATGTTCAGATGCCTTTCATTTGCTGGTAGATTATAAACCACTATAATCATTTCAAAGCCTCCTGGCTCTAATCTAAAATTAAAGCAAAAAGGAAAAAAAAAAAAAGAGTGCCTGAGCATTGCTCAGCAAAGCTACTTAAAGGCAGTGGTAGCCAGCCGGTGAGAAGCCCCAGTGGTCCCTGCCTCCTGGCATTCACAACCTCCCGTGGTTCCCCCCACACTGCACCAGGGTTGGTGAGGGAACCACTAGAATATGACAGAAATGATGTTGTATCACTTCCCATATGAAGTTTAAAAGACACTGTGGCTTCCATCGTGGTCCCACTTGCCTTCTCTCTTAGATCACTTGCTCGGGGAAAAGTCAGCTGCCATGTCATGAGTCCTGTGGAAAGGCACACATGGCGGGGGAACTAAAGCCCTCTCCCGTCAGCCATCTGAGTGAGATCGGAAGCCGATCCTTCACACCCAATCAAGCCTTCTGATGACTGCAGCGCCAGCTGACAGCTTGACAAAACCAACCTCCTCCTGGATACTCTGAGCCAGAACCACCCAACCAAGCTGCTTCCAGAAACCTGATCCTCAGAAATGGCGTGAGACAATAGATGTTTGCAAGCTTTGAGGCAATTGTGATGCAGCAGTAGGTAATGATGCAAAGGCTCTGCTCACTGCAGGTAATTAGGGAGTCTCTCAGCACACCCTTGAGGGAGAGCTCCATGACAGTAATCCTCACTGCTGACACTATCTGCTTGAACTGTGCTAAGCGTTTTATGTTTAATATTACATCGGGGGTGTTATTGCCACAATCCTGTGAGGTTGGGTTTGTTATCCTTATCTTGCAGGTGGGGAAACAGGCTTAAAGAGGTTATGTATCCCAAGATGATGCAACTTAAACAGTGAACAAAATAGGATTTACCTCCAGGTCTGTCTGACTTAAGAGTCCAGATTTTTAACCACTTTACTGTTTTGCTCTTCATAGAAATGGTCACCCATTTTGCAATAGAGAGGATATGTAATTTGGCTAAGGTCACATAGCATTCCCTAAATCAGTATTGTATTTTATACAAAGTTTCAACTTTGATATTCCATAGGTTATTTGCACTCCAAGAGTGTCTCTTCCCACTCCTGTATGACAAACTTGACTTCATTTAGAAGAAAAGGCCAGTGAGGATGGAGTATGCTTGGAATTAAACTGTGCTCATTGAAAAGGGGAATATTCTGGTAATTATCTTAATATCCTTCTCCCTCCTATTGTTCTCCTTTTGATGCTTTCTTAGACTGTAGAGGGGAGGAAAAGGGAGATAGAAAGGCCAGCTGTGAAGAGACCAGAGATCAAATGTTGTCTCCTGTAGGAAGCATCTTTTCTGGCCAGAAGTGCCCTCTTGATTAAGTATGGTCTCAAGAGATTTGGGAATTCTACCACATTAGATTGCTCAACAAATTTTAAGAATTGATAACTCTTTAAGATTAAAAGTAATTTAAATTAAACTTCCCCAGCTTTACTAAATAAGCAATTCCCTCCAAGACCAACTCATTCTGGCCTTGTATTTTATTTTGGAGTTTATATGACCAAGAAGTCACCAGGAGCCCACAGGGTATACTATGAAGATTACTGCCAAGCCTAGGCCAGGAGTCTGGACCAATAGTTCAAAAATGTTAGTTTTCATAGCACAATCAACCAGGAACTTGTTAAACATGTGTATTCCTGAGCCCCAACCTGACCTACTGAATTAGAATTTCTTCAGGTGGATCAGAGCAGGGGATCTGCATTTTAATAAGCTTTCCAGGTGATTCCGAAGCAGACAGACCTAGGACTATTCTTAGAGGCATGCTGCTTGAATCTCTGTCTTTGCTGTGTCTCATTTCTAAGTAACAGAGGCAGAACTAGGTTTTGTGGGGCCTGAGGCTTACACAATTTCGAGGACCTTGTTTAAGAAAAGCAATATGAAATTATAAATAGAAAGTTGGCATTGTGACTTGCAAGGGCCTATGCAGAAACTTCATTGGCTTCATGGTAAATCCACTTCTGCAACATCTAAAATGCTAATTTCTCAATAAAGAAATTGCTTCTACCCATGAGTCAAGGAAAGCAGTATTCAGGTTTTAAAAAAAAACCTTTATGATATTTCTTCGAAAATTAAGCCCTTAGGAAGTACACAAGCCCTGCTGATTAACTAAGTGAGGTCTCAATTTTACTTTCCCGCTCAGCAGTTTTTACTTCTTCCATGATAATTTTATAAGGTGTCACACTAAGGCAATGTCGAGATTTAACTAAGATTGATTATGGGCCAATAGGCTGTCCTGAAATAAAATAGTGGCTAGTCAATTGTTTAGGATAAACAGAAGTTCTTAAATTAATTGAAATAAAATTTTGGTAGTTGTATACATGTACATAGAAATACCTAACAAGAAATTAGTTTTGTTGTTAACTATTTATGAAATACTTTAAAACAATTTATAGGTGTGTTACTGTTTATAGAAACACCTTTTAGCCAAGCTGACACAATTTAAGGTCTAAACAGCAACTTTCCTGGTAGGCCTCATTTGATTAATAATTTTTTCCATGCTTTGTATTAGAAAATAGGCAGGCTACATGTGTTGAGTAGTTGTTTCTACTCCAAAATCCCAAGGTTTTATTGCACATATATTCCAACTAAAGTGGTTTCTTTAGGAAAGCATGTGGAAAGACATCAATACAAGTAAGTTCTCTCCATTTTAAACAACAGACTTTCTAGAATTATTCATACGTGTGTTTTAAAGACATCAAGGAAAACAAGGTCTGCAGATCTAAAATGTATAAAATCGAGTTAGGCACATTTTTAGTCAGTGTCTACCAGTGGTACCCAAGGAGTTGAAACATGGTCTATAAGGAGCAAAATTTTTGAATAAGAATAGTATGTAATAGCAAATGTGACCGATTCTATCTACATGTGAACAGACTCAAAGCTGAAGATGCCATTCTCCCTGGGGTCAAGGGCAGGTCAGTGTTATTTAGGTGGCATTCACTCAATAGCACATTGTACCCAAGGGGTTCTCTCAAGCTGGGACTCTGCAGGTGGCAAAACCAAATAAACTGACTCTGTGAGAGGTGAGAATTCTTGCCCAAATCCTTTAGGCTGTTAAGTCTGTCATTCAGGTGGTTGGGAACGCTTTGCTTTAGCGACTTGGAGTCTGAATCTCAGCAAGTGACTTGCAGGGTTTGTGTGTACCGCCTTGCCAGCTCTGGTCAGTGTCACCAACACCTTGGTTTCATCCTGACAGCGAGCCTTCAGCATAAAGAATGCCACAAACCAGGCCCTGCTGCTAATGGTCTCCCTTTCAGTTCTTTAAGACCTTGACTGCCCTGGCTGATGCATGAACATTTGCATGTGTTCAGATTTATCTAATTGTGGATATATTAGCATTTTTTCCCTTCCAGATGGTGATGTGAAAAAGGGCAACCGTTGCAACTCAGTCACCTCAGTTAATATCGTGTCTCTCCATAGGTCAGGCTGGCTGCAAATACATTGGGAACAATTTAGAGCTCTGTGTGTGCTGGGAATGGGGGTCTTAGTTAGGTGTGGGGGAGGGGACTGGTCTGGGAGTCCAATTTTCAGAGAAAACTCACCAGTTCCTGTCAACTGAAAGAAATGTTTCATGCACATGGTGGGTCAGAATGTTATTTTTATAATATAAACCACCTGGCCTCCTCCTCGTTTACCTCTGCTACAAATGCTATTTTACACACATACCTAGACCAAAGTCCCTGGTAACTATTATAAACCCATGTTGTGCTTTGCTGCTTGAGGTTGTTTCTTTTTCTTTTTTTACTTTTTTCGAGTTAAGGTGAAGACAAGATGAATTGATCAGGGCTCAAGATTTCGGTTTATTTTTTTTTTTATAGTTGCTTTGATGTAAAAGGATTTGGCTCTGATTGCATGAGAGGGATGGAACAGGAGTTAGGGAGAAATGGAATCAGAGTTTCTTCCTCACTCAGCAAGTCAGAGAGACAGTGAGCATCTTTCTAAAGTTTATGAACTAGGAGCTGGGAGACTCCCATGGAGATAGTACGAAGACTTTATTTACCATGGGGCCTTTCCTAAGCATTCCTTTCACTACACTCTACTGTTCTCTTTGGAGGTCAAGCATCTCTATTCACTTTGCTTAATAAGAGAAGAAACAGATTAAATTTAGGGAAGGAGGCTGGGGAATAAGTAAAGAGTCTCAAAACAATATGTGTTCTCAATTTTACAGGCAAGTCATCAAGGTCTGATAATTAGCTGACATATGACTTTCAAATGGCAGGGGGTGGGGGGCGGATTATAACTAACCTTCCTATCTTTGGGTCTCATTAGATACAAAACAGGATGCTTTCTTGTGGAGATTTCCACCAGGAAATACCTCCTTTAGAAGTTAAGCTAAATTTCATAGCGTGTAGTGCATCTGAGTCAAGGTATACAACTCCAGGGGCAGAGAAGAGGTCAAGCATAATTTCAAAGAGAAATATTTGGCATCAAAACAGCATTAGTGCTGGGCAATAGTCTCAATTTTATGCTAAGAACTAACTCTCTATTTGGGGTATGGAATGTTAAGGCCAGGCCCTATTTAATACTCAGCAAAAAGAGCATTATGATTCATTTAGTCAAGTCTATGAATTAATCAAATTTTCTCTTAGTCATTCTCTCCTGGGAAAAACTTAATTTTATAAATTCAATTTCTTGTGAGTTAAATGTACCTTTATTTCCCTGGACTTTAAAAAGACTCATTCAGTGCCTGAAAGTATAAAACATGTGCTTTTATGTCTGATAATACAGGCGAAGTGTGTTTACTGCCTTAAATAACTAAAACAAGACAAAATTAAACATTCCTATCTTTCTTTTAGGCAGTATGTTCCTTGGAAAAATAGTTTTTCTAGGTATGCTCATAGGCAATGGATTTGATTTGAAAACCAGAGTGGTATAAAAATCAAAGGCCTTTAAATGAATTCATTGCCTTTTAGAGACAGAGCTTTGCAAAGAGCTTATCTGCTTTGAATGTTCTACCTCACGCCTGCCTATTATGCGGCTCTGTTAGACAACACCAAACATCGTTGCAGATAAAAAAAAAATTCAGCCAACACTTTGCCTATGGAAATATTTAATGTCTCAACTTCACGTGGTATTTGACATTATTCAACTGGCCTGAGTATCAGACCCCAGTGTTTGACACCTGTATTTATTTTGTGTGAAGCCATTTTAACAATGACAACAAAATAGTTATGTGCAAAAGTATGATACCCCAATGAATGTGTCTCACACTTCAAATAGATCGAGTTATCACATGAATGTTTTCACCAGGAGGCATGTTTTTATTCAGTCATAATTCATGCACATAAATAATCACATGCTGTAGGACAGTATTCAAGGAAACTGCTGCTTTTTACTCAAATTAAGAATGAAATTCACTAATCCAACTTCCTCCAGCAGACTGTCTATGGAAGACCACGTCACTGGCTTGAACACAAAACTTGAATCACAAACCTTTCAAATGAAAATATAAAATAAGATAAAATACTCACGTTTCCCTCTTGGATTTGGAAACAAAAACAGCTGCTGAAACAATGAGTGGCTTGCCTTCTGAGGTCATCAAGAGGGGAGCCAGACATTGATCTGATGGCCCTTGCATTGCTCTTATTGTAAAAAATGAAAATTACTGCAAGTTTTCATGGTCATGATATGTGGCTAGGGAAGGATTATCTGCCTAGGCAAAAATGGCATAAAGAAAATATGTTCAAAATATATGAATTTCTACTTGATGCCTGTAATATGAGAAGATGATTTCTTTTAGAAAAGACTCAATAAGTACAAATGTGTTTTAATATAACTTTCTGAAAAAAATAATTTTGTATCAATAGAGTATTTTACTTATTGTTTAGAAATTCAGAAATAAAATCATATTTTCATTTCTCTTTTTCTATACTGTAGTAGTTTATGAAGACATGGTCTAAATGCATAGTTATGGCTGCTTTCTCTCTCTCTCTCTCTCTCTCTCTCTCTTACTCTTTCTCTTTTGCTCTTTGTTTTTTGTGGGCTGTGGTGTAAAGACTCACCGAAAATTCTTTAATAGTCTTCACAGACACAATCCTCCCATTTACTTCAGTGGGAGGTTTCTTTGCATAAAAACCAGTGGTTTGTGTCCATCAGAGCCTTTGACTGGACTTCTTTCCTTTGATTAATCAGAAAACTGGAGTTCAGTCTGAATACCACTTTCCTAAAGAATGAATGAGCATAATCTCTTACAGCTTTCATGAAACTGCCTGAAACCAGAGGGATTAGTCCCACAATCCAGTCCCATACTCCACTTCAAGTATTTTCAATTACTTGGCACCATTGGAGGTGACGTCCATGGCTCAGTAAGAAGGCTACTGCTGGCATAATGGTTTCTCCATGTTTCAGCACATGGTCTTGGCATTAATAATCCATCGTGAAATGATTTGCAATGCACAGGGGTGACATTTGATTATGCGAAAGGCACTGCAGGAATGAGCATATAGGCTCTTACAGGCCAACTGCTAGCAAAAACACAGTGAAATGTTATATGGTGAAAATAGTATTTAAGATGCTTTCTGAACTGACAAAGAAAAGTGCAAGGACATTGCATTAGGAGAAATTTTCTCCTCACCTCCCCCAGTTTTCCTTTCTCAAATTGTATTTCGGAGGGCCAAATGGGTGAAGGGGCCAGATTTGGCAGTCACCTACCCAAACACATTTTCAAAACATATTTGATTCAGGAAATTCTGGATCTTTTTAAGCAAGGATGTTAACAATCCTCCTGAGAACCTTAAAATATGATGATTTAAACATAAGGAAAAGGGGACCCTGAAATGATCAGAGAAATCACCAAGAGGCCTCCCTGCTAAAGAGTTCAGTTTTTCATTTTGTTTTCTATTTTTTTTTTAAGACCACAAGGAGGATGTTGAATCTACTGCCTAAGGGAAGTGCTATTATTTTGGGTGAAAATTTATGAGATGATAGGAAAATTCATAACTCTCAAAGTAGCAAAACAAAAACAAAAACAAGAACACTAGAACTTCTTAAGACTTATATCCTCTGGATCCATTCACTGATCTTTCAAACCCATTATACCCTAGATAGATTATAAAATGACTGTACTTATTACGTGTGAACAAACATAATGTATACCTGGGTGTGAGTACAGCCAAATCTTGGTTATTTATGGTTAGATGGAGGAAAGTTACCACCCATAAATTAAATCCAGAGACAATCAGAAGGTCTTTTTAATCATTACTTTCAAATCCATCCACTTTCAAAACTTTGACCACAGATATGGACAAAATAATATCAGCTGATTTTAATGTTACTGACTTTTTCTTCCCAACTCACCACCTTGTAAAGTTAGGTAAAATATCTTAGCTGACTACCTATTATATACAAGAATGGACAAACATTAGCTTCATTTATTCTTGGGATTTGTTATTCATTCATTCGACTAGTCATTCAACCATATTTATTAGGCACTTAACTATATGCAAAACACAGTGCTTGGAGTCATGGGGACATAAGAATACAGACACTAAACCCTATCAGACATTGGTCTAGGCAAAGAACTTTTGAGGAAGACCCCCAAGG
>VBSM01002608.1:38250776-38276011 GCA_008086735.1 Cheirogaleus medius
TAACCCTGACAATATTTGTACCCTCATAATATGATGAAATAAAAGGAAAAAAAAAGAATGCAGACCCTGTCCCTGAGAAACTTATATTTTATTGCAGAGACAGAACATGCACCTAAGTGACTTTAGCATAAGGTGGAAAACATTGAGCACTAGTAGAGAAACAGAGAGAGTGGCTTTGGGAAGTCAAAGGAGGTGGAGATTTCTAGTAGGGAGATTCAGAGAAAATTCATGGCAAATGTGATGTTTGTGTGAAGTCCTGGAAGATGGGCAGGGTTTAGCCAGGAAAGGAAGGTGGCAATAGCACTTCCTAAGTAGATCACAGTGTGAAAGTGTGGGAGTGGTCGGGAGAGGTCAAGGTGTGCATGAGGAACAGGTCCAGCCATCAAGTGTCAGAAGAGGAAATCGAGGAGATGAAGCTGGGAGGGAAAGTTGGGCCAGCTGTAGAGGGTTTTTTGCCAGAGTAAGAAATTCAGACTTTAATAAGAAGGTGATAGGGAGCCACTGAAGTCCTCCCTTTCTTTTACTTTTTATTTTGAAATACTTTTATACTTATGGAAGAGTTGCAAAGATCATACAGAGTTCCCAGAAAGTAGTCTGTATCATCTAACTTTCATTTAAGTTTTTAATATAATGATTTAGGTAGCATTCTCATATTACACTCCTGAGTGCATCCCCTCTCTCATGCTTAGTGTGGTATATGTCTTAGTTTCTTTCTTGATCAGAAATGCCAGAGATTTGTCTTCTTTATCTTTTCAAAGGAGCTATTTTGGTTTTGTTAACCAAATTTGCCAGTTTTTGTCCCATTTCATTAGCTCCTCAGAAGTTCCCCTAATTTTAAAAACAGATTAATGTACAAACTTGGTATCAAAAAAAGTCCCTTGATCTACCTTTTGGGCAGAATGTTGTTCCTAAGTCCTGTACAGCCACAGAGCTCTGTGATTCCTCTGTCATGACCCTGCCTGGGAAGTGGTAGGCCATTTCCCTCTGAAAACTTGTGCTTTTCCTTAACTCAAAGAAAATTGCTTTTGTTATTTTTTCTTCCCCTCTATTTCCTTTGTCTCTCTGTAGAACTCTTCCTAGATTAGTGTTCACCTGATGGATTTGTCCCTAATTCTCTTATATTGTGTTCTTCCATCTCTTTGTTTTTTTGCTCTAAATTCTAGAAGATTTACTTTTTTAATTGTTATTCTTTACTAATTTGGCTATGTCTACTCATCTATTTGCTCCTCTTTTATTTTATTGTTCTCACTTGGCAATCATATTTAACTGTCTTGTTCCCTGTTTGCTCCCTTTTCATAGCTGTTGTAGAGATGAATATTCTCTCAAAGTTTTCTGAGGACATCCACTGTAATACTCTCATATTCTGTGCTGCTTGAATTATTTTGTTCTTTTGTTTGCTTGCCATGCTCTTTTCTCTTATGCATTTGGTTTTCCTCAAATGTTTGGTGATTTCACTGACATGCCTGGGCAAAGAAGTATACTAGTTTAGGTGGCTGGCAAAACCTTCCTCCATGCTTGAGTAGGTCTGTTTCCCTCTGGGTTTCCCCTGAATGTGAGGGCTGACTGGTGCTCTGCATGAGTGCACGCGGTATGCTGACTGTCAGACCTCACTCACCTTAGCATGCTCTATAAACGGCCCTGCAGGCACACGTGGGTTGGGAACCTCTTCCTCAGTGGCTGCCTTTCTTCCCCCTTCCTTGCCTCTCATCTTTGTCACTGGTGTCTGAGGTTACACCAAGCTCCGTTCTGAGGCTTCTAGACCCACATTCAAACATGTCTTCAGTCAATTCACTTTCATCCATCGTAGGTCCAAATCTACTGCTGACTCCTGCTCAGGGTTGGGGAGGGCAATACCTCACTGGCCGGATGGGTCAAAAGTTTTGAAAGCACTCTTTAATTAGCCTTAAAATTACTCAAGGACTGCCTCCAGCTCTTTGCATTTGTTCATCTGGTCCTGGAGTTTTTCTAGTTCTTTACTTTCATAGCATTAATACATTTTTCCTATGAATGTTTAGATTGTGGTATTTTTGCAGCTAATAATTTGATTCCACTTTCATCTCCCATAATTGCCTCAAAATTCATCTCTTTCAATGGCAACCTTTCTTGTTGCCTACACATCTTTGGCATTTTAAGGCATTTTAGATTAGAAAATGGTTCAAGGAATGTCCTAGGTCTACCCCCCACCTTGATTCAATCTTGAGGGTTTTTTTTTTTTTTTTTTTTTTTTTTTTTTTTTTTTTTTTTTTTGCTATTTTACGTTCTAAGAGCAGTTCATCTTGTTGATTCTGGCTCATCTTTGCAGGCTATTTGAGAACTGTTTGAATATTGTGGCTCAGTCTTAGTTGTCCTTATTAGCTTTAATTATAGACTAGATGTCTGGAAGCCAATGATGGCAACTTGATCAGAACACGCTTTCTCTCCAACTCCCCACTGCACAGTAGGCGACACCTCGCCTCCTATTTTGATAAGCAGTGCTGACCACAAGAGTAGGAAGTCGCCCTCTAAATCTTTATTGAAGGACACTGCTTACTTACTCTTTAACCTGTACTCTGACTTGTATCCTATTCTCTCCATGGCCATTACTATTGTGAGCGTATTAAGGGTTCACACTCATCACAGTCAGTGGGCACATCTGGAACTCTGTTCTACGGCTGACCCTGCTCACCGCATCCTCAGCCTCAAGATGTCGTATCCCTTGGTTTCCATAAATTCTTTCTTCTGGTTCTTTGGCTCTTTCTGGCCAATCCTCAGGCTTTTTAGAGAAATCTTTTTCCTTTTATTCCCCCCTAACCCACCCAAAAAACAAAAACAAAAAAGTCTTCCTAAGATCACGCCTGGATCTTCCTCTCACACCACCCATTCTCACTTGGCAGTTCTACCTGTGTCCATGGCTTCAGCTCAGAAATGTAGAAATTCAGCCCATAACTCTCTCTTGAGCTTCAGGTCCTACACTTGCATCCTCTGCCAATTGCATTCTCTGCCTGGGGGCTTCAAGGCGCTTTACACTGACTCCGTTCTTCCCTTCCGAAGACCTGCTCTTCCTCCTCGTGTATTCCCTCCTCCTGTATTCCTACCCAGTGGCCAAAGCCAGAACGGAGCTATCATCTAAACTCCCAGCCTAACGGAATCCTGTCACTTTTACCTCCTAAATGTGCTGTGTGTGCAGCTCATCTCCATGAGCACTCATTGCTCACTTCCTACCAGCCTCTCATTAGCATTATTTAAATATAAAGCATCTTCGTGCTGCTGCCAGAGAAATCTACCTGAAGCATGTTTGAATGCATCACTCTTCTACTCAGAATCCTTCAGGGTTTCTGCTTTTGCATAGAATAAAACCTGCGAGGCATGAAGATCTCTTGTGTTTTGGTGTGACTGCCTAAATGTCTTCTCCCATTGTTTCTTGCCACATATACTGAACCATATGTTCCCCTAATTCTGAAAATGCTGTGGTTCCCCATGCAGAGAATATCATCTTCCTTTTCCAGCAGGCTGAGACACCCTCTACTGCATGTCTCAGTTCACATTTAAATTCCCTGTGAACCCATCTTTGACTTCCCCTAGGTAGCACAGGTTTGTGGTCTATTTATTAAATTATACCCTTCTCTCACTCCACAGAGGATTTGAGACAATGTAAAACAGATACACTGGGTAACAAGATAAAATAAATGAGTGAGGCAGTAAGTTCAAAGGGAGAGTAAAGGTAGACGTTAAACATCTACAGGTATGAGGTGGGTCTTAAAAATTATATGTCATTAAGTTCTGTGGCCATAAGCTATAAAGAGACACACTGAAAATTTGCCTCTGGGCTTCTTAGTTGTCAAAGCTAAGAGAGAAACTTGATTGCTTAAGAGTTTCACAGTGTCCATAAGCAATAAATAAAACGTCTTTGCCAATTATTGAAAATTGAGAGATAATTTGCTGTATTAAAGGGGTTCTTCTACAGGGGATTGGCAAATTTAGAAGTTCCTGCCCCTGTACTTTCATTGACCCTCAAATATAATCCTATGTAATTGCTGTAACTTTTTTTGTGCATTGATTTCCTCAGGGTATGAACCATAACCTCAGTACTTGGCCCAGTGCTTTGTATTTCCTAGTTGCTCAAATGCATAGGCAAATGTTTTTGTATGAATAGGTACAATTAGAAATGCACCATCTCTTACACCTTATCATAAAGATTTAATCAACTAGAAGAGTCTTTATAATAATTACAAAAACAATACTTGGAATACCTGCCATGTACCAGATACCATGTTAAACACATTGCATGTATACTTTATATGGCTTCCAACCAATATCATGGATATTATTCCCCATCTCAAAGTTGGGGAGATTGAAAAGTTAAATAAGTTTCCCAAGGGTATACAGATAGAGGCAGAATTTCAGCTTAACACAGGTGCTTGAACCCAGTCCTGTGATTCTCCATCCTTTGCTATTGATTCATGCTTTGGTGTGTAGTAGATTGATTAATATTTGATTATAAAATTCATGACAGCAGAGACTTTCTAATGATGGAAGGGACCTGATGGAAGGATCTTGAGAAAAAAGCTTTGCCACCATTCCCTTGTCCCTTACATCTTATTCCAGAATATTTTGAGGGAAAGGAAAGCAGCTATCTGGCAAATAAAACAATGTGCTATAAAATTCATTTCCCATAAGGAAATATCAGGGAATATCCTAATATAAATCATTCCCATTTTAAAAAATTGGGACATCTGACTAATTATCCAGTATATATAATAGAATATGGCACAACTTCGTTCACTATATCCAAGGAAACTTATAATGTAACCATTTTACAAAAGAGTTTACTTTATTTTAACCCAATGAATTTTCACTGAGAAATTGATGGCGGCTTCTTACCTGAAAGTTGCCAAAACAGCTTCCCCCTGGGAGGGTCACGTAACTCACAAAGGGAGGCCCGGGTGCTGGCAGCGACTCATAGACCACCACACCTTCACTTGGGAAGGCAGCCTTCTGCTGCTGCTTGCTCTCCCAAAATTCCTGTAACATCGACACAACATTCACTGAAAAAGACAAGAAATACCATCAGTTATTAAGGTCGGACATGTCCTGGCAAAAACAAAATTTTATTTGTGAGCCAGATTCTGTGACATGGCTGTTCCAATTTAAGCAGAGGAGAGTATGTGTATGGTGGGGGGTGCTTTCAGCCATGAAAGAATAATCTTTATTTAAATATATTTAAAGTATGTTATAAAAGACACAATTTTAATGCAAATGTGTATATTTCATAATGAGTAAGACTCAAGTGGTTTTGGTACCCTAATTCTAACAATGTTGTGGTATATAAAATTTACTTTATAAATAAATTTTTAATATAAAACTTAAAGACCTCATTCTTCCTACTTTGAATGTTTGCCTTAATAGTCCAGAGCTGTGGTTATCTATGGCCCTCTCTCCCGTTTCTCATAGACTCTCAAACCTGCAAAGTAAAAGCCAAATTGGGAGGTAAAATTGTAAGCAGTGTAGTTTTAATAGGGACTCACTATAAGATTTAAGAGGAGAAAGAAAGAAGAAAACTCTTTCATGCCTGCCACCCCCGTCTAAAGGAAAATGAAAGGCAATTGTGGAATAAGCAGGAGGCTGGAAAAAGCCATGAGTGAAACTAATAACATGGAGACCTTGTTAGGGACAAGGTCTGTTAGATGACTTCAGAAAACACAGTCATGGCTAGAGCCATGTGTTTTAGATTAAATGACCTATGATAGCCTGCAGAAGTTCCAGATCAAATTAGGTTGGTTTGTTTATCCTGTATTGCAAATTAAATTGTGAAAATTAACAAGGATAATAGAATTGTAGAGTCAAAAGTGACCTTCTAGGTCATGTAGGTAAAGCTCTGCCTAATGCAGGAATTCCTTGCCAGCATGCCTGACAGCTGCCCATCTGGCCTGTACCTGATCACACGGAAGGACCTGGTACTTGCCACATCCTGAGGCAGCTTACTGCCACTGCTAATGGTTCCGTGTGAAGGTCCTTTTTGGGAGTGAGCTGAAATCTGCTTTCAGGTAAGTTTCATGCAGAGAGGGTCTACTTCTCCTTTCTGGAGCCTCACAGAAGTTTATCTTCTCATCCATATGGGTGCCCACCTCATACCTGAAGGCAATGCAGGACATCTGTTG
This sequence comes from Cheirogaleus medius, assembly GCA_008086735.1. NCBI lineage: Eukaryota > Metazoa > Chordata > Mammalia > Primates > Cheirogaleidae > Cheirogaleus > Cheirogaleus medius. The sequence continues at coordinate 38,256,914 of VBSM01002608.1, forward strand.
CTTTGCCTGCCTGGCATTTACTCCCTTTCTTGTGAGAATAGCACAGAGTTGTTTTTTTTTTTTTTTCTTGGAGACTCATACAGTCTTCGGGGCTGCAGGTGGGGATTTGGCCAAAGCCAAGCCATTTAGAGGCATTGAGTCCAGGACTTTTGTTGAAAATGTTGGAAGTTTCCTTTTTTTAGTAGAGTTTCTGCAAGTGTAAGAGGTAAGCATGGCACTGCGTGAGCAAGAAGGAAAGCTGGCTGAGAAGAAAGTCAACACAGAGAAGGGCTGAACCAAGAGATGGAGAAAGAAAGACAAAGTTCTGATGACATAGTTTGAGCTCCTGGTTCCAGCTGTTGTCCTAATCCAGGATCCTTGACTGGACTTTGAATTATCTAAACCAACACTTCTGCTTTTTTCTTAAGCCATTTTGAACTGGCATCTCTCACTTGCATGAGAAAGTATACTAATACAGTCAACTCTCATGTTTCCTCAAGTTCTAGATTAAATAGTTTTTGTTTTCTCAAACATTCTTTGTGTGACATGGTAACTATGCCCTTTGCCATTATCCTGAATACATTCTTGGATGTGCTTCAAAATAATGGACACTGGTATTTTTCAGGGAGTCAGGAGTGTTACAGAGTTTGACCTGGAGACAAAACCATTGCACAACCACTTTCTAAGCTGTTTGCTAGAGTACTGGGCTCCTGTACCCCCTCTCTAGGTCACTGATCAGCTTCATGGTGTGTATTTCAGGCAAATTCTGGAGACCCTTAAGGAATTGGATGCCTGCGTATATTGTAAAAACTGCAGTGTTTAGTATTTAAGAAATATTTTGGGAAAGAAGTTGGGAAAATGTAAGACTAGCAGAGGGAATACTTGAACTAATAAAATACATATTAAAGTAGTTGAGTTGAGAATTGGTTATTACAGAGATTTTTTAACTCATCCCCAAATTCTTGAAATAATATTTTCTACCAATTGATGTAATTCAAAATAGAATTATAACTTTCATTTTCTAAACTGTTTTTCTGCCCCCCCATCCTCCTCTTCCTTTCACCTCGAGGATTTATGAGCTGGCTGATTTGTGTTTCTACTTTCAGTTGACCTTCAGAATTCAGCAGAGATGTCCTCAAGATGGAAGCCTGAAATTAAAGCCAGTGGCCTGTTGTCCTCTCAGTCACCAAAGACCATTAGCCTCCTATAGTAAATGAGTTAATTGTTGAATGACTTTCAGCTGAGAGCTGGAGTGGAAGCTGAGGACTCAGGATTATCTAGGCAAAATGAACACAAGAATTTTGGCACATAAAGCTATTTGGATTCAAAACTTTGGAGATAAAATGCACTAAGTAATATTTCTGTATGAATAGAAGCAGCAATTTTCAAATTTTTCATTCTGAAACCTTGGGAGATTTCTCTGATGGGCCTACAGATGTCATCACCCCTAAAGAGTGAAACATACATACATGCACACACACCATCCATCTTTCTGTCTGTATCTCCTCTTGTCGACTGGAAAACCAGATGAATGGAGTGCAGAGGGAAGAAGGCCAGCTTGCTGTTTGGAATTGCAAAGATTGGTATATCAGAGGATGCTCTATTTGTGAAACACACGTGCTTTTATTTTTTGAGGTAGCATCAACAGGTTTGCGGACAATCTCAAAGAAAATATGAGCAGAGGGTCAGGAACTGCTGAAGAAAACCACCTGAGTTTGAGGATAGGCCTCATTATACAGTTTATCTCTAGATGCAATTCCACATTTAGTGCCCAGCCAATGATCGTGCCGTCCATGTTACATGATAAATTTGAGCTGCCAAGTGTGTGATATCCATCCCTACATCTAGGAACCCATCTATCTGCACAAGCACCCAGCTCCACCTTATTTCCTACAGTCTCAAATGCATTTGTGCTGCTTCTCCTGGGCATTGTTCTCTTAGTCACTACTTTGACCTATTTTTATATGTTTCCTCATTACTACTCCTTCCCAGCAGCCACAAATATGCTCAGAACAACAAATGAATGAATGAATGAATTCAATGAAACACTCAATCTTGGGACTATTTCTGGCTACTAGTTATTACAATTTTCTCATTATAGACAGGTTGCTAGAAAGAACATTCTACATCGACTCTGTGTCTTTATCTTACTTTCATTTTTAACCCTCCATAATCTGGCTTCTCTCTACATTATTCCACTGATACTACTCTGAGAAATATCACCAATTCCTTGTGTTCAGTCCCTATTTACTTGACCTCTTAGCTGCATTTGATACAGCTGATCAATTTCCTCTAGAAACTCTCATCTCCCAAGGTTTTTCTGACAGCCTTTCTTCCTGATTCCACCTCTCTCTTTCTAAAATCATTTCTCCTCAGTCTCTTTCATGGGTTTCTCTTCCTCTGCTCAACCCTCATGTTGGTTTGCATGATGTCTTGTCTTCTCTTGCGTCTCTCTCAACTATTCTCCCTGAGTGACAGAACCAATCTCCATGACTCCTTCTACCGTAATATACACAGACAGCTCCCAAACTGTTCAGTACCTCCAACTTTGTTATTAGACACTTCCATTTGGATGTTGCACAAACTCAACATATTTCCAAACTCAACTCATTTGTTTTTCCACAAACTCTTCTCTTCCTCCTGAATTACTTTTCTTCCTTCTTACTCACTAGGAAAGTGATGTTATCTTCTACCCAGTCACCAAAATCAGAAACCTAGCAGGAAGTTTAAACTTCATTTTTTCTTTCCATATCTAATAAATGCCCACCTTTTGTCAGTTCTGTATCCTGACATCTCCTACAAGCATTGCTTTCTCTCAGACCATACTGCCATTGCTGCATTGGCTTATACTCATTCTATCTCACCAAGTATACCACCCTCCTGATTCCAATCACCCTCCCACCCCACCCATCCTCCTACTGTTTCCAGGGTAATATTTCTGAATCTCACAGCTGATCAAATCACTCACATCTTAAATCCTTCTGTGGGTCCCTCATTTCCTATCGAATAAATAACTCCTTGGCAAGGCATAGAAGACCCCATGTCTTACATGTCTCTCTCATTCTTTTTCTTATTATTTTGTTAAGAGACAAAGTCTCCCTGTGTTGCCCAGACTGGAGTGCAGTGGGTATTCACAGGTACAATCCCAGTACTGATCACCATGAGAGTTTTGAACTGCTCTGTTTCCAATCAGGGCCAGTTCACCCACCTTGGGCAACTTGGTGGTCCCCCACTCCTGGGACATTACCATATTGATGCTGACCTTACTGCAGACACCCATTGGCATAGCGCACTACAACCCAGACTCCTGAACTCAAGAGATCCTCCTGCCTCAGCCTTCTGAGTAGTAGGGACTATAGGCACAAGCCACTGCACCAGCTACCCTCTCGTATTCTAAACTCCTCTTCCCAAGTTCACTCAATAGGCTCCTCATACCCCCATGCTCTTATGCTACTTGAAAGCCCTGTACTTCCATTAATCCTCCTGGAATGCTCTATTGTCTTCTTGGATGGCATCTATTCATTTTTTAAGATTCACTTCCAGCATCAGTTTCTCAAAAATAAAAACAAAACTAAAATAATCTCTAAGACCTTGCTAATGAAAGTACAGTGCCTTGAGAAACATCACAGATATCACCTGGGGACTTGTTAGACATTCAGGGTCTCAGGCCTCACCCAAGGCCTACTGAACCAGAATCTGCATTTTAACAGCATTCTTAGGCATAGGAAGAAGTGGCTGTTCCCATCTCCCTTATCATGTACCTCTTATGTCCCATTGTATGAATTTTCTCATTTAATCCTTATAGCACCCCCTTGATATGGGTATCATCTTCCCATAACTTATAGATTAGAAATAGAAGAAACTCAAGGAATCACATAGCTACTAAGTCTTAGACCTGGGATTTTAAACCTAGTTTTGTCTGAATGCATAGTCTATATTTTTCATGTATCCCAAGATAATTCCTAATATGATAGAACTTAAATGTATTCATGCCTGCCTATCTTTAGTAGGGACAGTGCTATGTCATGTTTCCCACAATGCCTGGAATACAGTAGGAACATAATAAATGTTAGTTGAGTGTTTGAATGTCACGTAAGGTATAGAAGATGTGCTACATTTGCCAGCTGCTAGCGGGGCAGGCAGAGGGGACCCTCTCCAACAATTATACATCTACTCTTTCCCATGGGCCATCTTTCTGATATTTGTTCTTGATGAAGTAAGGCAAAGGCCGATATGTGTACTTTTTCATAAAAGTGAGATGACATGTTTCCAGCTTGGAACTGTCATACTGAATGAGCAGTCTGTGTCCATGTGAACAGACACCTTCATAATCAATCTTCAGCCGACACTTGGCTCTGGTTTAAAGCAATGGTGTGACAGCCATCAACTGTGTGGCTCAGAAGGGGCTGTGACCAACCCTCCTAGGCCAGTCCCTCCTTTGAAGGAAAGATAGACAAAGGAGGGACCTCAAGAGGAATAAGAGGAAATGACAAAGATTGCTTAGGAGCTTGGAGCTGCCCAGGCAGAGGGGCATGAGCCAAAGGCAAAGTCAGGTGTCTCTGCCCAACTGTGCCTCTACCTCAGGGTCAGGAATCTGTGGGCTAGAACACATGGCTTTTGGCTTTACGTTATTTCTACCAAAGTACTTTTTGAAAACTTTCTGCTCTTCTCAATGGACACTAAAGGAAAAGGGCCTTATCCACAACCAGGACCAGAGAGATCAGTCATTCACTGACTCTGAACACTAGACATGAAGGAGGCAGTGAATCCTCAGCCGGAGCCCTGGGGAAAGCAGGTGGGTAACACTCTGGCTGGCTGTGGGGTCAGGGTAAGCTGAGCAGCACTTCTGGCTCAGGGTTTAATGTTCACAAGTCACCTTTTGGTTTTGCTTTTGTCATAGTAACTGATACAATTACCATAAAGAAATAGAATATCAAATGGCTGAGGCAGGAGTGTGGGAGGAAGTAGAAGGAGAGAGAATTGTTGGGGAGATCCTAGGAACAATAGCATAAAATCCAACTCCTTTTTGCAACGGCTGTCATCTCATCTGAGAGTAAAGAAAGCAATTTAACTCTGAATTGACTTTAAAGATCAAACTTCTTAATCTATTTCACTGCCCCAAATTGCTTTCTCGGATAGAAGTAATAGACGCCTTCAGCAGTTCTGAATGTTTTGTGTATCCACAATAAGAAAATTTGCTAAGTAGTTTATAGACATTAGGGTGGCTACTTTCTTCTTTACTGTGTTTTGAAGTTTGAACATGACAGAGTTTTCAGAGTAGTAATTAGATCCCCAAGCAAGTCTCTCATAAGTAAGGTTTTCATTTTCTCCTTCCTCAAGCTTCCTTTTTTTTTTTTGTTATAAAGTTCAAAATTGAAGCTTTCCCAGTTAACTGATGAAGACATCCTACAACATGGAACACTTTGGCTATCTAACCTTTGACCCTCTCCCACAGAAATCCTCTATCAGGTTTAGCCGGGGCAGCCTCATTACTCCTCCCTGAACACCTGGGGCTTATTTGTTATCTGTGCCGTGGTGGTTCAAGTTCTCCCTCTGATTTTGAGTGTTGTTTCTGCCCTTCCCCTCCCTTCCTTCCACCCAATTTACTCCCACACTTCTGGGGAAACACCACCTCCTCCATCTTGCCTCACTCACTGGTTCCCACCACACACATCTCCTTTTCTGAACTCTTATTCCATTAGTGGCCCTGTGTCTCAGCACTTAATCTCCTATAACCCATGCTAATAAAATGGATGTGGTGCTCCTGGCTAAATTTATCAAGTCAGACTTGGCTGGTCTTCCCTCTGGCCAGAGGAATGACATGCCTTGTGGTAACAATTCATCTTACACAGTGCACTTTCCTGTTATTTAACTCACAGCAGACTATAGGATTCTAGAGAGCAGGGACCCTGGTTCATTCTTCTGTGTAGCCTCCTTGGTATCCAGCACAGGGCTATCCACCTAGAAGCAGTCACTGATTTCATCTGGAATCTCAGAAAACTCAAGGTAGTCCAGACGGTTTTAGTGCAATTGAATGAACATGTAGAAGGTAAGTGATGCCACTACAATTCACAGATAAGTCAGGACTTCCTTCTGGAATAGGCTTCACATGTGAAGCACTGTGGTACCTGCACAGTAGGAGTGTGGTGGTGGCAGCCATGCCCCAGCTGGAGATGGCAGAGTGGATGCAGAGAGATGTAGTCTAGCCGGGGTGGATGCATGGCTGCTAGCCGCTTGCTCCCTGGGTTTGTACCCTCACAATGACTAGAGCTTAGGAGAATCCCGAAGGGGGATGGTAAGCCTGTTTGCCGTGGATGCCAGCTCTAATTGATTTATGTTGACTGCCTGAAGCACTCTGTTGAAAAGGATTGGAAAATGGCTCTGGGATCAGTGGAACAGAACACCACAATTACCCAGCAGCGTGGCACTGGCATGGTCTACGTGCTGCCCCTGACCTTGATGGTATGAAGTAATAAAGAAGTCCGAGAAAGGTCTCTGCCTGCAGAAATTAACAACCTAACTGGAGAAATAATATATTCATTGTATCATTAGTGAACAAAATATTACAGTACTAAATTATAGAATGGAGGTGATGTGAACGTAATATGTAAAGCTTAAAAAATTTACAGCACAGTAATTACATAAATGCAAGGGGAAGCGTAGATGAATGTGGGATGAAAGGATCGGGGAAAATCTGCATAGGTGAAAGGCCTAAGCAGGGGCCCTCCAGAGGAATGAGCTTTAGACAGGGATGGGGAAGGGAGAGAAATTGTGCTCTCAACGGAATGAGGATGGCATTTGACAAAAAGGGTGACAGAAATAATCAGCCTTTGCTGAGGAATTGTGTAAGAAAGTAATAGGAAAGGGTGCCGTTGGGGAGGGGGTATTGACAAGACACAAAGTAAGGGGACTTAGCTTCTTTTAATAATTGGAAGTGAACCCCATCATCTCGGTGCCCCAGCTTTACCCAAGTGGAAGAGAAAGGCAGGAACATAAAGCCCCTTGTTAAAGGTGTCGTGCTGCCTGTGGTGGCTCCATCCATGAAGAGGAGCCACGAGGAAGGGCCCAGAGAATGTGCCATTGCTCTTACACATCTGGGTGAGTCCAAGGCAGAATGTTTCTCTGAGAGGAGTCTGGGCAGAAAAGTCCATAGCTTGGAAGGAGCACAAAGTCTCTTCACAGAAGGACATCAATAACTGGACACCCAGAGGGCTTTTATCCTGAAAACTCAGAGCTTGTCATGTGTACATTATTGTATTTTCATTTTCACAGATTTCATATGATGGTGATGCCAATAGGCACACACGATCTGTTTTCATATAGGAAGTCTGAGATGTAGAGAATTCAAATTGCCCCATGGATTAGCAGAGTATGTTAGGTTAATAGAAGAGTCTTCAAATATAGGCACTACTAGTTTATTGCACCTTAAAATGTGCACTGCATCTTGTCTCTCTATCTTTTTTCAGTAGGCAGGCAGTTTACTTAGTAGTTAAAACCTGTTCTCTGGACCCAGAGTACCTGTGTTTGAAACTGGCCTCTATCACTGTGATGTATCTAACCACTCCTTGCCTCAGTTCATCTGTGAAATCCAAACCTACATCACAGAGTTGCTGTAAAGCTTAAAATGGAAAATGCTCAGAAGAGGATTTCACACATAGTGAGCACTAGACTGTTAGCTATTATTTGTGGTTTGAGAAGGTAAAAGAAGAAAAGGCATGATTATATGTTTGCATATTGCATCTTTGAAACTAACTGTTCCTGGATTGGAAACCATATCATTAAATATTCTAAAAATAGTCTGCAAGTCTGAAAATTCTCTAATTGAACACATCGTGCTATTTAATTTATTTCCAAGATATGTGAAGAGTCGAGAGATGGAAAAGAGAATGCTCGTATGATGACATCCGCTGGTAAAATCAAGCTTTATAATAGCCACAAAATGGATGAAGTGCTATATGTTTCAAAATCTGGAAACATGGATTTTTGTCCCAATTTTTCACTTTCTAATGAATGCAAAGGCAATAGATCTGCTCTTAGCAAAAACTACAATGAAGAGTTTACTTTTCTTTTACATTAATATTTAATGACTGTGTATGCTTCAGGAAAGTAGAAACAACATAGTTTATTGCCCAGTTCGATCACCTAGTATGACGTAAGTCCTGCATAGAAGACAGTCATTTGTTTGCCAAAAGGGATCTTAAAGGTATGTTATAAATCTGTTAGAAAAAAGAAACCAATTTCTTTAAGCCTTACATGAGGAAAAATTCTAGCTGGGTAAAATTACCCTTGCCAAAAACAATTAAAGACAAAATTGGAAAGGCTGCCATTTAAGGATAAATCATTAAGAGGCTTTCAAGATATTAACATATTTTTCAAATTGATTCTCTGCCTCTAAACAGATGGATTCATGTTATGTAATATTTTAATATAAGCTCTAATTAACTTATCCTCAGCAGGTGATATTTTAAAATAAAGTTAATTAGTATTTTCTATTTTAGCAATTCAATCACGTACAGCCTGTTCTTATCAATGTGATTTCCTAGTTTTGTTGGAAAAAACAGGAAAAGGACCCAGAAATAATTTGAAGAGCAAGCTCAGAGTGTGATGCTGATTTGCCAGTCATGCAAAATGGGTTGGTTGAAAAATGGGGTGCCTTTTAGTCTTGTGTTGGGCTTGGCTGAACCCCAGGACACTGACAAACAGAGCCGGCTGGCTAGCTGTTTATAACTACACTCAGCCTTTGCTAAATTTTGACCAGGCTAAGGAATCTGTAGACGCAGCTTGTGTGTCGGGTACAACATGTAGGAATCTGCATGTAGGAATCTCCAACCCCTTTTTCTTTTGTGTAGACTCTCTTTCAAAGGTAGCCACAGCACACAGCAGGACTGAGACAGCTCGGAGTCTCACTTTGTTCCCAGCAGAAGGACTTTCCTGTGGTAATGCTCCCAAGTCAATGCTTAGCTTCTTCAGCAGCTGGAAAGCTGATTGTGTTTCTTCTTTTGTTTGCTTTTTCTTTTCTTCTTTCACTCCTACCCCCTACCCAAAACATTTTCCAGAGGGAATTATGATCCTTTAGGTTGTTTTACAAAGTAACCTCCCAAGAGATTCTACGAAACATGCAAAAGGGATATATTTCTTTTTGGTTTAATTTTCACCTTCAGAATTTAAAACTGTTGAACTGTAAATCCTTTTGGGGGGAAATTTAAATAACACTTTTTTCTGTATATTTGCAAGTGCAGGGTAATTTTTTTTTTTTAAGGAGGGAGAAGAAAAATAATATGAAGGAGCAAGAGGGAATCACAAAGACAAATTAAAATAAAAAGTCATTAAGTATACCATGCTTAAACAGCAGCAGCACCCCTAGTTCACATATGGGATTTATATGTGTACCATGGGTCAGATGATGTCATCCAATCTCAAAAGTTGCATAAAATAAAAACTTGATATAACCTATTTAACCAGTCAGGATGTACATATCTCTCTCATGTTCCACCAGGCAATGACATTGCACTGTATTTAAAAGAGATTTTGTAGGACCATTGATTTTAGACAACCGACCAAGGATCAGTCACACTGGTTGCTTTAATGATCAGTTCTGCTTAGTCAAAATGGTCAAATCTGTGCAAATGTGGCTTTAGGCATATAATGTATCTTCCTTCCCTGTAAATAGTCATTCTAAGAATGCTCTTCAAGATCCTGCCACAGCTATTTAACCAGGGTCTACATACCAGACACAGAGCTTGGCCCTAAAAAGCATGGTGCATGGCTTTGGTGACCCACAGTGGCGGGGGGCGGGTAGATCTGGAGGATGAATGCAAGGACGGGCAATGTAAGCTATTGTGCCAATGTGGTGTACAGGATTCTGAGCTGCTCTGGTGGGGTGTCTGTTTATCTTTAGAGCCCCTTCTTCCTCCATGCTCCCTCTTGTCTATTCTGGCTGTCAACTTAACCCTGCATACAAATAGCCTGTGACAATAGAGTCGGAGGATGAATGGCTTACAAGGGTCCTGGGACAGTTTATTTCACCATAAAGGAAAATACCCAGCAATGGAAAAAAAAACCTTTCTCCCCTTTTTAAGAGAGAAAAACCAATGAATCAGCAATCAAAACACGTCTGATTGTGCACCTGCTAAGTGCCTGCCCCTGTGGGAGGCACCTTGGTTTTACAAAAAAGTGCAAGGTGCTGCTCTGCCCTCCTGAGACTTACAATTTAGGTGTGGACAAAAAACACCACAGTGAAGTGGTAAAATTCAGTACAGAGCCACATGAGAGAAATGTAAACTAAACAGTACAGGCCATAAGTGCCAAAGGAGTGGTGACTAAATGATGGGTTCCCACAGCTGTTTATCAGGGTGAGATCAAAATAGGGATCAACTGATTATCATCACAGTAGGAAAAAAAACCCTGTAATTCAAACATTTCATGGACACCAGGGAGAAAATATAGAGAGCTAGAGAGAGTACAATAATTGTCTATTTTTCAATATTAAACTTTCAATAGGATTCTTTATTTTTTCTTTTTCTTTTAAAACAGGATTGTTTTAACTACCTTGACAGACTAAACTTATATGAGCATTTGAACGTGGAGGAAAAGAAATAAGATCCTTTTGGTTTGAAACTTCAATATGAAATGTATTAAATAAAGAAGATTCTTTTATGAAAGGCTTCTAAAGTTGTCTTACATTTCTTAAATCAATCTGTAGCACATAATCAGTAAAACCGTATCATTTAAACAGAAAGATCATAACTTAGAAACTCACCCTTATGCAGCTGTATCCTATTATGGGCTGTAACTTAACACATGAGTTTCAGAAGTTGTTAAAATTGAGTTCAGACTAACAAATCCTAACTGTTAAAAAAAAAAAATCTCTGGTGAGATGAGACAGCAGTCCATGAAGAGGCCCAGATTTGATCTCACAGGATGGGGTGTCTATCATATTTTATAATTGATCTGCTAAATCTTATTTATCTATAAGAAATAAATATATTAGGACAGATAAGGCCATTGAGTGATCAAGAAGCTACCTTATTTTTTTCATTGAAAAATTGTCCTCTGGGTCTGAGACTTTTAGTATTTAAACTTTGCCAAATATATATTTCCTGAAAAAAGAAAAAGAACCAGCTCATATGCCAACAATAGCTGAAGTGAAATCTACATTTTTCTCTTAGCATAAATTCAAATAAAAATAGTGTATCCTGTAGTAAAGTAAAATTAGCATTTGAATAGGCTTTAGTAGAACAGATATCCACCGTTTAGATGCTAGAATTATCAGAGTTCAAATTATTGTAATTAAGAGGCAGTCATTATTCTAAAATGAGCTAGCAAACAGTGCAAGGTTTCGTTTGTTTGTTGAAACTGTATTCTTTCAGGCACACTTTATGTAGTGGAATGCAATGCAATATACGTAGGGATTTTATTGCACAAGAGCCATCATCCCTTACATCCTATTCCATTCCTTTTTGTGAAATGTGAAAACTATAAATTTATCATCAAATTTATAGATTTCAAATAACTACACTAAAAAGCATGGGATGGATAAAATACTTGACTCTTGAGAATTTTTGCTCTCTCATGCAGCATATAGCTAGATTCACGATTACTAAGATGTTTTTAATAGGCCTATAGTCAAGTTTTCCAAAGGGTAAAAATGTACTCTTTGAAGTAAAGTATTCACCTATCTGATATAAATAAAACCTTTCATGTAGAAAAATGTTTTCCCAAATGGAAGAGTTAATGCACCTCAAATATGTGAGAAATTTGCTTCCAATTGTGCAATCTTTAGTAAAGATTCCATCTTACTTTTTCATTATAAAATTTGGGGAAAAAATATCAGTGAAATCTAACATATCACTTTTTAAGTCAATGCTGGAAAGCAACTCATTCTCATGGCTTCAATGACAACTAAGATAGCTTTTAAACAATCTTTTTGAAAACATTTTCTTGATTTTGGCCTTCAATCAGTGAAAGTGGGTTTCTCCCGATAGAGCTGTTTGACATTCACAAATCTTGCATCTTGCCTAAGTTGGCAAATGGTTTCTTGCTGAGAAAAAGCTGCAACCCTAACTTAGGTATCATGAAGTGTACCTCCAACAGATGTCATTATAAACTTTCCCCCAATGCAACATAAGGCCATAAACTTCTAGGACTGATCTAGGATCACTGTTAACTCCAGTGGTTCCCTATTACCTGCATGTCAGCATGACTCAACATGCTTTCTCGGCTGGTCTCTGCCTGCCCCAGTGCATTGTTCTTGTATTGCCCAATCTGTCTTTGGGCAAGCTGGTCCCTCTCCTAAAGAATGCCCTTCCTTTCTCCAGTTTCCTGTCATACTCCTGTTCAGATGTGACTACTTAATGGACTCCCTCTAGACTTCCAGAAAAATTAATTTCTTTCCCCTCTCTGTTTTCCTAACAGATACACGTTGAGCATCTTAAATCTGAAAATCTGAAATGTTCTAAAATCTGGGATTTTTTGAGTGCTGACATAACACTCCAAGGAAATGCTCATTGGAGAATTTCATATTTCATATTTTAATATTTCAAATGCTTAAGTATATATAATGCAAGTATTCTAAAATCCCCCCAAAAATTGAAATCTGAAAAACTTCTGGTCCCAACATTTTGGATAAGGGATACTCGAACTGTACTGCCATTACAACACTAATGACATGGTAACTAGCAACTCTGAGAGGCAATGTCTTGTAGTGCCTAAAGGTGAGGAGTTGGAAGACAGAATTTGAATCCTGGCTCTCTCACTTACTAGCTATGTGATCTTGGGCAAGTCACTTTAACCTCCAGGAGCCTCAGTTCTCTCATCTATAAATAACAATAGTACCCACATTATGGGCTTACTGTGAAGAATAAATATTTCTAGCATAGTGCCTATCACATAACGAAGACTTGACATTTCAGTGTTACTGTTACATGGATGAGGGAAGAGCCCAAAGATGGCAGATAAACATATTGTGTTCTCATAATTTGAAGAGTTAACACTTAGATTAGGATCTGAAAGTGTAACCATCTTGAATCATGGTGATTTCTTTTAAGAAAACACATGAGGACCTATCAAACAGTGGCAAACAAATAGAAAGCTCACATACTCCTTCACAAGTGTGGATGGGGTTGGTTTTAGGGTAGCTCATCTTTGGCTGTGATGCATGACCCATGAAAAGAAATTGGATAGTGCACAAAACCAAGGATGGAAAGCAATGGGGAGACATGCCATATTTTGTCTGCAAAGAGATTCTGTCTCGTAGTGTGGAGACTTCCAGTGCAACTTGTTACAAAAATGGAGAACAGTCTAGTGTCAGCTTGGATGAAAAAATTTCAAATTGAGTTCACCTTATTTAAAACCTCTTTCCATTATTTTTCATATAAAATGTAAAATAAGGGAAAGGAAAAAAAGAGTTATGGAATTCATTTCCTTCCAAGAGAGAAAATAAAAAACAAATCACAACAATTAATATTACCAGATGAACACCTTGTGCAAAATAAAATCACAGATTTAATGTATTGCAAAGTGCCATTTGAAGAGCTTTCTTGGCTGACAAAAAAATTTGAATTTTATTTCTTTAAATGGATGTAACTATTCCTGTGTGCATATGTCTCAGATCAGAAAACTTTCTGGGTGCTCTTCCTGACCAACTCAAAGAGAAAATTCAGTTACTATTGCTTGTTTTTAAACAAATCAAAAGCCAACTGAGGGTAATAAATGAATCAAATGATCATTTACACTCCTTGCATTATGTGTGACCAAAGAGTGAAGAGAGAAAAACCTGCCTTTGCATTCACAGAAAAGAAATTTAGAAAAAGTGGCTTTTTTTGTGTATATTCCTGTGTTCAACCGGGCTGGGTTTTAAAAATTCTTGGATCAGCTTTTCACCTTGTAGAAGAGCAAGGTAGCAATTTTTCTTAAGGAATTGGCAATGATGTGCTCAAGTGCTCAGCTCTTTACTTCTGGCAGAAAGAGATTGGAGGGGTTGGGGAGGAGCCAGGAGTGACTAGGAGAGGGGACTACTCAGAATCTGCCATTCAAGGCTGGTGGCAGCTTTTTAGAGGCTGCCAATATAGGAGTGTGGTGGCAGCAACTTATGGGTGTGCCAAAGAAAATGGGTCCATACACCAAACTCTGGCATGTGCAGCACCCACAGTTTGCCAGGGCATGGCAAGGGCCCAGACAGACTTTTGATGTCCTGCCCCAGAAAATAAGCAAGCCCATTCCTACTTATTCCACGAGGATGGAAAGATGTTTTGGTGTTCTGAAAACCCCTGGTACAGAAATTTGCCATTTGGCTTACTTTCATTTAATCATTTTTCAGATTAGAAAAGCCAGAAGGAAGAGGATCAGCAGTTTAATATTCACAGTTATTATTAGGTCAGGCGAGAAGTTGCAGAGTGACAATCCTTTCTAGGATAAGCAAGTAATGCTATCTGGGCAAATTTAGGTCCTATGGTAATGAATGAAATATATAAAATAGGACACTTTTTTGTTTTTCCATATAAAAGAATTCCTGCAAAGTTCTGGAGGACAGAACTTAATGTATACTTCATTGTAACCTTTTTTCCATTGTATTCTCTCTTCTAAACTATAAACTGTTGCCAAAAGTTCAGCTTAAAAAGTGGGCCATACAATTTCAGATTTAAACTTCTTAAATTTTCAATGAGCTGGGTGAAAAATTTCCCCTCTATTTCTTTTGGTAGCTGGGACTACAGGCATGTGCCACCATGCCTGGCTAATTTATATATATATATATATATATATGTATATATACATATATATATATTTTTTTTTTAGTTGTCCACCTAATTTCTTTCTATTTTTTTAGTAAAGATGGGGTCTCACTCTTGCTCAGGCTGGTCTTGAACTCCTGAGCTCAAATGATCTGCCTGCCTCGGCCTCCCAGAGTGCTAGGATTACAGGCGTGAGCCACCATGCCCAGCCCCCTCTATTTCTTTTTACTGCTTCTACTTCCAAACCTCCAGCATAAGATTTCTGATCCTATACAATTTATCCAAAGCTTTGGGCAGCCCAAGAGCCCTTTTATCCCTCACTAGTGAATTCAGTACAATTATAAGAGAGAGACATTCTTTCCTTCTCTTTTCACTTAAAAAAACATACCAAACCTGAATAGACTCCAGGCTAGACTAGGGGAGGGACTGATTTTTATTGGATCTGACATAGCTATTGACAAATGCTTGAAGACAATATTTTAAAAAAGAGGAAGAAAGAAAAGGCTTTCACTTTATGCCTTAGAGGACAGATTGGTTACAATTTAATTTCTAAGAGGAAAAATTTACAGAATAAAATAGCCTGACATTTCTCTTTCCTCACCATACATATGAGAAATATAAACTAAAGGGACATCTGGAAAAGAACACTATTCAGCAATCAGAAAGTAAAATTCAAACCATTGATGTTTTGATGGAGACAAACACAACTAGATTCACAAAGAGGAAAGCTGCAACCTATTGAAGTTAAAAAAAAAAAATCATACACATTTTACCTTTTGGGCAGTTCTATAGCAAAGTTCTATTTCAGAAGCCCTTTGTAATATGAAACCTACTGTAGATAAGATACAACATGAAGATAGTCTGCTTTGCAGCAGCAGGAAATCAAATTGGTTCCAGAAACAAAGTTATATGACAAATGGTTTAATAGTATTGCAAGAAGTGGAAAGCTTGATTGAATTATTTTTATAATCATTAAAAAAAGAGATTTTGAAACAACTTTGCCATACCACGTAGATGCAGGGTGTGGACCTCCGGAGTGCCGCTGAGGTTGGGAGGCATCTCATTTTATTGGCCTTTTAACTAAAGCGTTATAATTTGTTATCAAAATGTAAGAGCACAGTGGTGATTTATTGTTAACTTTGTTTGCAACAAAAATTTTCACACATATAATATTTGATTTAACATAACAGAGATATGTTGTGGAGTATTAAGCAGGTTAACAAATTAGATACATTTTATTGTCATCTCCAAGTTACTTTTAGTTTTAATCTAAGTACCAGTCAGCCTTGCTTTATTTAAAAAGCATCTGAAAAAGTTCATTAAGTCTTAGATTTTAGAAGGAGAGACTTCTAAACAGTTAGCAAGATGTATTACTGACAAAAGAACCCAGCGCCTAATGCCTGTAGGTGAAATGAAATCATTCTTCTGACTGAAGTCAGGAACAAGTTAAATATCCCTTAGACCACAGCACACGACTACAGAGATTTAGGAGAAACCGTACTTAAATAGGATGTGACTAGACGTTTAGGACTATTTTCTAAAAAGTCAAAAACTTCTTTCCCCTTCAGTACTTACAGTCTTTGAAGACTAGAGCCGGGTCTCTGTTTGGCAAGACTTGGGCAATGATGTGTCTCAGAGATTCCAAGGTTCTGTCCATCTTGGGTCTGCCTGTGTGAGCCTCCTGCACAGAGTGTCCTCATGCCTGAATTCTTGCAGTCCTGGACTGAATTTGTGCAGCTCATTGATGCACTGGATTACCAAAGAATCCCTTTTAACATCTGCCAATCAGACATTTCCCAGAATCTAAAGACCCCTCAGGGGGCCCTCTTCCCAGGCTCACTTATCTTTGTTGTATGCTGAGCTAATTAGCTCGAAAGGCTGGCTGACAGGCGGGTTCCCATTGCTTCCTTCTGTTAAACACACCCACCTACAGGCTAGCTGGGGAAGCTCGCTAATCATGGAAACAGCTTTCCTCTCCAACCAGATTTTGCCTAAATGCTGTGCAGCTTTCTGACTTGGATATGTATTTCTTTTGGCTCTCCGTGTTCAATTGAGTTGTCCTCAAAATATGGAATTAAGAAGGTTATTTCCCAAGGAAATTTCCTAAATAACAAGGGAGCTTCCAACTCAGGACTGCCAGCCACATATTATAAGGATAATCAGTATAAATCTAAAATTTCAGCGTAATTCTCCTTTGCTAAGGGAGATGGCTACAGATTGTGGATGTAGTCAGTCACCAGATTATGCTTTGCATTTGAATTCAGGAGCAATTCTTCCAGAAGCCAAGGTTTATTTATTTTCCTCCACCCAAACTATAGTCACTTTTGTTGGGCAATGACAAGTAAAACCTGGTGGTCCTACAGCTTGACTAGGAACATTTGTTTCCCTATTTACCCTTTAAGGCAAATCAGTCCAAAACTTAATGTTAATTAATTCCCTATTCACTCACTTCTTTTCATTTCATGATAACTCTTTCTATTAAAAATTTCAGAACAGGCAAAAATATTTTTCAGAAAAATAGGTAGTTATTAAAAGATCTTAAGAAAACAGAGATTCTTTTTCTACCTATGTATGTTCTACACTACCCATAACAATTTGTTAAATAATCTTCCCACAAGAGACATAAATATAAGTCATGGGATTCCTTTGCAATAATAAGAATGTACAAACCAGATATAAAATAACTAAGGCTGTAACCTAAGTTAGTTGTTGAAAGGTTATTGAGGACTTTTTAACTTTTATTTAAAATATTTTTCCAGGGTAGGCACAAGAGATTGCTTTCCAGTGTTTCTTCCAATTTTCGGATTCCATAATTAGGTTGTATTTTATGATGCACTGAAACAAGTCCTTTAAAGACTATGTAAAACCAAAATGTCTTCCATGTGATCAGCTTCTTCAGCTAGTTGGTAGAAGAGTGGGCTTAATAAAAGGAAACAGAAGGAATGGAGCTGTAATAATAATTTTTGTTATAATGACCATCACTTAGCAAATGCTGGCAGGAAGTATATGCCACACAGAAAATAGACATGGGCCTGCCCCAGAGCACTGAGACATTCACATAAAATAACTCAAAAGAAGTAGCACTTCATATTAAAACACTTCTTTAAATAGGGTCCCAAAACACACTTAACAAGGTCTGTATCAAATAGAAAATTGTCAACATCCTTGCTCTCCAGGAGCTTAAAATTTAAAACAGAAACTAGATGGCTTGTGGAAAGAAACTATTATTAATTGATTGAACACGAAGTATAAATGAATGCAAGTACTTTAAGTGTGATATTGAATTGGAAACCACGATATTTAATGTTCCCATTAGAGAACCAGGAAAAAGAATATGGGCTTCTCAAAGAAGTAAAACTGATGATATAAAAATATAAAAATAAGAAACGCTTGGATTTCAGTCAATAAATGGTCATTTCTATGGGCTTAAATTTAATTCCAGCAGTATTTAAAATATTTTGGTTGTATCGTGGTAGAAGGAACACTGGATTTGGGATCGATAAGACCTAGGGTTTGATGTTCATTATCCATGTAACCTTGAAGAAGAGATTCATCTTCTCTGCTCAGTACAATGAAAGGTAAGAATTTGTTAAGAAAACGGATCTTCAACTTTCACAAGGTTTTTCTAAAGAAGGCAAACTCCATGAGCATCTTCAAAGCAGCTTTTCAAAGATAAATTCACATAAATATTATGATCTTTAAGTTATATTTTAAGAAAGCAAAAAGGAATTCTAAGAAAGGTGGATTATACAACACTCCAGTTAGATAGTATAGTTTCTTTATTCCTATTAAACTCAATCCTTCAGCAGCTGTCTTAAACCTTTGCTTATGCTTTTCTCCCTTGAATATCCATAATGACTTTTTACAATAAAGTGCTGTTGGAAGACAGTCTAGAAAAATAACTATGTGGTTTCTTACTATTCTTTCTTTGATTAAAAAGCACCTAATGGAGGTGGAAGAGCCTGAGGAACCCCTAAGCAATGTGTCTATTTTATTACAAATTCTAAAATTCATGTTAGATTTTACTGTAAACCTCAATCATCTGTAGGCATATGGCAAAAGCAAGAGTACAGAAACAAGGGTAGATGATTATAGTGAAAACCAAAATGATGCTTTTACAAATCCTGTTAGAGTACTAACGTGAAGGATGAGATATGGCATCCAGGTGACATATTCAGTGATCAAGACTCACCACCCAATGGCAGCAGAGGAAGGCACAGTGCAGCAGCACACTTACCAGGCTTCCAGGGAGTACAGAGCTCTTTGAGATGAGAAATCAAGGTGGGATCTTTTGCACAATTTCATGGACAATGCAACAAAAATCTATGGAAACAGTAATTTTGCTGGTAAGGAAAATTCACTCCTGCCATTCCAGCAATGTTTTTTTTTT
>VBSM01002608.1:38294479-38339583 GCA_008086735.1 Cheirogaleus medius
GATAAATTATGACAAATCCTACTGGACAGAATAAAAATAAAATGTTATTTTCTGTTTAATTTTGTTATTATTGAATATATTTAATTTGGTTATTATCAAAGATATTTAGCATATCTACACTGAACTTAATTTTGCAGGTGAAAGGTTAAAAACCAAAGATTTTGACCATTTTAAATATAAATATGAATTTTTAAATTGATACTTGTTCCATTATGTCAAAGAAAAATACTAGGCAATTTACCTGAGACACTAAGGTTTCTACAGCTGGTAATTACCTGGTATTTTCCATTAGAGATAGACATATGTATAGTTATACATTGAACAGATATATACTTATCCACACAAATTTGTGAGGTAACTATATCATTAACTATTTTCAGCTATTTCACCTTCTTAATATTATAGCATATGTATTGCCTTTATATATTAATAACAATTAAAAATATCTTCACATAGAAGGAAATCACTAAAAAAATAACAAACACGCTTGAAGCTCTGACTCCGGGGGGAGGGGAGGCAAGGGCAACGTACGCAACCTTAACGTTTGTACCCCCATAATATGCTGAAATTAAACAAACAAAAAAAATAACAAACAACCGAGTTAAAAGTGACCACAGGGATTGAGTCTGCAGTTAGGGAGGTGTGGGAGGCAACAGACTAATGCTTTTCATTAAGGCCTTTGAGCTACATGTACAATTTGGCTAAAATATGCAAAATTATTTTTTAAAAAATACCTTCATATAGGCAAATTCCTTCATGGCAGAGAGACGAGATAAATAAAGCCAGGACACGTTATGCCTGTGTTTATGGTAATCTCGCTTGTTTTTCAGATTTCGAAAGGAGGTTCTTCCTAGTCTGTGAAGCTTTAATGCAAATTGCTGTCCTTCTTCATTTGCAACAATGTAGATATCTGGAGCCAAGAGGATGACTATTATATTTTTATTCTAGTAAATTAAAACTATTATAACTTTGTCTCATTTTATTTGTATCGAATATATTATCTTTCCTAATACAGGTCCAGTATCCCTTATCTGAAATGCTTCAAACCAGAAGTGTTTCAAATTTTGGATTTTGGAATATTTGCATATAAATAATGAGCTATCTTGGGGATGGGACCCAAGTCTAAACACAAAATTTATGTTTCACACATACTTTATACACATAGGCTGAAGGTAATTTTAGACATTTTTAATAATTTTGTGCATGAATGGAAGTTTGTGCACATGAGGTCAGGCATGAAATTTTCCACTTGTGGCATCCATCATATCATGATCAAAAATTTCAAATTTTGGAACATTTCAGAGATCAGATTTTCAGATTAGGGATGCTTAATCTGTATGACTAGGGATACTTATCATTTGGCAAGACTATATCCCATGCATTCACCATTTTACCTTAATTACAATGCAAAATGACAAGCCAATATGTATTAATAACAATGACAAAAGAAAGCAGAGATGCAATGTGTCAAAGGTTATTGCTTCCAAAGGTGCTCAATGCCTGTATTTACCATATGTCAAAAGAATCATTCCATTTATTGGAAAAACATCTAAATCTAATTGTTCCTTAATGTCCTATGAGAAGCGTGATTTAATATTTTCCTTTTCGACAACAGGAAGTTCAATTCTTCAAGTGCTTCAATGAATAATACTCTAAGTAATACACAATTCTAACAAGAGTATTATTCATTGAGTAATATTCTAGATCTGTCTAGAGTAGACATCTCCATTCTGTCCAATAAGAGAGATCTAACAGAATGGAGATCTTCCAGTAAGTACTCTGTCAATTATCAAAACAAGTTGCTATGTGTAATACTGACATTTAGACCATGTTCTAATTACTCATAAGGAAATTTTAATTATTTTTATTAAAAAATAGGCTCTGTCACACATTGTTGACAGGATTATAAATCAGTGCAAACTTTTTTGAGAAAGCTGGTAATACCAAACTTTTAAATGTACATACCTTTTGCCCTGTTATGCACTGAATTGTGCTCCTCCAGAACTCCACTGTTGAATTTCTAATCCCCAATGTACCTACTTGGGGGTAGGGTCTTTAAAGAAGTAATTAAGGATAAGTGAGGTCATAAGTGTGGGGCCCTAATCCACTAGGTCTGGTGTTCTTATCAGAAAAGAGACACCAGGGACAAAGAGAAAAGGCCATGTGAGGCAGGTGTCTACAAGCCAAGGTTAGGCCTTAGGAGAAACCAAACCTGCACACTGGACTTTTAGCCTCCAAAACCGTGAGAAAATAAATTTCTGTTGTTTTACCACCCAGACTGTGTTATTTCTCTACAGCAGCGCTAGCAAACCAATACATGTCCCAATAATTCAATCTCTAAAAATGTATTTACAAATTTATGTGCACATATGTATAGAGACACAAGGGTGTTTACTGCCATTACTTCTGTTTATATATTTTCCACACACATTGTGTTGTATTTAGTACTCTTGTTTTACTTCTTAAATATATACTACAATCTGGATATAAATACAGGAAGACATGCAAACTATATAAAATACCACAGCAACCTTCTATTGAGTAGGCTTCCTAATAATTCTTTTGCTTCCAAGTTTAATTTTGTTTTCTAAGCTTAGATAAATAATGAACTATAGGATAAACTACATAGCATAAAAAGCATTATATAAGAGAGCACAGTATAAATAAAATCATTCCCTGTTCTTACCTGTCTTCTACATAGAAAATAAATGCACAGGTATTTGTTCAACGCTATTTTACAATGCTTTTTTTCCTGTGTTCTACATATACTTTTCTTTGCCTTGTTTATCATACTGCTGATGTTAAAATGTGTTTGTGATTTTTAGATATTCACTGTTCTCTAGTATTTCCTCATGCACATATTTTTAACTTATAAAAATGTAAAATTTATCAGATCTAAAAGCAAATAAAATGTGTCAAAGAGTTCAATTATTAGAAGAAAATTAATTTTTGGTATAAATGAATTTTCAGTGATAGACTTCGGGAGAAAACAATAACCTACTGAATTAAGGGTACATTCATAATTTGTATGGCCTCCAACCAACTTTCCAACTTACTGCTTACTTGGAAAAAAGGGAAAAATTAAAAGAGGAATATTTTCTCAGGAAAAATATAAACTAAAACAAAGAAAATATTTTCCATAGTATTACCATGTCTCCCCAAAAATAAGATCTACCCGTAAAATAAGCCCTAGCAGAATTTCTAAGCATTTGCGCAATATAAGCCCTACCCCGAAAATAAGACCTAGTGATGGGCGTGGCTACACAGCTTATCTGCGCAACCCATGCGGTAAAGATGATGAGCAGCCCTTCTCATCTGCCCCATGAGAGCTCTATTGCTAGACATGACAGATTGGGGCCAATGGTTCTAAGTAGAGTCGCAAGAAATTCAGGATGGAATTCGGGGTTTGGAGAGTTATGATGATGTTCCAGAAGAAGACGACTTAACTATATTTGAATAAATGTAGATTGTTGTACTGTACTTAAAATAAATAACACATCCCCTGAAAATAAGCCCTAGGTTGTCTTCTTGAGGAAAAATAAATATAAGACCCTGTCTTATTTTCGGGAAAACACGGTATTAGCACTTACCTGATTCTTTGCCAACACCAATCTGGTTTCCAACAGACTCAACTACTTGTCTAGAAGAAAGTGTTTTCAAAGCTAGGTAATCATAGCCTGCATTTGTCAACCGATAGCCCTGGACAGCTAGACAAAATCAAATGAGAAAGATTATATTTTAGTTATATTGTATCTCCAAATCATATCAGTTCAAGTCATAAAAAGAATTTAAACATGGGAGGTCTTCGCTGGAAAAAGATAAGCTACCCAGGCTTACAAGATTCCCATTTCTTCCTATAATTTGCATTTCTTCTCTAGTGTAGTATTACTCAAAGTGTGACCCACTGACTGATGCTAGACAACAAGTATCTGTGACAAGTTAAATACAGAAACTAAAAGAAATCTTTAAGTTCAGTAATTTTTACATTAGTCTGACCAATACCATATGCCTGTTTTTGTATATCTTGTTATCCATTTTATTTTTCTAGTAATTATTTTCTATTATATTTTAAAAAAGGATCTGTGATACGTTGAAAAAAATTCATCCCCCTCACCACAGATGGTTTGAGAAGTAATGCCCTAGAGACTTGTGGCAGACTGTATTTTCCAAACATGGTAGTGATATCTCTACCCTATTTGCTCTTCTGCAATACAACCTTGCCATTCCCTTTTCTCTACCTCTTTGGATCTTGGTGTGCTCTGCGACTGTTTTGACTAATAGGATATATCAGAAGTCTGTTTGTCAGTTCTTCATCTAGTGCTTTACTAGTCTGGCAAATTCCACTTCTCACCTTTTTGGAGCACTTGCTCTGGGAGAAACCAGTTACTTGAAAAATCATAAATGGTGCCTCAAAATACTTACTCTTGGTACGCTCCCAAGCTGTGAGTTTATGTTTCACTAATTCTCTTAAAACTTTATTACAGCCACCATGTTTAAGGCTGGCTATAGATGCAATCAAACTGCAAGGAACTATCTCATGGTTTTTCATGCCCATTTCAACCTAAAATTAAAGAAATCACACTATGTAATCATAATCAATACAAAGCCTAACAAAACCTTGCTAAGAAATTAACTTCTTCAAACTTTCCTGATCATGCAATTCTCTAAATAATTCCGAGACATAATGACTTCCTTCTCTGAACATATTTTTGATTACAATTTGATATTTAATCACTGATATTCATATTTCTTTACTTCAAGGGTTAGGAATTGTGAGGACCTGACATAGTTAATGAATGTGGTAAATACTAAAATCTTTGTTGACATGTAAACATTTGTCTTTAAATCTACAGGTGTTCCAGATATTTATTAAGCATGCATTTAATAAGAAGGCACTGTGGAGGATTAAAAAAATATATAAAAATACTCTTTACTCCTGGAGAATTTATTATCTAATTGTGGAAATAAAATAAGTACACATCTAATTTTATTAGAAGGCAAGAAGCGATACATGCTTTTTTTTTTTTTTTTTTAAAAAAGGGGATAGCGAAGGGCAGAACAAGAATACTTCCAGTTAAGTGATCAGTTCCAAGAAGCAGCAACACTTGAGATTGACTTTGAGATGTGGGCATAGAGAGAAAGCAGAGAAAGGGATGTTAGGGGGGAAAAAAGATTTGGAAGTGGCACAAGAAAGTATGCAAGTATGCAAGAAAGTACTGAGCACAGAAAACAGCTAGTATAGTGGTAGCTCACATAGGATGATGGCATATAGAGTTCATGCAAAGACAACTGGAAAATATTTCTAAGATATAGAAAGCCTTGCAACACAGATGAAAATGTTTTATATTTTATACTAAGCAAAGTAGGAAATTCTTTCAGATGTTTAGGCAAGGGAGACACATGAACAGAATTATTTTAAAGACATTAATCCAGCAGGAATATGCAAATTGCCTTAAAGACAGGAAAAACTAGAGGACAGCAGTCCAGCTCAGAAGAAACAGTAATCGGAACAGGGCAAGTGGTAGTGGTAATGGAAGGAAGAAATTAAAGATCTTTAGGAAGCAGTATGAGAGGGCTTGGCGACGGGATATGGGAGGGTAAAGGGAATGAAGAGTCAAAATTGGAAGTAAAGAGGAAGAGCACGTTTTAAAATACTATTATTACTTTTGGTAGATTTTGGGAAAGGAGGAAGGGGATAGAAAAAGTTGATGAATTTGGTTTGAGCACACAGAGTCAAATGAAGATGTTTAAAGGAAAATTGGAAAGGGGTCTATACTTAGGAATGAAGTCATAATTAGAGGGGAAAATTGTCAATTATTTGTAGAGGTGAGACCAAGCTGTAAAGCGGATACAATAACCAAGTAAGAAATAATAGAAGAAAAAGTGTTGGGGATAGAATTTTGGGGGGAAGTTCCTATTGAAAGGTAAGGGCAGCTAGTCAAACAATGATTATTGATATAGGAGGATCCAAAGAAGTTAAAGGGAAGAGAGAGGCAGGCACTAGGAAGGAAAGGCACTAACATTGCTGAGATTCCACTGAGACTGGATTGTCATACTTAATTACATCATTTCTTGGTGAGCTTCAAAAAGAACTTAAATATTGCACAGCTAAAATTCTAAAATACAAATCTGGCACCATTTTGATGTCCCACAAAAACCCCACACTTTTTTTCTTTTAGAGATAGGGTCTTGCTGTGGTGCCCAGGTCGCAAACTCCTGACCTCAAGTGATCCTCCTGCCTCAGCCTTCCAAAGCACTGAAATTACAGGATTGAGCCATGTGCCCAGCCCCAAACTTCACACTTTAAACTGAACTCATTTTCCATGCTTTGTCCCTGCCTCCTCCAGCATTCTTCCTCTTGACTCTTATTTCTGTCAGAGACATTAAGGAATGAATGAATGTGCTGAGGAAGCAGAGAAGAAAGGTATCTTTCAGAGGTGACAGTAGCTATTTAAAGAAAACCCAGTTGAACTGAATAATCTACAGGAGGAGAGAGAAAGAATCATCTTTCAAATTTCATGCTGATTTCTCATTTGACAGTATAATCCTTAAGTGTTGCCTATCTAAGACTAATTTCAAAAATCCAAAACATGAAGCCTTAAAATAATACAAGAATCAGCGTGACTCATATCACATAACCTATTACATAATTACACAATATAGGTAGTATAATACTCATCATGGGGTTCACTCCTTACCAACAGATACTGGCTCCTAAATAAATGTATTGCTCTATTCTGCAAATGCCTAGATCTATGTTTCTGTGTCATAAGACAAAGACCATAAAATCAGATTTTGTCACTCCCCTGATCAAAAATATTCAGTGGCTTCCCCACACTCTCTACCAAGCCTGCAAGGCTCTACAGTACATGATCTGGCTCTCACCGTTTCCAGCTACATCTCCAACCATTAGACTCTGACTCACTAAGCTCCAGCCAGCGTCCTTGCCTTTCTTCAGAGACTTTTCTGCTTCAGGGCCTTTACAATTACTATTCCTGTTTCCTGTGCCTCCAACTGTTCCCAAGGGCTTCACTAGGCTGACTTCTTCTCATACAGCTCCTATGATCCCCCCGTTCATTCTTTCATTTAGCGGAGTACTTAATAATTGCCTACAAAGGGCCAAGAATCTTTTCTGAAAAAAGACCTTTGGTTACAAGAGTAAACAGACAAGATTCTTGCACCCAGGCGGTCTTCCCTGACCAAACAATTCAAAGATAGCATTCGTGCCCCTACTCACTAGATGTACATACCTTCTATTCCATTATTCTTTATCATCTTCATAGCACTTAATATTATCCTAGTTACTCATTTGTTTATTTGATCATCTGGGTCTCTCTTCTTGTCTATTTTGCACCCCGATGAACCCCCTAAAATTGCTACTAAAATCTGAAAACGAATCGGAAGGGCTGTTATGCGGCTGAGTCTGTTAGCAGGGAACTCTATGCTATCAATTCTCCCCAGGCGGAGCCTTAATCTCCTCAGAGGTTCGGAAGCCCAGGGTGTGAGAAATTTCCCAGGCCACAGAGATGCGAGCGTGTCTCTTAAGCGCAAGGAGAACGGGAGCAGACAGGAAAACGATTGGTGGGGGACGGGAGCCCTTTGCTCTGCCTGGGGAAAAGTAAGGTCCCAAACAAAAGCTTTTTAAAAATCCCACTCTCCGGTGCCCGTTCCCTCGATTCCCAGACTCTGCCACGTCCCAGGGCCCAGAGCGCGACCGCTCAGCTCTCTGCAAACTTCGCGGTAAGGAGGAGGACGCACAATAGGAAGGGACAAGAGAGAAAGGGAACGGCGGGCTTCTTACCGCGGTCAGAACCCTGAAGTCATCTCGGCTCATGTAACGCAGCTTGGCCACGTTTACCTTCCCCATGGCGTCCCCAGACAGAGTTCAGAAACAACTTCCACCACTGCCGGAAAGCGCAAAGCAAGTCGGTACTCAGGTGCCTCCAGCGAGGTTCCGCGTCCGATGGTTTGCGCATGCGCTGCGTCTTACTTCAGGTCCTCGTTAATATATAAATTGCTTTTCTCACTGGCACGGAAAAATAAAACATCTTGTATGTCTTATGAAGCACACAGGATGGAACAGAGGAGCGTTTTATTTTTAAATTATTTTTTAATGTGATTGAGTTGGCGTACTGTAAATGTTCTTTACAAAATGTCATTGTTTTTCTCCGTATCTGTCAGGACAGGCTGGCTGAAAGACGCGTTTTGCCTCAGAGAGCAAAGTGATAACTTAATGGAAGAAGCAAATTTTACTCCTACACAGCAACTCCTACTTTAGACAAAGTGACTTCTAATAAGTGAGGAGGGGGAATGAACATGAGCAACAGTCTGGACAACCAAAGCGGTTAAAGGTAAATACCACAAGCCGTCTGCTTACGCCTAATTGCCCGGGCCCTAGGCCAGGAAGGGCGTGGTTATTCTCGCGCTTGCGCAGTACTTGGCTTCACGTTGGTTCTCGAGGCTTCGGAGCGCGCCTGACCCTGTTGCGGGCGGGGTTTAAGGAGCACGAGCGCAGTTGTCATGGTTACTTCTCAGCTTGCACTTACAGAGGGGGTGGGCGTTTGGATGGTTCTGGACTGACGAACGCGGGCAGGACTTCGAGGGCCCACGAGCGATTTAAGGGATTTAGGAGAGCTACCCACACTGGGTCTGTAACTCCGCTGTGCGACAACAGAAATGGTAATCGCAGCGGGACTGTAAGCAACTTGCACCCCGACTGAGAGGATGCGTGATCTACCATACCTTCCTTGCAACAACGGCAACAGGATAACAACAAAACTTGTACGATACGGTTTGCATTTCTGTCTTATTTTGTGAACTACATTTTAAATCTTGAAATGGAAAATATTTTAGTACTCTCCTCATGTTAAGTGTAGGTGCTACCTATTATCATAGAATATTGTGGTATACTTCAACCCTGACCGCATTCCCAACCACTGATGTTTCACCTCTCTCTGGGCCCAGTTTCAAAACTTTCAGCGTAAACGTTGGAATTCAATGTTTACAGAGCTCTGTTTTCCCCCGCCCCGCCCCACCCCTGGGGTTCTACGGGCTGATGTGTCGATTTTCCTCCTCTTCAAGACCGGTCCTAAGTATGTTGCTTGGTCCAAAGACAGAGCTAGCCCTTTCATAAAACAGGCAGTGGATTTTAGAGGCAGGCCGCTGACTATGATCTGCTCTTTCTTTCCAGCTAGGATAGTTGGTGCTCTGACATAATAGAATGGAAAAGGAAGAACAACCTTCTATCTCTACAGTCCAACCTTTGGCTTCTTTTTACTTGAATGCAGCAAATCTTTGATTAACCATGCTCAACCAATGAACATTTAAATGGAATTCATTAAATTCCATTTAAATGGAATTTTTCTTTCTGTACTTCACATAAGAAGACATAATGAAAAGTTTTTAAAGAAACCAGATTACCAACTTCAAAAGCAAGAATGGAATGGCAAACACAAGTCATTTGGGTGTCTAGTCCTATTCCAACACTTAGCAACCCATTGCTAAACTTTTATAAGTACAGTTCTTACATTACTTCTCAACATTGCTCCAGACAGCCATCACTAAGTGGATTTGGCTAGGATTGCTACTGAAGTTTGGAAGTATGCCCTAGCGTTAATCACATTGAGTCCAAATCTCTTACACTTGCAATGTCATTTTTTAAAATAAAATAATCTTAATAATCAGAACCTCGAAGAGTAAAAGTAAGTGATTCAAATACAGTTTGGTATTCTGTTCTGCTCGATCATATTTTGCTTAGTGATGACTAAAACAAAAAATGTACAGTATCATTCATTTACTCATTCACCATTTATCAAACATACATGCCAGACTTTTGGGTAGGTCTTGGGGAAACTAAATCCCAGTCCTTAAACCTGTGGTGGAGTGTGATGAATAAAAAATTAGTAGTGTGACAGATGTATGCAAAGGGTATATCATGTTGTTTCCTCCTCCCAGAGACCCACTCCAATCACAAAGACACACACACACACGTACCCTCACAAGCTACAGAGGATCTTAACTGTCCACAGATCAAAGGTTAAACTTCTTAGGCTGGCTTTCAGGATCTTCAACAATCATTAGTTTCAAGTAGCTTATATTCTTGTGTAATTGAACTACTTTATGTTTTTTTCCTGTACAACTCCCTTGAGTTCCTTTCTCACCACCTTTCCATTTACCTGTAAGGCTCAATTTTCCTACTTTTGTCTTTTTTCTTCTTTCTAATTACAATATTTTAAATCTTACCTATGATTCTTCAAATTCTATGCACCCCATAAAGCTTTTCTTTATTATCTCTATTCATCTCTATATTAGTTTGCTAGGGCTGCTATAAAAAATTACCACAAACTTGGTGGCTTAAAACAATAGAAACTTATTCTCTTATAGTTCTGGAGGCTAGAAATATGAACTCATTTTCCCTAGGCCAAAATCAAGGTGTTGGCAGGACCATGCTTCCTCCAGGGGATCTAAAGGAGAATCTGTTCCTTCCTTCTTCCAGATTCTGCCAGCATTTGGTGACTGCTGGCATTCCTTTGGCCTGTGGTGCATCACTCCCATCTCTGTCTCCATGCTCACGTTATTGCTTTCTTCACTTCTGGGTATGGGTATCTCCCTTTGTCTCTATCTTACAAAGATATATGTAATTGCATTTAGGGTCCACCCAGACCCTTAATAACATCTGTAAAATCTTTTTTTCCCCCCATACAGGATAAATTCATAGCTTTCAGGGATTAGCATGTGGATATTTTTGGGGGAGTCATTGTTCAACCTACCACATTCCCAAAGGGAAGTAAGTGCTCCTTCCTCTAATCTTTTGTAGCCTGTTATCTTTAATGATTCTGGCTACTTTTTAACCTCCCCTCTTGCCCTTAAATTAGATTAATTACAGAAATATTTGAATAGGGAGATTGAATAAAAAGCTCAGATTCAAAGAAAAGAAAAATTATATATTTAAATTGTATGTTTAAATTTAAGATATTGTACTAGTAAAAACTCAGAAAAGTTGTGTTAAGTTTTACTGCACATGGGCTGTAGAGCCATACATTTGCGTAATGGGGTACTAGTGGAGGGTAAAGACAGTATGGAATATATAGATATGTGGAGTTTATGGCAAGTTCCAATGAGAGAATCACAATGCAAACTTGTAGAGTTCTGGAGCATGTAGAATACAAAGTAGAGACTTAAATACCTTTTGGAAAATAGCTCCTGGCATGCTACAGAGCCCTTGGAGAGGTGGAATGCTTGACACTGAGGTATGAAGCAGCAATGTGGTCACAGTTGTCCTTCATGAACTGATTTCTGTCAGATTAACCACTTACAGAGTGGACAAATCCAGCAACAGTCTGTCATAAGATGAAAGGGATCCCTCATGATCAATTGGTGAAGGGAAAAAATCCCACCTTTGATTCTTGGATGGGTCAGTTTGATATTGTGGTTGAACTACAGCCCTATTTGTGTGACCTTGAAAGAGAACTGATCAGGGTGTATCCATCCCAAACAGATCTGTGGGATGTGAAGTTCATCATCCACTTTGAGTTGCAAAAGAAATAGCCCAAGGTTAGAATAAATATGGACTCGGGGGCAGAAGGGAATAGCTTGGCTGGTTGCAAAGGGATATGGATTGAGGAAAATTAGTAGATTGGGGACAAGGAAATCTGAGGTAGAGGGGCATGAAATGGGTATATGGGAGTGGAAAGAAATGTGAAGATCTTTGGATTGCATGTTAATACTCACCAAAAAACATCTAACACAGAAAAAGGCACTAAACTACCAAAATACATTAATACCTTGTCTAGTTGACAACAACAAGCCTCAGTCATTGCAGCCTGCCACTCCAGTGAAGACACAACTGCTACACAAATGAATTAGTGATGGTAGCAGGGATGGAGGAGGCTATGCATGGACCTGACAGCATGAGCTCCAGCTTACTGAGACTAGAAATCTGCTACTCCTGAATACCCAATGTACTTTTAGCACACACCACTGCTGAGTTGCTAATCTTATGCCTTCTCCTGTGGAAACTAACCAGTCACTTGGTGTCAAATTGACTACATTGGATGCCTTCTACCATAGAAGAGAGAGATTCATATTGACAATAATAGATATATAGTAGGAGTATGGGTTTCTTTTCCTGTCTGCAGGGCCTTAACTTGCACCAGTATCTTAAGGTTTACAGAATGTTTGCTCTAACAGCATGGAACTGCATTTTACATCAAAAGAGATACAGGACTATGCACATGATCATGGGATCCCTGCTCATATTACATGCCACACTACTCAAAATCTGCATGATAGGATGATGGAAAAATCTGTTGAAGGAACAGCCTGGTGAAGGCGCTAGTGAAATATGAGCACAGAGCTAATACCTTATGAGTTTGGGTTGCCATCCTCCAAGAGAGAAATAACTTATATGGTCCCCAACAAGTAGAATACATGGGTCCAGGAATCAAGGGTTAGAAATAGTATTGGCTCCAGCTACTGTCATTCTCAGTGATTGACTTGGGGAATTTCCATCTCAGTATCTCTGGGCTCTGAGGGTTTAGAAGTGTTGATTTCAAGGGAGGATATTTCTACCAATGGACACAGACAGAGGTCAGTTGAATAATAATGTATGGTTGCCATGTACTCTTCAACTGCTTATTTCAGAGACATGGCATGAGAGGGCATGGAGACCTTGGGATGAAGATCTGGGTTATACTATCATGCAAGTCATGCAGATTCGCAGGTTTGCCAGCTGAGGGTGAGAGGAATCTAGAATGGAAATTAGGTGAGGGTAACAGTGAGTGTCAGTTATAGCTCAAGCCTAGCTACAGTGATGGGGGTTATAGTTTTGCCCATTTACCTTTTTCTTCTAAGATTCCCCCAAGAAGAGATGTTCACTGGAATCCTGAAGGAGTTGCTTCCAGAATTTAAACAAAGAAGTGGATCCAAGTAGCAAAAGGGTTGGACTTCGGTAGACACTGTGATGTACCACCCTGATAAACCTCTTAGGAATGAAACACTTACTTTCCTCAGCTACTGAGAGTGCTGCCAACAAAGTACTCAGCTGTCAGCCTCTGTTATAAATTTTTAAAACTTTACATTTTCCCAATTCTTCAACATCCCCCAAATGGACTGTAAACAGGTGACTAGGTATACCAGTGTGATAGGGCTAGTCCCTGTACAATTTCCCCTTCTTGCCCTCCCCTATGACCTAATGACATTCAAACACACTAATGAAATCCCCTCATGCTTTTTGCTTGTGTGTTCTACCCTGACCCTCAATAAAGGCACTTGCCTATGGCTCTTCACTTTCTCTCTAGAATCCCCACCTGCTTGTTTGAGATCACTCCCTTGATGCTCCTCTTATGTAGTCCCATATGGTGTGCGGTGCCTCCCTCTTCCAAGACCTGTGAGTATAATAAAGTGTTGTCATACACAACTGTGATGTTATTTCATGTCTGCACCAGAGTGATAATAAAAACACCCCCCAGTAAAAGTCATATAAATTAAAAAATAATATAATTGTTTCTTACAACACGTAGCCTCTACTTGGATTACCTAAGCTAAATGTAATCAGATCACCTAAGGTCATACTTCTTTTCTCTGTTTTCCCAGATCCAATGAATGCTTGACATGGATCTCTAAAGGCTCAGTCTTTTGCCCCAACTCAGCATAACTCTGAAGGATCATTCCATCTTCAGAACTTCCAGAAGAGTCAACTGAGGCCTCCTTTGGTACTACATCACAGTTGAACCTCTTCCTTTGTTTAATCTTGCTTTTTTGCCTGCTCTCCTCTGAGAGTTCATCATAAGAGCACTCTGTATTAATACTGCTAGACACTACCCTCCAATACAGAGTCTGCTTCCTCGGGAACTCAAACTTCATCAGTGTTTTTCTGGGCCTTCAGCCTAGTGATAATAGGACCCTTCCATAAAAGTGTGATAGGTGGGATAAGACCTCTAACTAGGTGATAATGTCATTGGCTTAATTCTGACACTAACTAGTTTTTTGACTTTGGGTAAACTTTTCTCTCATTCATATAAGTTTCTATTTTGAATGTTTACAGTGCCTTTTGGCAGACAAAAGTCAATTCCTTTCCTCAAGTAGGTCTAATGGATCTTAAGTTCTTTATATTATGAAGGGGTTTGACTTGAATTGGTGTTTTAAAACATTTTGTTAATTTAAGTCCCTATCTTAGGCCCTGTCATCTTCATTCCCTCTCTGGATGAGAATAACTCTCCTTTGTATTCCTAGGGACCAAGAAAATTGGATTAACTGAATAGCCAAAACAATATTGATCAAAAAGAACAAAGATGGAGGCATTATACTCCCTGATTTCAAAATACAAAGCGATTTTAATAAAATCAGCATGATACTGGCATAAAAACAGACACATCGACCAGTGGAACAGGATATAAAGCCCAGAAATAAATCCACACATTTGCAGTCAATTGACTTTTGACAAAGGTACCAAGAACACAATGGGGAAAGGACAGTCTCTTCAATAAATGGTGTTAGGAAAACTGGTTATCCACATGCAAAAGAATAAAATTTGATCCTTATGTATAAAATCAACTCAAAGTGGATTAAAGACAAATATAAGACCTGAAACTGAAATTACTAGAAGAATATATAGGGGAAAAGACACGACATTGGTCTGAACAATGCCTTTTTGGATATGACCCCTGAAATCACAGACAACAAAACTGAAAATAGACAAATGGGATGGCATCAAACTGAAAAGCTTCTGTACGCCCAAATAAATGATTAACAAAGTGGAGAGACAACCCACAGAATGGAAGAAAATATTTACAAACCATATATCTGCTATAGGGATTAATATCCAAAGTATTTAAGGAACCCAAACAACAAATTAGCAAGAAAATAAATAATCCAATTAAAAATGGACAAAGGATCTGAACAGATATTTCTCAAAGAAGACATACTGATGGCCCATAGGTACATAAAAAATGCTCAGCATCACTAATCATTAGGAAAATGAGAATTAAAACCATAATGAATTATCACCTCACACCTATTAGAATGGCTTTCATCAAAAAGATAGGAATAGCAAGTGTTGAGGATATGGAGAAAGGGAAGTTTTATACATTGTTGGAGGGAATGTAATTTAGTACATACATGTGGAAAACTGTGTAGAGGTTCATCAAAAAACTAAATATAGAATTACCATATGATCCAAAGCATTCCCACTTTTGCATATATAACCAAAGGAAATGAAATCAATATGTGTCAAAGGAATATATACACTCTCTTGTTGAGTGCAGCATTATTCAGAATAGCCAAGATGTAGAATGAACTTATGTGTCCCTCAACAGATGAATAGATGAAGAAAATGGGGTATAGATACACAATAGAATACTATTCAGCCTTAAAAAAGAAGGGAATACTGTCATTTACAACATTGTGCATAAACCTAGAGAACATTATGCTAAGTGAAATAAGACAGGCACAGAAAGGCAAATACTGCATGATCTCCCTTGCAAATGGACTCTTAAAAGAAAAAGTTGAACTCATAGTAGTAGAGAGTAGAATAATGATTACCAGAGACTGGGTGTACTGGGGGCAGGGAGAGAATGGGGAGTTGCTGGTTAAACGGTATAAAGGTTCTGATACAAGGAATAAGATTTGAGAACTATTGCATAGTAGGGTGACTATAGCTGATAATGTATATTTCAAAATAACTAAGAACATAAATTTCAACTTGCTACAAAAAGTGATAAGTAAGCAGGGTGGATATGTTAATTAGCTTGATTTAATAATTTCACATGGATAAATATATCAAAACCACATTGTACATCATAAATGTATACAATTATGTCTTGTCAGTTTTTAAACCATACATGTGATAAAGGGGTTAATATCCAAAATATATAAGGAACCTAAACAACTAAATAGCAAGAAAATAAATAATCCAATTAAAAATGAAAATACATTAATATTATTTAAAATATTGATTAGAAAGTATATCTGGTTTACATTCTGTTTTATGAAAATGTTTTTTCATTTTGCAAATACAAAATCATAATGTTAGATATTCATTTTCAAACTGTACCTTCCAAGCCCTTAGTGATTTTCCCCCCTATTTTAAAAACATTTGAATATGGCCAGGCATGGTAGCTCACACCTGTAATCCTAGCACTCTGGGAAGCTGAGGCAGGAGAATCACTTGAGCTCAGGAGTTCGAGACCAGCCTGAGCAACATCTAGACTCTGTCTCCACTAAAAATAGAAAAAATTAGCTGGGTGTGGTGGTGTGCACCTGTAGTCCCAGCTACTCAGGAGACTGAGGCAGGAGGATAGCTTGAGCCCAGGAGTTTGAGGTTGCTGTGACCTAGTGTGAAACCATGATACTCTAGCCTAGGCAACAGAGCGAAACTCAGTCTCAAAACCCCACAAAACAAAAAACACAACCATTTTAATACATTGAGGTGGTACAAGTTGAATTCCATACAAATATATATATATATATTTATATATATATTATTTGAAAATATTACCAGGGTACAAATGTTTTTGGTTACATGGATCGCTTATGTAATGCTTGAGTCCAGGCTATAAGTGTGCCAATCACCCAGATAGTGTTCATTATACCAATTAGGTAGATTTTCAACCATTCAGTCCTCCTCCATCCCCTGCTTGATTTCCATTCAGTTTTATCTCCTTCTATTCACATGTGTGCTCATCAGTTAGTTCCAATTTAATAGTCAGTACATGTGGTGTTTGTTTTTCCATCCTTTAGATACTTCACATAGGATAATGGTCTCCAGTTCCATCCATATTGTTGCAAAAGTCATCCTTCTTTATGGCTGAGTAGTATTCCATGGTATACATATAACATATTTAGTTAATCCACTCATAAATTGATGGGCATTTGGTTTGATTCCACATCTTTGCAATTGTGAATTGTGCTGCAATAAACATTCAAGTGCAGTTGTCTTTTTGGTAAAATGATTTGTTTTCCTTTTGGTAAATATACAGTGGTGGGATTGCTGAATTGAATGGTAGGTCTACATTTAGTTCTTTGAGAAATCTCCATACTGTTTTACATAGAGGTTGTACTAATTTGTAGTCCCACCAACAGTGTGTAAGCATTCCTTTCTCTCTGCATCCACACCAACATCTACTGCTTTTGGACTTTTTAATAAAAGCCATCGTAACAGGGGTAAGGTGATATGCCATTGTGATTTTAATTTGCATTTCCCTGATGATTAGTGACATTAAGCATTTTTTCATATGTTTATTGCCCATTTGCCTATCTTCTTTTAAAAAGTTTCTGTTCATGTCTTTTGCCTACTTTTTAATGGGTTATTTTTTCTTGCTGATTTGCTTGAGTTTTTTGTAGATTCTGGTTATTAGCCCTTTGTCAGATGCATAGCTTGCAAATATTTTCTCCCATTCTGTAGTTTGTCTCTTTGCCCTGTTGATTATTTCCTTAGCTGTGCAGAAAGTTTTAAATTTAATCAAGTCTCATTTATTTATTTTGTTGTTGCTGTAATTGTCATGGGGGTCTTAGTCTTAAATTCTTTGCCTAGGCTGATATCTAGAAGAGTTCTTCAACATTTTCTTCTAGAATTCTTATGGTTTCAAGCCTTACATTTAAGTCTTTTATCCATCTTGAATTAATTTTTGTGAGTGGTGAGAGATATGAATCCTGTTTCATTCCTTTGCATGTGGCTATCCAGTTTTCCCAGAACTGTATTGCCATTTAATTCCTTTCTTTTCCTCCTTTGTGTGATTGTTTTATAAGACCCATGAGTTTTGTATTTTTATGTGTTTTTGTGGTAGTGAATTTCTATGTTTAAGACTTCTTTGAACATTTCCTTCAGGGCTGGCCTAGTGGTGATGTATTCTCTCAGTATTTGCTTGTCTGGGAAAGACTTTATTACTCTTTTGTTTATGAAGCTTCTTCTGTCAGGGTAAAAAATTCTTCACTGGTAGTTTTTTGTTTCGGCTCTTTGAAATTGCCATCCAATTCTCTTTTGGCGTGTGGTTACTGACGAGAAGTCTGCTGTTTGCCTGATGGGGTTTCCTTTATAGGTGACTAAACACTTTTATTACTTTTAAAATTCTTTTGTTTCAGTTCAAGTTTAGTCATTCTGATCATAGTATTATAAGAATTACATATTATTATAATATGTCTTGGTGAAGTCTTTTTGCAGTGTATTTGCCTGGGGATCATTGGGCCTCCTGCATCTGAATGTCTAACTCTCTTGCCAGTCCTGGGAAGTTTTCATCAATTATTTTCTTAAATAAGTTTTCTAAACTTTATTTATTTATTTTTGAGACAGGGTCTTATTCTGTCACCCATGCTGGAGTTCAATGGCATGATCATAGCTCACTGCGTCCTCCAATCAGGGGTCCTCAAACTACTCGTGGGCCACATGTGGCCCGCTGAGGACATTTATCCTGCCCGCTGGGTGTTTTTGCCCGTTTTGTTTTTTTACTTCAAAATAAGATATGTGCAGTGTTCATAGTTTTTTTTTAAAACTATAGTCTGGCCCTGCAACAGTCTGAGGGACAGTGAACTGGCCCCTGTTTAAAAAGTTTGAGGACCCCTGCTTGGCTCACACAATTCTCCTGCTTAAATCTCATGAGTAGCTGGGACTACAGGCACTTGCCATCATACTTGGTTAATTTTTTTCTTATTTTTGTAGAGACAGAGTCTTGCTATGCTTCCCAGGCTGGGTGGGGCCCCTTCCAGGCAAACTCCTAGCCTTAAGCAATCCTCCCACCTTGGTGTCCCAAAGTGCTGGGATTACATTGTGAGTCACTGCATCCTACCCTGGTTTTCTAAATGTTTTGATCTCTCATCCCCCTTGAGAATACTAATAATTCATAAGTTCAGTCACTTTATGTAGTCCCAGATGTCTCAAAGGCTTTGCTCTCTCTTTGTTGTTCTTTTTTTCTTATTTTTGTCTACCTGGATTATTTCAAAAGACCTGTTTTCAAATTCTGAGATTCTTCTGCTTGATCTAGTCTATTCTTAAAGCTTTTAAATGTGTTTAGTATTTCCTTCAATGAATTTTTCAGCTCCAGAATTTCTGTCTTTTTTAAAGAATGAACCTCCTTTATAAATTTCTCTTTCATATCCTGAATTGATTTTCTGATTTCTTTGTATTGGTTTTCAGATTTTCTTGCATCTCATTGAGCTTCTTTAGAATAAATATTGGCCATTCTTTATCTGGTATTACAAGAAATTCTTTGTGATTGGGAGCTATTATTGCTGGGCAATTGTGTGGTCCTTTGGTAGTATCATATTTCCTTAGTTTTTCATCTTTCTTGTGTCCTTCTATTCATATTCACACATCTAATGTAACTGTTGTTTGTTCCAGTTTTTTGAAATTGCTTTCAAAACGGAGAATATTTTTGTGAGGTTGTATATATGTTGTTGCTTGAGCAGGACATTTTGGCTTTGATTTTGGGTGCCTGCAGTAGTGTCATCTTCGTATAATTTCTTAGGCAGTACACAGGGTCAGTTGTATATGTGATTTCCTTCTCGGCTTGGGGAACAGTTGTTAGTTGAAACTGTAGTGAAGTTTTGCCAGGGACTTGAACACCAGCTGAACCAGTCTTTTGTCCCCAGTAGTGGCAGTAGTGGGCTAATACTGCCTGACTTTAGGCCCCAGAGGAGCTTATGCTGGCAGCAGTGTTAGTGTTAGAACTGCATAGTGTAACAATCAACTAAGCATCTTCATAGTTTGCCTTTTTTGAAATGTTTCCTATTTGTGTACCATGATTTAGATAACATATAACTTGTTTCATATCTTTCATATTCTACTTCATTGAATTACTCAAATTAATGAATTTAACTGTTTTAGCCCTGTGCTTGTTTTTCTTTTTGTTGTTGTTGTTATATCTTTGTTTATAAGATCGTAATACTCTGTTAAAAATTTTTTTTCCTTTTATTTCATCGTATTATGGGGGTACAAATATTGTTAAGGTTACATACATTGCCCCTGCCACCCCTCACCCCCGATGTGCCAGAGCTTCAAGCGTGTCCAATCCCCAGGTGGCGCACACGGCACACATTATGTAAGTATACACCCTTCTCCTCCTCCCTACTCCCGCCTGCCCTCCACCCAACAAAAGATTTTTTTTTTGACATTTTGATTATATTGTATATCTTTGCCTCTCCCTAAGAAGGGTTAGAGGTATGCCCTTTCCCCCCACAATGCTCGCCATATCCCTAGGTTGTAGGTCTCGCCCCCCCACCCCCGAATCCCTGGTGAACACTACCACCATTTGAGCACCATAGTTTTAATCCGTCAGTACCCATTTGATGGCAAGTAGATGTGCAGCCCATTTTCCATATCTTGTGTTGCCTCACTTTGGATAACAGGCTTAAGCTTAATCCAGGATAGCATAAATGGTGCTAGCTCACTGTCGTTTCTTAGAATTGAGTAATATTCCATTGTGAGCATATACCACATTTTAATTATCCACTCATGAATTGACGGGCACTTGGGTTGTTTCCATGACCGTGCAATAGTGAACTGTGCTGCCATAAACATTTGGGTGCAGATGTCTTTATAATAGAATGGGTTACCTAAAATAGTCTGTATAATTGTGTAAGTTACAAATTAGAAGACACAACATATTAAACCAAGTTTACTCTTTCAAATGCTAGGTTTTTAAATGTTTCTGCACATTACATTTGACATGTTTTATGATTTTTTTTCTTTGGATAATGAATCTTGGCTTTAAAAATATTCTTTGGACTATTAATTGTCCTCTGTTAGAATAGCTTTTTTTTTAGTCTAAGCTACTGCCTGAATTCCAGACTTATTGAAACATTCTTACTACACTCCCCTTTACATGGCTTAATGTGCTCCTCTTTAACATGAAAACATTATTTGATCCAAGGAGTTCTCATGAAAGTAGACTTTATATAAAATGTGGTATTAAACTTTCAGTAGGAAATGGTGAAATAAATAGACAATATTAAAAATGAGGTGTTCAAAGTGGAATGGTGGTTTAATTAGCTGGAGTACTTAAAAATGTCTGTTGACATAAAGCTAGCAAACATATGAAAATGTAGTTAGTTAGTCACTTGTGCTTATCAGCTGAAACTTTATTATAAAAAGAATAATCTATGGGAAAACTTTCATTTTGTATATAAGTATATGTTATGGTCTAAAAACACACTTTCTCTAAGATCCAAATTATGAAAATAAGTTCTAGTTAAGCTTAATGAAAGGTAGTAATCTTGCCAGACCCCAAAATACTGCAAATTCTTTTCCATAGGTAAATTTATAAATACCTCAAAATGCTTGCTAAGAGTCCAACCTGAACAGGGAAGTTTTTATACTGGGTTCTTTCATGCTAGTTTTGGAAAACCACTGTTCTCGAGACCTGTTCAAATGGCTCTACTTTTGTTAATGCAGGTATCCCTTTTCAAACAGATCTCCCAAGGATAAAATTGTTTGGTTGTCTTGGAATTCTCAACTTTGTTAAGCTGTCATCTCTAGTCAGAGGACATTTGGAATTAGCTTTTAAACTTTTCTAGTAATTTCTTTTTCAATATTCATTTTTAATGTTGAACTTATTTATAAGTGATTTTTAGCAGAATTTGCTAATTGTTTCCAACATTCATTTTTTACTTTTCCTTTCTGACAATGGAAGCCACTGATTTTCAGCTTGGCACATGACCCCTGAGGTATGGACTACATTTTTCAGCCTTATTAAAGCTTGGTGTGGTTACAACATCTAAATTTTTGACTATGGAATGTGAGTAGAAATTATAAATGCAGCTTGTGGGTCTTACTTTTAAAAAAAATTGGATATGTGTATCCCTCTATTTCATTCCATTTTCCTTCAGGCTTATCCTTGACCATTGTGGTAGCAAATCAGCTTCAATCATGCAGATGAGAGCAATACTTTCAGGGGATATCTGAAAAACAAGATGGAAGGACACTCATACTTGGGTGACCCCATGGAGCAGGTCACCTTCCCATTCTGTTTCACCTGTCTACCTCGGAATGGTACATGAGAGAGCAATACATTTTTGCCTTCTTTGAGCTACTGTATTTTGGGGTCTTTTGATTCAAGAGATTAGTTTATACCCTAACTAATATAAATAGGATTTTAAGTGAAAAATTTCCTGATGACTTGGAGTTTCAAAGCTCTAGAGGCCAAGCCTTATAGATGCTAAGTATCTACATTCTAAATGTAATCACAAGGTTATCTATGCAATGTTGGCAAAGGAGCTTTCAAAAATCAGTTCTGCTCTCATTAACCTATTGCCCACCTCCATACTATGTGAAGGACTGAAGACTCATTGGAGATTGAAGGATGGAGGATGGAGGGCTAGACTGAGGATTTCTTGGGAGAGAGATGTCAGTGTTTTATAATTCCTCATCTGCCTTTCCCGTGGAAAGGAGAATGGGGATAGCTTCTATTTCAAGGCAAGTGATGGGACCTTGAAGATACTTATTTAGAGAACTTCACATGTGGCCCTGAGAATTTAGGGGGTATAGGGCCTGGCAACTGTCTCACTCTTAAGAGTCTTAAGTGACTCTTAAGTGGAGGGGCTTACTGGTGAAAACAACAGGAAAAGGTTATATTGAGATCATTCTGAGCTTCCAGCATTGGTAGGTCAAACCTCAAAGGGGTTAAAGAACTTTGCCCATCTAGAGCCAAACCCACAATAGGAAGAAGAAAAAAAAAAGAACTTTGCCCATTTGTAACAAGTAACAAAGTGTAAAGCCTTTATGGACACCAGTATTATGCCAGGTGAGTATCTTTGTGGTCACCTCTTGTTGAGCATGAGGCTTCAGGATAAATTGTGCAGTATCACATTATGCATTAGGTTTTATTAAGGACAGTGAAATGTGAGTAAGAGTCTAGTCAAGAGACAGGAACCATACCAATAATTTTAACAGAGAATTTTACATAGAATTATTAACCAGGTATTGAGAACAGATACCCTCTTTAAGTCTGGGAATAAAAAAGGTAAGAGGCTGATTGGTATTTTTATCACTTAGAAGCTTGGAGGAGGGACCCTGAGCTGGGACTCTGGTCTCTGAGGAGGAGTCATTGCCTAATCAGTGCTGCTACTTTAGGAGGATGGGTACTGGCCTGAGAACTCTGGGTAGGGCCACCAGCTATCTGGTATTGGTATCTCTGAGGGACACAATGAGGGTGGTTTGAGGAGTGCAAACTACAGCCTATTGCTGCTGTAGGATCAACTGTTTCTTCTAGGGTCAAGTGTCATTGCTGATTATATACTAGAAGATTATACACTATGACCAACTGGGGTTTATCCTAGGAATGTAAATTAGTTAAATATATAAAAACCAATTCATACAATAGACCATATTAATAGAGTAAATGATCAAATATGTATAATCATCTCAAAAAATACAGAAAAAGCATTTGAAAAAAATCTAACACCTTTACATGATAAAAACACTTGAATACAAGGAAACTTCTTCAATCTGATAAAGGGCATCCATGAAAAACCCAAGAGTAACATTTTATTTAGTAAATAGTAAAAGACTGATAGACTAGAAATAAGACAAAGATGTCCACTTTAATCACTGTTATTCGATATTGTACTGAAGGATCAAGCCAGAGAAGTTAATCGAGAAAAAGAAATACAAGGCATCCAGATCAGAAAGTAAGAAGTTAAACTATTTCTATCACCGATGACATGATCTTGTGTATAGAAAATTCGAAAGAATACACACACAAATTATCAGAACTAATA
This sequence comes from Cheirogaleus medius, assembly GCA_008086735.1. Classification (NCBI taxonomy): domain Eukaryota; kingdom Metazoa; phylum Chordata; class Mammalia; order Primates; family Cheirogaleidae; genus Cheirogaleus; species Cheirogaleus medius. The sequence goes on from VBSM01002608.1 coordinate 38,318,186, forward strand.
AACGAGTTAAGCAAGGTTGTAGGATATATGATCAATATGTAAGATTCAATTCTGTACTTATATTCTCTAGCAATAAGTAATCCAGAAAATGAATTTAAGAAAACAATTCTATTTATAATAGCATCAAAAAGGTAAAATAGGAAAAAATGTGACAAAAGAAATATGAGACTTGTATAGTGAAAACTAGAAAACATCATTGAAGAAGTGAAAAAAGATCTAAATAAATGGAAAGATATGGAATGGAAGACTTAAAATTGTTAAGATGGCAATATTCTCCAAATTCAGCTACAGATTCAATGCAATCCTATCAAAATTCCAGATGCCTTTTTTTGCTAGAATTGACAGGCTGATCTTAAAACTCATATGGAAATGCAAGGGACCCAGAATAGCCAAAACAATCTTGAAAAAGAAAAACAAAGTTTAGCACAGACACTTCCAATTTCAAAACTTACTATAAAGCAACAATAATAAAAACAGTGTGGTATTGGCTTAAGTATAGACACATAGATCAATGAAAAAGAATTGAAAATCCGGATAAACCTTACATTTATGGTCAATTGACTTTCAGAAAAGGTGCCAAGAAAATTCAATTGGGAAAGAATAGTCTTTTTAACAAGTGGTGCTGGGACAACTGGATATCCATATGCAAAAAATGAAGTTGAGTTGGACCCCTACTTTTTTGCATCATATGCAAAAAATTAACTCCTAATAGATCAAAGATCTAAATGTAAAAGCTCAAGCTATAAAAGTCTTAGAAATAAACATAGGCATAAATCTCTGTGGCCTCGTGGAGGCAATTGTTTTTAAAATATGACATCAAAAGCATAAGGGTGAAAGAAAAAACATATATTGAATTTCATCAAAACTTTTATACTAATGTTCACAGTAGTAATTTTCATTATAGCCAAAAGGTAGAAATGATCCAAATATCCGTTAACTTATGATTGGGTAAATAAAAGGTAGTATATCCATACAGTGGAATAGTATTCGGCCATAAAATTGAATGAAGTACTGATTCTACTACGACATGGATGAAACTTGAAACATTACACTAAACAAAAGAAGCAGACATAAAAGGCCACATATAATTCCATTATTAGAAATGTCCAAAATATTCCAATCCATAGATACAAACTGGAGATAAGAGGTTGCCAGAGGGTGAGAGGTGATGAGATGGGGAATGACTTCTAATTGGTGTACGATTTTGTGGGATAATAAAAAATAAATATTTGGTTTAATTACTATAGCCTTGTAGTATAGTTTGAAGTATGGTAAATTGATACCTTGTATTTTGTTTTTATTGCCTAGGATTGATTTTGCTATATGGGGTCTTCTCTGGTTTCATACGAAGCATAAAATTATTTTTTCTATATCTGTGAAAAATGGTGATGGTATTTTAATAGGGATTGCATTGACTCTGTGGGTCACTTTGGGTAGTATAGACATTTTAACAATGTTGATTCTGCCGACCCATGAGCATGGTATATTCTTCCACCTGTTTACATCCTCTGCTATTTCCTTCTTCAGTGTTTCATAGTTCTCCCTGTAGAGGTCTTTTACCTCCTTAGTTAAATATATTCCTAGGTACTTTATTTTCTTTGTTGCTATTTTGAAGGGAATTGAGTCTAAACAGCTTGGTACTGGCACAAGAACAGGGACATTGACAAGTGGACCAGAACAGAGAAACCAGATATAAAACCATCCTCATATAGCCAACTAATCTTCGACAAAGCAGACAAAAACATACACTGGGGTAAAGAATCCTTATTCAATAAATGGTGCTGGGAAAAATGGATAGCCACATGTAGAAGACTGAAACAGGACCCACACCTTTCACCTCTCACAAAAATCAACTCATGCTGGGTAACAGACTTGAACCTTAGGTGTGAAACTATTAGAATTCTAGAGGAAAACATTGGAAATACTCTTCTAGACATTGGCCTAGGCAAAGAATTTATGAAAAAGACCCCAAAGGCAATCACAGCAGCAACAAAAATAAATAAATGGGATCTGATCAAATTAAAAAGCTTCTGCACAGCCAAAGAAACTGTCACGAGAGCAAACAGACAACCCATAGAACGGGAGAAAATTTTTGCAAGCTACACATGAGATGTGCAGTGTTTGGGAGATGGTCATGCTTGAAGCTCTGACTTGAGGGGGTAGGGGGGCCATGGGTGATATACTCCCATAATATGCTGAAATAAATAAATAAATATTTGGTCTTTGTTCCTGGCACAGAACTCCTAAAACATTTGGAATTTACTATTTTTTATATGCTATTGACATGACTCATGGGGGGTGGGGCTATATAGTTTCAGGATGGGAACTGGTTGCCAGAAAAATCAACCATGATTGGAGGGTTTGAAACTTCTCCCTTAATCAAGTGATCACGGTTACCATCTCCAGTTATAAGTCATGTTGATGTGTACTTACTAATACAATATGATGAGAAGGGCACTTCACTCCATAGTATTCTTTTCAAAAACTCCAAACCCTGGTATAATCATGAGAAAACATCAGGCAAGTCCAAATGGCAGAACATTCTACAAAATACATACCACATCAGTATTCTTTAAAAGTTGCAAAGTCATGAAAAACAAGGAAAGACTAAGGAACTCTGAGAGATTGGAGGATACTAAGGAGACATCAAGACTAAATGCAACGTGGTATCCTGCTTTGGATCCTGGAACAGGGAAAGGGCATTACTGGAAAAACTAGTGAAATATGAACTTTGGTCGATAGTGTGTTGTGCCAATTTGAATCACTTGGTGTTGATAAATGTATCATGGTTATGTAAAATATTAAGACTGAAAGATTAAAGGAAGCTGTACCTTTGTTATAACACTTCTGTAAATCTAAAATGATTCAAAAATAAAAAGTTTTAAAAATTACTATAATTTACATGCTGTGTTGTGTTATTTCCTCTTCTGTTTCTTTTGGACAACTTATGATCTTCCTCATAAAGAATACCCTTAAAAGTCATACTGATTAGCTCTGAATTCTGTGGGCAACTTATTTTTTTTTATTTAAAAGTAACAGTCTTTACAATCTTCATCAATCTAATCATTATATTTTAAAACCTGTAACAATATACTTTTGTATCCATGATTCCAAAATATCATATTGTTTGGTTAAAAAATCTGAATGTTACAGAGTTCTTGATCCATTAAATAATTTGAACATATATTTAAATTCAAGTTGCATATTTATTTCAATTTATTTTCACTTATAATTTAGGTTATTTTGCCTTTTAATAATGGTAAAAATCAGATTAAACAAATATTCTGGTAGGAAGGTTAATATTTGTTCATATTTTATATTCTACAATTATTCAAAAAGCTCTTAAGTTAGGTTACAATAAAAATACACATGTAGTTATTTAAAAGCCATGTTTTAGAAAAATATTTAGGAACACAGAAACATAATTGTTATAATTAAAAACTTACATAAAAGTTTCTACAAATTTTCATAGTTTTATAAAAGAGATTCTCTCTGTCTATATATACACATAATATATACATACATACACACACACACACATGCCTGGGAGAACATGCCAAAATTTTAGCTGGAGTAATCATCTTTGGCTTGTGGTATTTACAATTTTTCTTTGCCCTTTAATGCATTTTCAAAAGCATGTACAAGGTATGTTCATTACTTTTGCAATTAGACAAACAATAAATATTAAAATCGTACATGCATACATATAAATGGGATTGTTAAAATTAAAGAGAGATTGGAAATAGCACAGAGAAAAGACAGTCAATATATTTTATTTTCCTGAATAAATGAATCTAAAACTTAGGAGATTTCTTCACTTCCTGAGACCTATAAAACAGCTCTAAATGCTTCATGCTTAGTGTTTTAATTTACAAACACAAATTCAAACACAGATGCAAACCTCATATATGTCTCCATTAACAAAATAGACTCATGTCTTATATTTAGGACAGTGAATTCTCAAAGAAATTAGGCTTTCACTATTTTGTAGATGGCTGGCCATTATATTGTACGATAATACCTCATTTAACCAGTGTTACAGAGATAATACAGAATTTTTAAAATAACTGAAGCTTAACTCTATAAGTATTGAAACTTTTGTTTTAATTATTTAGAATGAAAATATTTGCACAAGTCTTCACTTCCCCAACTTAAATAAATACTATTTGATTCAGGGTTAGCTTTATGAATCTTAAATATTGAACTAAGCTGTGATGCATCGACACATTTTTGAGTATGTTGTATCATCACTTATTAAAATCAAATGCTTCCAGATTGCATAGAAGAAATAAAAAGAAGACAAGACCTGGTCTACTTTGGCTGTTGTATCCACATGTAGTTTACCATGATATGGTTCACCTAATTTTTGGTGTCTACACATAACTCTGCTTATCCTATCATATAAAGTTCATGAATTTCATTATAGGCCTTTCAGCCTTTTGTTTTTTTTAAGCCAATTTCTAGTTCAAGGATGCAGATCATCGAGGTCTGAGCTAGGTTAAGTGGGGGACATTTAGAACTAATTTACTTTAAAAAAAGTATGACCCAGTGACTTGAGACTAGTGCTTGCTTATGAATTAAAAACAAATTCCTTATATTTTTGACAAATCTTCATTGCAGAAGGCTGTAGTTAAAGTATATGTAGTGAAGCCTTTTGTTAGGCACTGTACTTGGCTCTTCCATGGCAAACACATTTGCTTCTCTTGTTGAGAAAATAACTGCACCTATTTTACAAGGTTTTGAGGGGATTAAATGGAATGTATAGGTAAAGTGCTTAACACAGTGCCTGGAGCATAACAAATGCACAATATTCTTACCTGAGAAAAGAAGAGAAGGCCAGTGTGGATGGAGAGTGGGGCAGAATGCTGTGCCTTAGAGGAGGGAAAGCAGCCAAGGGCCAGGTCAGGTTGTGTTAGGATTTTGGATTTTACTTTGGGGTAAAGTAGGAATCACTGAAGGGTTTTTTTAAAGCAAGGCGTGACATCACATTTGCAATTTAAGAAGAACATTCAACATGCTGTTTGGAGATTTGGATATTAGAACAAGAGTACTGCTCTTTCCTTTGGTCTGTATGTTTATGAGTTGAGCATATTTGATTTAAACTAGTGGTTTTAAATCCTGCCCATGAGTAAACAGGTGGAGTCTTAGCTTCCTACTTTTATTTTGACATAGTAATAGCTCATTTGCAAGGCAAGTAGCTCCTAGGCCCTTGGTATTTTTCTGAACAAACTTCTGCATGTAGGGCCACTCACATTCAGCAGGGAATAGGTAGAATGCCAAGGAGCAGGCCAGCCTTTAACGTGGCTCTTCATCTGGCCTCCTGGATTCTCAGGTAATGTTTCCTTTCTAGGTTTTTTTACCTTAGCTCCCAGAGAAGAAATGACAACTCTGTGGCGTAGGTGCTACCATTTCCCTATTCCCCACCCATCTTGGATTCCCTCTGGAGTGTCAGAATCCTAATTATAGTACTACGTGTACCTATCAAATTATTAGAGTTGGCAAGAGTACTGGGACTTATTAATATTCCTGACACAGACACTTGTCACATTGATGTCATCTGTGTGATATCATGTCACTCTGCTTTAGTCTCCATATGGTCTTGGCTATTGGATCTGTATCTGACTGCAGCTACCACCAATGGCTTTGCCTTTACCACCTTTTGGTGTGCAGCCGTTGGCTCAATTCTTGTAGCCATGAAAGGCTTGCTCTTCTTCCTGTCTGGATCTGGGATGTCTGTTTTGGTTTCTCCTATCCCCTCCTCACTTCATCCAATTAATCTGTATCATTGCCAACTTCCCAGGTTGATCATACCCAGTTCATCCTGAACATATTTCTTCAGCAGTGAATAAACATAGGGAGAAACTGAAATATTAATTGGTAAAGTAATATTTTGTCTGGGATTTGCTTTTAGATACCCTAGCAAAACCAATAAACAAAAACGTGATAGAAGCCTAGATGAATCAAAAATAACACAATGTTGACTGTTGATACTTATTAACGCTGGGTGATGCCTCCATTATACTATTAATATTCTATTTTGTGTATATATGGATATTTCCATAACAAAAAGCAAAAAAGAGAGACATATAGAGGATTAGGAATATTAACTTTCAGCCAAGTAGAGGTCTTGGAGAGGTGGGACAGAGGTGTGAGAAGTAACTATGTAATAACTGAAAAGAGGGTGCTCTGTGTTGTCTTGACATATTAGACACTGTCCTCTTTTGAGAGATTCTTTATGGACATCATTCCTTTGTTCCACTTGATCTTCCTATCCTGATCATAGTTGAATGACCCAGGGGACTGGGGGTCTTAAACAAAAGCTTTTATCTGTATAACAGAGTGTCTCAACTTTGATGCTATTGACATTTTGGACTGGATAATTCTTAGTGTTATTGACATTTTGGGAGGCTGTCTTGTGTGTTGTAGGATGTTTAGCAACATTCCTGACCTCTACCCACTAGATGCTAGGAGTACTACCCCTTTCTCCCAGTTGTGATAACCCAAAATGTCTCCAAATATTGCCAAATATCTCCTAGGAGACAAAAATCACCCCCAGTTGTAAACCACTGAAGTATAGGAATATAAAATTTTTGCTAGGCTTCATCCTCATGTTAACTTGATTTTGGCATTTAGATGACATATGTTTTCCATACTAAATGAATAGACTAATTCTAGGTACTATAGATAAATAGTAATTTAAAAATAGAAAATTTCAGTTCTTCTTACATGTTCATTAAAATAATATAAACTTGTTTTATGCCTGGGCCCCCTGGCTTTGTAGCTTTATCATATGCAGTATTGATTTTTTTACATAAAATGTTTTTAGGATTATTATTTCCCCAATTTATGCATAAGATACTTTATTTTACAAATTCTTCCACAAATTATTTTTATCATTTATAGAATATAATTTCTTCTTTTTTTTGTTTTTAGATACAATTATGTAGTGCTAATTTTTTTATTTTTAAAATTAACCTGAATTTTATAGTGTCTTTGGAAATGTAGCCTTTACTTGGATGGGAGAGTCTGGAAATTTATTTGATAAATTTTGTGGTTCTGGGCACAGTGTAAATGAGACATTTTCAGGTGCTACAGTATATAAATAAATGAATGTTTTTCCTGGCTCAGTTTTGTACCATATCTAGCCAACAACTCTTGTATTAACTTCTTCAACTAAATGGTAGCACACTAGTACATACTTCTGATTTAATAAAATCTTCAAAATAGGTTTTTGTGCTAATATATTTATAACATGCAGGTGTTTGACACAGAAATGTAAATTATATGTACATAAAATTGGTTCAGGGAAATACTGAAATGTGCTGGGGAGGATATTAAAATATATTTTGAACATTTATTTTACAGTTAAGCTTGAGCATTTTTCTGAGCTGGTAGAGAGTTCATAGCTCTATTTATGATTCAGTTTTCTCTGTTGAACATTTCTAATCTTGTGTAGTTTTTATTGTTTCTCTATTTTTCTTGACTTTTCAAAATTAGTATTATTGTATAATTTCTTCTTTTTAGAAGATAAACAGAGATCTGAGCACTACTGAAAAATCTGTGTAATTATTCCAAAGAATCTTATTTATTAGTTATTTTTATTACACTTTTCTATAGACACTTGTATAATTTATGGTTATCTTGCTCCTAATGACTTCAAATCTGCTGGTCTACTTAAAAAGACAGTCATATTTGTATGTTATGCTAAAAAATATTGGTCACATTTGTAAGTGATTTTAGAGAAACAACACTATTAAATGATTATTTTTAAAAGATTTAAGTTGAAAGTTCATCTCTAAAATTCAAACATGCTAATTTAATTTGCCTCTTAAACAGTATTTATTAAAAATGTTTACTGAGTGCCCACTAAATGACAGTGTTCTTTTTGATCATTTTTTCTTACCAATAATAGGAAGATAATTTTTCAGGTAAGAAAAAATTGATATGATTAAAAAGAGGATTAATAATTTGAGATATACTTAGAATAAAGAATTAGTAATTCACAAATTTAAAAAATGATTGATTGTGTATCTATTTTTAAAATGATATAGCCAAGTTCATTGCCTCTTTCTATTCATTCCCTAAATATCCCCTTCTCAGTGAAATCTGCTCTCCCTGCCCAATTTGAAGTTATAATCTTAACCACCCAGCCACCCTGTACTCCCAATCTTCCCATAGTCTGTACTCTTTCTTTTAATAGCACTTCTTGCTAACATACCATATTGCTATGATTTGAATGTGTCCTTCAAGCTTCATGTTGAAACTTAATCCCCATTGTGGTGGTATTAAGAGGTAGGGCCTTCTGGAAAGAGATTAAGTCTTGGGGTCTCTGCCCTCATGAATGGATTATTGCCCTGACAAAAGAGGCTTCAGAGAGAGTTTGCCCCTTTCACCCTTCTGTCTCTATCACCATGTGAGGACACCTAGATCACATCTCCTATGAGGAACGGGCCCTGACCTGATGCTGACCCCACCAGCACCTTGATCTTGGACTTCTCAGCCTCCAGAACTGTGAAAAATAAATTTCTATTCTCTATGAACTACCGAGTGTCTGAGGTATTTTGTTATAGCAGTACAAATGGACTAAGACACATATATATTTATGTTTGTGCTAATTGTCTGCCCCCCACCCCAACCCCAGCTACTTTTGTCTGTTTCATATTTATCTTATCATGCAGATGCCTGTTGCATAGTAGTTCAGTACATTAGAAGGATCTTTGTTATCTTTAATTCTAGCAGTTACATCTCTGCTAACTGCCATTTCTATTGTTTTGTTGTTATCAATTTAAGCTAAGAACTCTGAAAGATCTGCAAGTATGACCTGAATGAGGAAAAAAGAACTGTTTGGTATGGATTTTATGGTTAAGTTATTTTAAAAATTATTATTTATTTAAAATAACAACTACCATTTTTGACCACATGCTGTGCAACATACTTTATTTGTATTTTCTGTGAGTCCTTTCGCCATCTTTAATGAGGTAGGCAATTTTATAGATCAGGAAACTGAAATTTAGAGAGGTTAAATAGCAGTAAGTTGCAAATCTAAGAATTCAAGTCAGCTTGAATTCAATGTGTTTCTTAAAGACTGTCTCTTAAAGATGATTTCTCTATTAATAGTGTTATTTAATCAGAAATCCCATTCTGTGACCATATGAAGTGGAATATTTAGCAAAGTATGTAGTATAATTATTAGTACACAATGTATTTATTTATTTTAAGTATTAATTAAAATATTTGTTGTGTTCCTAACCATGTGCTAGGTGCTGGATATGCCATGATGAATAAAATAGATGTGGCTCCTGCTATGAAGAAACTTACAGTCTACTGGGGAAAATAAATGTATCATCAAAGATTTAGAACTCTACTCCCCTCCCAACCCCTCTTCCCTGTATTATGACTAAAAGTAGAAAATAGTCTGGTAACATTTAGATTTTATTCTGTTTTTCTGAAACACATGGCTAAAAATTTGTTTATTTATTTATTTATTTTTTTAATTTTATCATATTATGGGGGTACAAATATTATGGTTATGTATATTGCCCATGCCCCCCTCCCCCCTCGAGGCAGAGCCTCAAGCATGACCCTCCCCCATACGTTGCACATCTTACTTTTTCATCAAGAGATTTTTTCTTTTTTTTTTGAGACAAAGTCTCACTGTGTTGCTCGGGCTAGAGTGCCATGGCATCAGCCTAGCTCACAGTAACCTCAAACTCCTGGACTCAGGAGATCCTCCTGCCTCAGCCTCCCGAGTAGCTGGGACTACAGGCATGCATCACCATGCCCGGCTAAGCTTTTCTATATATTTTTAGTTGGCCAATTAATTTCTTTTTATTTTTAGTAGGGGTCTTGCTCTTGCTCAGGCTGGTTTCCAATTCCTGACCTTGAGCCATCCGCCCTCCTGGGCCTCCCAACGTGCTAGGATTACAGGCGTGAGCCACCATGCCCGGCCTATCAAGAGATTTTTAAGATTGGAAGCACTTCCTATTTAATGTTCCTTAAAAACAACATTATAGTTAGGGGAAAACCATATAAGGGGAGATGGAGGGTATCTTTTGTATGTGCATCAAGGCTCTTCAACCTGTGAAAGTCAAGGGTTAAGAAGAAGCATAATCAAAGATCTCAGTGGTTTTGAGAATTATATTAATCTGAATGCTTCGATCCTGAATTCTAAAATTTCTCTAGGGGTCAGACGGAACTATAGGGTAGACAAGTTAAACAGCCAATTGGTGTGCTGAATCTGACCTACAGATATATTTTGTTTGGCTTGCATGGTGTTTTTATAGAAGTGTGGGTTAATGGCAAGTATTTAATAGTTGAGAATTTCATGCAAAAATTCAGATTTCCAATCTCTGGAAAATTGGAATATATGACCATAGTGTAACTGCTTTCCCACATGGCAACAATTAGCTGAGTTGAGTGGTGGTGACTTTTGGTTCATACTCTAGTTTTCCAAAGTTCCCATCACTCCCTCTCCTCCCTGCATACTTACATGTAGTGTCAACTACCATTTATCATTGTGCATCACTGTCATTTTCTCTTATATTTGATCTGTAGTCATGAGTTTGCAGCCTACCATAGACAGAACATTCTCCCTGGAAAGCCTTTCCCTGTAACTCTTCCAAATATTCAGTGTTAGGTCCTTTCTTCCCGGTGCCCACACAGCATCTAGTCCATACCACCTTTCAAAACTTACCATTTTTGTTTTGTTTTGTTTGACACAGGGTCTTGCTCTGTCTCCCACGCTAGAGTGCAGTGGTGTCATCATAGCTCACTGCAACCTCAAACTCCTGGGTTCGAGTGATCCTCCTGCCTCAGCTTTTCAAGTAGCTGAGACTACAGGTGCGCACCACCATGCCCAGCTAATTTTTCTACTTTTAGTAGAGATGGGGGTCTCACTGTTGCTCAGGTTGTTCTTGAACTCCTGGCCTCAAGTGATCCTCCTGCCTTGGCCTTCCAAAGTGCTAGGATTACAGGTGTGAACCACTGCACCTGGCCCAAAACTTACCTTTTTAGTAAGTGTTCATTTGATAACTTCTTTTGCTAGACAGGAATATTTTGAGATGAATATCTTATATTTTGTTTGATCCTTAGGGAATTCAATAGTGCCTGACACTTTAAAAGTGATGAATTTATGTTATGTTTGTTTGTTTGTTAATAAATGAGATGAAATTTCAATGTTTCCTGGAAAACAAATTCTAGAATACAAGCAAATCTCCAGGAATAGTTAGTTCCTTGTTAGGCTCTAATATTTGCCAGTAATACTCATCATGAGGGATACTCCGATGATGCTGCAGAACAAGGAAAGATGAGGGTGAGGGAAAAGAGGCTCCTAGGGTGAAATTTAAGGATACACTCCCTCTCAGGATAAAGCAAATGCCTCCTTAAATTTTATGACATAGAAGCTTCTGTTGCCTCATGATACTTCCAACTCTCCCTCTGAATGACATATACAAATGAACTTTTACTTTAGAAATAAAATATTGGTCCTAATTGGAAGGGCTATAGAAACAGGAATCTACATTGGTTTTAAAGGAAATATGACCATGAGAAAAGATATTTTATTATTTTAAAAATGCATATTTCTGGATGTTTTAAATATTTTCTTTTTATGATTGTTTTAAGCACTTTGATTACGATATGCTTGAGTGTAGTTTCTTGATGTTTCTTTTGCTTCGGGTTTGTTAAGCTTCTTGGATCTGTGAGTTTACAGTTTTCATTAAAGTTGGGAAAATTTTAGCCTTTACCTTTTCAAATATTTTTCCCATCCTCTGTTCTTTCTCATCCTTTTTAGGGACTTTCATTCCACGTATATTAGGTTAATTGAAGTTGAACCACAGCTCACTGATACATCATTAATTATTTTCAGTCTTTTTTATCTTTGTGTTTTATTTTGGATAGTTTCTATTGTTATAATTTCAGGTTCACTAATCTTTTCTTCCACAGTATTTAATAAAACACACCATATAGGAATAATAATATTAGTTTCAGATATTTATAGTTTTCACATATAGAAGTTTGATTTGGGTTGTTGGTATGTATTTTATATCTATGCATAACATGCTCAATTTTTCCTTTAGCTTCCTTATATATGAAATGTAGTAATGTAACTATTTTAAAGTTCTTGTCTCCTAAATCTATCATCTGTATCATTTTTTGGGTTAGTTTTGGTGATTGATTTTATTTCCCTATTTATAGCTTTTACTTTTCTGCTTATTTGCATGCCTGCTAAGTTTTGAGTAGGTGCTAGACGTTGTCATTTTAGTTTTTTGGGTGCTGTATATTTTTTGGATTCTTATAAATATTCTTGAGCTTGGTTCTGGGACTCAGTTAAGTTTATTATAAACAGCTTGATCCTTTCTGAGTGACATGGACATTTAAGCTGGTGAACAGAAAGAAAAGGAAACATTAGGGAATACAGTAAGAAAGAGAATTGTCCTGGAAGCCAAGGGGATGGTGTTAAGAAATAGAAAAAGGATGCAGATCACATGCTGCTGAGAGTTCAAGTGGGATAAGAACTGACAAGAACCTATTGAATAATGTAATTTATTTTATGCAGAGAATATTTTGTAGTCTTGTGAACAGAAATCAGATTATAAAATGTTGAGGATTGAGTGAGAAGATGGAGTCAGGCAGAGAGTAGATTCATCTTCTTTTTCTTTTTTTAATTTACCAGATGATTTTCCTCATATTTTTCTCCATTTCCTTTACAAATAGACTAATAGCCTTATGATGGGATAGACTCTATTTTAAAAACATATATTTTTCCCTATTCAGACTTACTCAGAGGATGAAATACCTTGATTTGTGGAGGTTGGCTGGTAACTATCAATATTTATTTGATTAGGTATATTTTTAGAGGTTGGAAAAATTGACATTATCATCTAGGTTTCAAACTATAGAGAAAAATTCTAAATAAATTTCTCATAGGTTTCAAACTACAGAGGAACATTCTAAATAAATTTCTCATTGTTACTGATTTAGTGTTACTGCGTGCAGAGTTTCCTAGTTCAGGTCCAAAATAGCAGCCTTAGTTCCTTTCTATAATAACACACTGTTTATTCAACCCTCATGTGTAGCATCAGCCTGTTAGTAGTGAAATAGGAGATTGGCAATAGCTAGAAAAGACCAAAACATTCCTTTATAGCTTTCCTTAACATATAAAATAAAACAAAATAGAAAATATATAGATATGTTAGAAGTACTACAGTACTTCTACAAGTACTTCACTACAAGTGAAATCTCAAAAATTTTAGGGGGATTGATCAGATGGTGTTTTCTTTTGATAAGGAAACAGTAAAGGATTGAGTATTGTCTTGAGCATTGTGTAACCATATAATAGGTACTTTATTGAAAAATTCTTTGGTAATAAATATCTTGTGAAATTAAATCTAAGGCAATGGATTTACCAGTGGTAGAAATAGTTCTGAAAGCATCCTTAATAGGCTTGGCTTCTACCTCTTTTCTGTTACTAGCCATGTGATCTTAAGCAAATTGCTTGCATGCTCTGATCTCCATTTTCCTTATTTGTAAACTATGGTAAACGGTGACCTACCAGTGTCATAGGCTGTCCATGCAGAACAAATGATGAAAAAAAATGTGACAACCATGAAGTAGTACTAGATACAGTCATGGTATTTCAAGCATTAAATATCACTAGCCATCACTGAAACTCTTTGGGTTCTAAACATTTTATTAACTTATTTTATCCTGAATAGCATTCAATTATTGATTTTCTCCCCTAAAATTATAGGCCAAGGTAATTTTAAGATAACAGTTCTACTTGAGGGAACTACTTGAGGGCAAAGCAGAGCTCTTCTGGCATGTGATACTATAAAGGAACATATGGGGACAAATTGGAGGTTTTGGCCACCTTCCTGAGATCCTAGTTATCAGTTACTTATAAGATAGAATGAAAGTCTCTATACTTCGTATGCTGTTGAGAGTAAACAGATATTAGTGGAATAGAGATGTTGCTTGTCTTTGCTTTGTTGCCTGTGTACATCCTGTGCAGACAGGAGAAATGAGTAAGAAGGAAGTGGTAAAATTAAAGTGCTTTCCTGGCAAATGCTTTGTTCTTGGGCTGCATTTTGTAACAGATAGTGTTCACATTATGCTAATTTTCCATTTTATAATGTGTGCTAAGTCCCATTCATTCCTAGTACTTTGCAAAGTTGCAAAAGAAGAATATTTACTCTACTAAAAATGTAAATGTAATGTACACTCAAAATGTAATGTAAAGATGTAAATTCACATATTGTAAGAAATTGAGAGCTTAATGTTAGAGCAAAACTGTAGGATCTCAAAATTTTATGAGGATATGTTTGGCCTAGAAAACACTGGGATCATATTTATAGAGCAGGCCTGTGTATGTTGATTTATGGTAAATAAAAAAAGTAGATACTATTATGGATGATATGAATGGTCTATGTTGTATTTAGAATTTTTCTGGGAAAAATGCCTACTTTGCCAAGAAATCTAAATTATGCTGTTGATCTGGCAGCAAAGTGCAACTCATTTTATTTTTTATATGATAAGGGCAAAAGTATCAGGAAAGCTTTTATAAGCCTATCATGGTATGTTGGAATTCAGGAATAGTAGAATTTCACAAGTCAAATGAGATAGAGCCTTAATATCAATATTTGTGTGCTGATAAATGTGACTTGTAAAATTTGGCTCCAGTTGCCAGTTGCTTTAGTCTTGCAATTTAAAATTACATTAGTAATGAAAACTAATGAACACAAAATTTCCATTTTTATAAAACAGTTCTATCCAACTTACACAGTTTTTGAGAAAAATAACTTTAAATAGTTTTGGCAACTGCTGATTAAATATTTGAATCTGGTTTTGTGCACATAGAGCACATTTTATTCATTACATTAACCACACAGTAAATAAATGAATACCACAGTCATTTACTTTGCTGAGTATAACTAAAAAGTTAAGTATTAGGTGTGCAATAAATATGTAGAAATGCAAAACTAATAAGGAACATTATTGGAATACTATGCACAGAAACATAGCATTCTCATATTTTATCATATTTTTCTTGAAATTTCACTGAATAATCCTAATTTTATTTCTTGTATAATTATATAAAATATTTTGGTTTAAATGTAATTGGATTCACTCCTTCATTTCCCAGAAATATTTGCTCATGTGTTCCTTTAATTCCTAAGCCAAAATTTGTGTTCAGTTGTCCTTGTTGATTAGAACATTTTTAAATAATATTGAGAGAAGCTTTAATTAGCTATCAGTAACTTCATATCTTTTTCCTTTAGACATTATTCTAGGTATTATTGCAAATTTGAAGATAAATATAATTTTAACCAATTATAAAAATATGTAACTCTCAGAGTTGTTATTTGCATGTTTTTTATATCTTTTTGTTAGGCACAGATTAAAAGGAATGAGAAGTATGCTTTTGATAGACATCTGGTTATGGATAGGGTCTTTTAGTTTGCCATTAATTGAAAAATTAGGATTTCAGATGATATTTTAAATGATAATTCAATTTCATATTTTCTGCCTTCAATAAATTTATGTATATTTTCACATAAAATTTAAAATGAGAGGGGGTAAGTTATTTGGGGGGAACATTGGAAGCTACATTTGTTGAATGCAAATAAAATAGATATAAAATTAAATGATATCAACACAAATAATGTAAATCTAAAATTAAACTGATGATGACATTTTCAATTATTCTAAACAAATTTGCATGTAATATTTTATCTCTGGGTAGGAACCACAGATGATGGACTTTCTTTTAGGCTTATCATGTAACTAAAAGGCCTCTTAGGACCTCGATGCTTAGAGAAAAATATTAAACTTAGACACATTTCCTTGTCTTTTCACTGGTAATCATCACTAGAAAGCAACACAGTATATGATATGTACTTTTCTGCAGTAACTATAAAGAGCTGCGGTTTGGTAGGCTTTTGTTTTAAACATCCATAATACTTTCAGTAAAGGGTGAAGGGAAAAAAGCTTCACTTTTGCTTTTCCTTTCAGGATGAGAGTTGGAAACTTTGGCCTAATATGAGGTTGATGATCAGAATATACTGTATTTTAAAAATTATCCATGAAATGGAAATGGAAATGATTTAGTGATAAACTTTAATCAGGAGTTGAGTTCTTAAGGCAAGAAGAAATTTACTTGGAGAAAGAGTGTTGAAGGGAGTAATATCTCAAATAAAAATCAAAATCATAGCAAGAAGCTATGTGCAGTTTCTATTAAATATTAAAACAAAACAAAACAAAACAAAAAAACATTTATTTCCTATATATATTTTTCAAAACTATTTGACAATGTTTGTCCAGAGCAGAGGTGGATTTACCATAAAAGTAATGAATCTTAAGCTTTAGGGCATTAGGACACTTGAGTGGGCCTTTTTACAGTCTAATATGCTAGAAAAAAAGATGAAATTAGCTTTCTTGTCATTATAGAAAATGATATTTCTAATAATTGATACTTACAAAAGTGGTCAGAGGGTATGCAACCAAAAATATTTTTAAAAAATGTATTATGGTGATTTTCTGACAGATAAAAAATGTTATTTATTTAAATTTTTGTGATGTTTGTGGTATTTTTCAGCATTTTAAAATTTAAAATTTGTTGTGATTTCTCATTCTAAACAAATGTGTTCTTTTGTACAAAATAATATGTTTATTAATATTACCGTTTTTCCTTAAAGAAAGGCCCCCATATTGTAAAACTTCAGGCCTCCCAACCCCCTTAGCACAAAGTAGTCTCCACGATATTAATTGATAGATTTGAGAATAATGTAATTTTTAAAGTCAAATTCTTTTAAAGGGTGAGTTACATTTTTAAAAATAGTTTAATTTATGTGGATTTTAGCTGTTGAATGAGCCATTTTAAGTCAATCTCTTATTTATTTATGATATCACTATGAAACACACACCTCTATTAAGATAAACAGAATAAATCATTTCATATTGCAGCTTCAGATTTGTATACTATTTCTTCTACTATGGATTCATTGTTTTTCCAAAGGTGAGATTTTTGTTTTGCTAATTAGTGAAAATATTTTCTGAGCTTTTATGCCAAGTTAAGTTTCTTTTCCTTTTTGTGCTATTTTATTTTTTCAGTTAGTTGTTTGAATTTTTAAGAAATTTTCAGGAATAAAAAAACTTATTTTAGAAGCATAAAATATTTTCCCAAAATGTAGAGAATCTAGATTCATTTAGAAAAGACAGAGGTTTTTTTTTTGTTTTTTTTTTTTTATCAAGTTCCAAGTTCTAAGAATTCTTTGTCTATTTTGAACTTATATTCACAATTTTGTAGACAACCTATGACATTCAAATGTTTTTCTCTTATGTTATCAATCAAACATTTTCTAACCATAGCATTTCACCTGTTTCTCTTCTCATTTCTATAAATAAAGTATTTATTGTCATTTGAAAAAAAACTAACTTGGTGGTATACAATTTTTAGGACCACTTTGCTAGGTGGGGGAAATTTCTGCAGTATTCTAAAGGTACAGGTACACCCCCTCCTCCCTAGACTTTCTGGAGGCATTTCAATGTGGTCATTAATAGTTGGGGCCTGGAACCAGACTGCGTGGGTTTAAATCCTGGCCTTTCCACTCATTTGCTGGTGAATTTAAGCAGGTCATTTAACCTATTTTTCTCTTCCTCATCTGTAAGATGCCAATAACAACCATACTCTTAGGGTTAATATATAAACAAGTGCTTTTTCAGTGTATGGCACATGGTAAATACACAATAGATATGAATTATTATCATAATGGTATAGGAATAATAAGTAATTGGGGACCTTTGGTTCTCAACAAATGAAAGTACTTGACCTCTATCTTAGTCCATTGGGCTGCTATAACAAAATATCTTAGAGTGAGTAATTTATAAACAACAGAGATTTATTGCTCATGGTTCTGCAGGCCAGAAGTCCAAGATCAAGGTGCTGAGAGATCTGGTGTCTGACAGGGCTTCTTCTTTGTCTAATAGATGGTGCTTTCTTGTTGTGTTCTCACATGGCTGAAGGGGCAGGAAAAGCTCCCTCAAGCCTCTTTTATAAGAAAGGCACTAATCCCATTCATGAGGGCAGAGTCCTTCTGAGCTATTCATCTCCCAAAGGTCCCATCTGTTAATGCCACCACACTGGGGATTAGGTTTCAACCTATGAATTCTGGGGAGACACAAATATTCTGACCTTAGCAGCCTCATTTCCCTCCACGAAGCTTTGGGTATTCTTGGAACCTTGATATCCATTCTATGGATTTTTTCCTCTGGTCATGCAGCAAAACAGAGAATAAAAGATTTATCATATTACTATTCAGGGACCTTTAAAAAGCATGATGACATTATGAAAATGATTTATTGACGATGGTTAACATAACATAACATTATTATGTCTTACAAGCTTGTGCAAAAGAAAATCACGGATAGGATTTGGATTGAGAGCTGATGTGACACTAATTGTCAATTATTTTTAAACATCTCTGCTCTAGCATATTTTTTTGTAGAAGTTTCTGGAATAAAATCTTATTCTTTAATCCTGTGTCTATTCTAAACGTATTCTGGAGTGTGGGGCAGGAATGTGTGCTAGGCTGGAGTGTGGCAGAGAGAGCCCTTAGTTCGGTGCAGGTAGGAGTGGGTGGCGGAAAAAGGACAAACCAAACACCCTGGGTTTCTTGAGAATGTACACTTCTCACAGAAGAAAGCGAAGCTCACACGGGTACTCGAGTACTTGTCCTCTCCTCCCCGCGACGCCACTTCGAGAGGGAGCTTTGTGCGCCCTTCCAGGCGAGTGCAGCGCGCAAGTCTGGGCCGGCTGAGGGGTGACTGGGTGATTGGCCCCGTAGAGGAGGTAGAGGGTGACACTGGAGACTACCGGCAGCCGGAAGCGCCACAAGAGACCCGTACTACCAGATCTTTTGCATTCTTCTTCAAATTAGAAAAAGGCTAATGGCTTTATGGATTAAATCAACTGTAAATTATTTGTTTCAATCCTTCCCAGTTTCTCTCTCAAAAAAAATATATATGTGTATATATATGTGTGTGTGTATATATATATATATATATATGGCTAGGTCGTTTATTCTAGGCTGATAACTAGAGAACATTTTTCACTTGAAGAGACTCTCAAATGAGTTGCTGTTAATATTAGGAGTTAATTATTTTATAATTAGTTCTCTTAACCTTTGCAGACAAAATCTCAGTGCTGTCCACAGTTCCTGGTGTTAGTGGGAGATTTTGCTTCTGTTGTGATCTTTTAGGTGAAGACAAATCTAAGACTGTTGGTCCAGAGAAGAGAGGGCTCCCATTAATCCTCAATAATGAGATTATGTTGATAAGAAGAGGAAAAATAGAGATAAACATTTATTAAGCAGTAAATGAACCATTTCCCCCCCAAGCAGATGGTGTTATTGAGTAACTGAGTAGGGATGAGGTACCACTGTCAGAATGTTAGGTAGTTAGCAAGGGATTCTGGGTCCTCTAGGGATGAAAGTGGGTGCTGTTGCCTTGGTGCAATTGCCCCACCTGGGTAGAAGGAGAAGAGTGGGCCCCAGGCCCCCATCTTGGTCCACCCTAAGCCTCTCCCAAGTGACTGCCATACTTGGAGGAGGAGGGAATACCCTACAAATCTGCCAATTATTATTTAGCCCACCAGCTGCAAAAGAATGCAGAGTACTCTCTAGCCCATGGCAAAAGCTGCACACATACCATAGAGTCCGAAAATCGACCTAGAACAACCCACATCCTTAGTAACGCAACTCCCAATTGTCCAAAGTGGTTCCATGGTGACATTTGAGTCACTAGGGAGGTCCCAATCTAGCACTATAAAACAAGATGCAGACCGTAACCAGGCCCTTTTACGTCCTTCATTTTGCTTTGTGCTGTAACAATGGGTCCGCTCATCATCTGTGACATATTTAACACACTCTGTAAACCTATAGCTTATTCTTGCTCTATAAATCTATCTTTCTCTCTTCAATAAACCTCATTTTCGTGCTTGCCTTAAAAAAACCCAAAACTAAATGTATTTCTGATTAGTTATATCAGATAGTTTCTTAAGTGAAAGAGTTGTTTTTAAACCCTAGCATATAAAGACAAATTATTTTGCAGTAGACAAAGACATGTGGACTGAGTTAGGGGGAATAGGGATTTAGGACCTACCAGGTTGATTGGAAGAGAGGACAGGAGAGGCTGGAGGTTGAAGAGGTGGAGGAGTGATGGTATTTGGCTCATCAGGAGGGGTAAGAAAATAGAGGGGCTTCAGACTTGCTTGCTGATTTGAAGTTCAGGGTGGTAAGCAGCCTCTGTGGGTGTCAAGAGAAAGTAGAGGAGATTTTTCTGAGACTTATGCAAGAAGAGTTTTATTTCTTCTGTGGTGGTGCTGCCACATGTGGTAACTGCCTCATAGAGTGAGGATGAAAACTAGCCAGGATTGTGTGGTAAGCCTGGCTAGTTTGGATTCCATGACTAAATGAGTACAAATAATTTGTGTCCTAAAACTCTTCATGCATTGGTCAAAGAATGCATTTAAAACAAGTGACTGAACGTTTTACAGTACAGAATCCTTGATTCTCAAGATGCAGAAAAGACTGTGTTTTCCAGATCCTGTCCTAAAGAGTAGTTTAATCCTTTGCTTGTAGAAAAACAACAGAGGCAAACCAGAAAATTCTGTTAGCAAGTTCCCATAATAATTCATTACAGTTTTTCACCCTGCTATCTTGTGACATACTTGTAGTTCCATAAATAAACCATGGCACTTGGGGCATAGCTATGAAAGGCGGTGTGAGATGGCTGGCAGGTATATGCTGAGGAGGAAAAATGCCATGTCACATGAAGAATTCTTACCCATTGCACAGTGTGCTTTGACTCCGATTGTAATGTGCTCTTCTACTGTGTATTTTCTGCAGAAGTCTTCTACAGTGTAGAATCTACAGTAAGAACATACAATTGCCTACCTGGATTTTGTCCCTTTGTATCTGGTTTGGGTTTGTACTTGGTATGATCTCTTATGTTAAGAACTAGCTTGACATCCAGACCCTTGCTGCTCCACTGCTGGAAAGAGAAAGAAAAAGAAAGAAAGAAAAAAAAGGAAATAGAATTGTACAGTATAAGAAGAGAATTTAAAGAGGCTATCTATTCCAATTGTTTTCAAGCTGCTTTTTCTTCTTTTCTTCCCTCTTTTCTTTCCTCCCTCATTTCCTCCCTCCCTTTCTTCTTTTGTAAAGCCAGGAACCATTTCTTCTGTGGAAAGTTTGTATGGAACTCCATAGGAAGACAAAACAAAGGCTGCTCTAGTACAAGCATGGATAAGGCAGCGCCCAGAACTCTTCCTGGTTGTGGTTCTAGGGAGAATAATTTAAAAATACTCAATTACATGTACTCACCAGCAAATTGGTATTAAC
>VBSM01002608.1:38345087-38378531 GCA_008086735.1 Cheirogaleus medius
AAAAAAAAAAAAGTCTAACTCAAATTCTTATGATTCAAGATTATTATTGGTGGTTTACTTATTTACTTGGGGTTTATAATTTTAAAATGCATATTTTAGCAAATTTTATTACTGAGTCAAGAGTTTTTATACCTTCTAAAAATACTGGAAGACAACTCAGCATTGCTGGAATGTGTAAAACATTAATTTTTTAAAATATAGTACATATTATGTTTTTATAAATATATCAGTTTGTCTGTAAATATCCCAGAAGACTTAGCTATTTTAAGTATAACAGATAAGTTGAGTGGGTGAAGTAGGAAAAATGAATGATTAATTTAATAGTTACCTACTTTATTTATTAAAGAATGCATATTGTTTTGGGGAAAAATCAACAATGATTATTTTGTCCAAGATTTAGTTGTGCTTAATAAAAAGTCAGGGTATATTTCTTTTCTTACTCTTTAGAGTTTGTGCAGTTAAAAATAAAAAATCATGTGTGCAAACAACTTTTGGGAGTACTAGTACATTTTTACATTGGAAGACAAGAAGGATATGTTTTTATTTACTTAGCTTTTGGGCCCTTGTCTTGGATGTCATACTAGGTAATTCTAATCGCTGAATGTTGTGTTTGCAAATGAACATTTAGCCTTTAAAGTAAGGTTTGTCTCTCATCTTCAGTGAAGTTCCCAGATGTTGCCTTATCATAAAAGTTTGTATCTATGAAAAGTTTTCAGAAAATATATCTCCTCTACAAAGTCTTCTATTTTCCTTAAAACAACACAACCAAATAATGTGACCTATCAAACTGTTTCATCTTAATTCAGGGACACAGGAGGAATGCTGCTCTGGAGGATGCTAGCATATACCAAGTATTTTCTCGTTCTTTGCCAAGTGTACAGTTCATTGTTCGGTCACCTGTGTCTGTCAGTTTAGCACATGGAAGGCAATTTTCAGCATCCCTCATTCTTCTCTAAAACTTACACGGAGGCTTCAAACATTGTCTGGCTCATTATTTCCCAAGAAAGGTTAAGCCCTTTACTGTCAGACCGGAACTTTTCGCTAATTAGAGCCCTTACTTTGTCACTGAACGTGTCAGGTCTGCGAGCCTTCCCGCTGTGATTGGGGGCACGTTGCTCACTCGCATAAGTGTCCAGGGATCGCAGATCTCCAGGGAATGCTGCTTACTATTTTCTGTGTGACAAATTTTTAGCTGACTAAAATCCCAACTCCCCTTTAACAGGCTTTGAGTAGGATTGGATGAGATACTCACCAGTTCACCAAGAAGATTTTGCTTAATACTACCCTGTTTATACTTTCAGTTTTAGTGAAGTTGAGTCCACACCAGAAGAACAAAAGCAATCTTTCAAATGTGGAAAAAATAGTAAATTTTCCCACCGTTTAAAAAAATGAATGTGTCAATTTATCTGTTACATAGTATTTAGTTTCATTTTTGGTTAAAAAAAACTTGCTGCTTTTTCACCAGGTAAAAAAAAAGTGTGTTCTTTTTCATGTAATTTATAAGGATAACTCAAGATTGGTTTAAACCATTAAAACTGTATTATATTATTACATTACTTCCATTGATTCTCTTCTTTGTTTCAGGAGATATATAATTTATACTTCCTTTTTCAGTTGATAGGGTTTTTTACCAGCTACAAGAATAGGAAGATTGAATGGACTAGCAGGTTTCCTGTCCTTGAATTGTCGAAGGCTGCTTTTGGGAGTAAGTTAGCTTTACCCTTCCCATTCAGAGGAGTGTTCCTGTTGTGTCTTCCGTTAATCATTGCCTCACTCTTCCACTTTCAGCTTTCCTTCGTTAGAGCAGAGAGCTGGCCCAAATGATGCAAGTTTCTTTGAGTTTGATTTCATTATGGGTTAATTTCATTCTTGGATAAGATTTTCTATCATGGATATAGACCATAATTATATATTCAGCTAGTTTAATTCGCAGGTTAATTGTAGACACAAGGATAGCTTCACAAGCTTATAAAGGTTAAGAAAGAGTTATATTAAATGTCAGAATTATTGAAGGCCAGAGTAAAAAAATTTTCTTTTACACCAAGAAAGATTTTAGCATGCTTCCTTCTGAAAAAAAAAACAAAATAGAAAGAGAAGAAAAAGAAAAAAGAGAAAAAAGCCAGTAAGCTATGGTAAATGGTTTATAGAAATTTCTAAAATTATAAAAAATTAATATACTTATTGGTTAACTAAAGAACTTTTAAATTTTTTTGTGTTGATACTTCTTGAAAGACTGCTGTACTAAAGATTCAGCTGATTCCTTTTTTTTCCTAGTATAAAATAAGTAACAAACTAACAGATTATTAAAGATTTTTTTTATATATATTTGTCTCTTTGGGGAAAGAATAAATCATTAGATTTCCTTACTGAGCTCTGAGTTTCTACAATTCTTTATGTTTTTATTTATTAAGACTCAATTTTATCAAATATGTATATTTGGCATATATGCACATATACTTTTTTGGGAGGAAGGAGGTTAGGTATAAGAGCGATTTTTTTGAGAGAGATTTCTTTTTGAGTTCTCCCTCTCCCCCCGATTTTAAAGAGGTCCATTGTAGAAATTATAGGAAAAAAAGGAATGCTTATACACTTTTGGTAGAACTGTAAATTGGTACAACCGCTATGGAAAACAGTATGAGATTCCTCAAAGAAATAAATGTAGACCTACCATTTGATCCAGCAATCCCACTGCTGGGTATCTACCCAAACAAAAAGAAGTAATTTTATAAAAATGACACCTGTGCTCCAATATTTAGCAGAGCACAGTTCACAATGGCAAAGATGTGGAACCAATCTAATGGCCATCAATTCATGAGGAGATAAAGAAAATGTGATACACACACACACACACACACACACACACAGAGGCACACCCCCCCCCCACCATGAAGTATTACTCAGCAATAAAAAGAAATGAAATAATGTTGTTTGCAGCAGCTTGGGTGGAACTCAAGATCATTATCCTAAGTGAAGTATCTCAGGAATGGAAAACCAAACACCATATGTTTTCACTAATAAGTGGGAGCCAAAGGATGGGTACCCATTGGCACAAAGAGATGTAAAGGGCATTGGAAACCAAGAAGGGAGGATGCTAGGAGGATAGGTGTGAGAAAAGAACTTACTTATTAGGTACAATGAACACTCTTCTGCACATGGGCACACCAAAAGCCCTGACTTAAGCATTGTACTTCACCAAGAAAGATTTTTAGCATGCTTCTTTCTGAAAAAAAATGAAGAAAGAGAAAAAAGCTAGCAAGCTATAGTAAATGGTTTATAAAAAGCTCAAATTATAAAAAAGTGATATACTTATTATTAATTATACTTATTATTAGTATACTAAGATATCCATGTAACAAAAACATTTGTACCCCCTTAATATTTTGAAATAAAATCAAATAAGAAAAAAAAGAAAAAAGGAAAAAATGCCACTAGGAACCCAACACCCTAAGGCAACCAATAGATATTTATTAATTTTCAAATTTGTTTTTGAGGAAGCTTTATGAATAGTTGTTTCATATTTCTAGCTCATTAAATCATTAAGGTTTTAATGTTTAAAAATTTATATGAGATTTACATATATATTTATTTACTTACATGGCCAATCTATCTATCTTTTAATATGATGCATTGATTTTATAGTGACAAAGCCCATTGTATGATTTATATTCACCACTATTGTAGACAGTGATTACTTTTTAAATTTTTCATTGCCTTTTGAATTTTTTTGATTTATTTTAAATTACACAAATAATACATGAACATAATCCAGGAAAAGATTCAGACAGTTTTTTTTTTCTTACAATTTTATTCTGGCTTTATTGACAACTATTAATAACTGAAGGTGATTAAGAAAAATGCACACAGTGCAAAAGGAACACAGTAAGTTTTTAATAGAACAGGATCTAATATAAAGTTAGAAAAGAAGTAGGCGAGGGAAAAGAATAATTCTCAAAAATGGGTGCCATAGAGTGCTTTAAAGTTTTTATATAATTTAACAACCCTATATATGTGTGTGTGTATATATTTATTTATTTCAGAATGTTACAGGAATACAAATGTTTTGGTTACATGGATTGCTTTTGTATTGCTTGAGTCCAAGTTATAAGTGTGCCCATCACCCAGATAGTGTACATACCGTGTTTCCCCGAAAATAAGACCTATACCCATAAAATAAGCCCTAGCAGGATTTCTAAGCATTTGTGCAATGTAAGCCCTACCCTGAAGATAAGACCTGGTGATGGGCGTGGCTACGCAGCGTATCTGCACAACCCATGCATTTCTTCTCAGAGCAGTAAAGAAGACGAGCAGCCCTTCTCATCTGCCCCATGAGAGCTCTGTTGCTCAACATGAGAAATCAAAGCCAATGGTTCTAAAGGAAATAGAGTCGCAAGAAATTCAGGATGGAATTCGGGGTTTGGAGAGTTATGATGATGTTCCAGAAGAAGACGACTTAACTATATTTTAATAAATATAGATTGTTGTACCGTACTTAAAAAAATAACACATCCCCTGAAAATAAGCCCTAGGGTGTCTTCTTGAGGAAAAATAAATATAAGACCCTGTCTTATTTTCGGGGAAACACGGTGGTACCCATTAGGTTTGATTTCACCCATCCTCTCTTCTCCCATCCCACCTGCTTGATTTCTGCTGAGTTTTACTTCCCTCTGTGCACATGAGTGCTGGTCAGTTAGTTCCGATTTAATAGCGAGTACAGGTGGTTGTTTTTCCATTCTTGTTATATTTTACCTAGGAGAATGGTTCCAGTTCCATCCAATTGTGGCAAAAGTTATTAATTTATTTTTTTATGGCTGGGTAGTACTCCATGGTATACATATACCACATTTTATTAATCCACTCATGAACTGATGGGCACTTGGGTTGATTCCACATCTTTGTGATTGTGAATTGTGCTGCAATAAAAATTCAAGTGCAAGTGTCTTTTGATAAAATTAATTTTTTTTCCTTTGGGTAAATACCCAGTGGTGGGATTGCTGGATCGCAGGATAGGTCTACTTTTAGTTCTTTGAGGAATCCCTATACTATTTTCCACGAAGGTTGCACTAGTTTGCCGTCCCACCAACAGTGTATAAGTGTTCCTTTCTCTCTGCATCCACACCAGAATCTATTGCTTTTGTATTTTTCAATAAAAGTAATTCCCACTGGGATTAGGTGGTATCTTACTGTGGTTTTGATTTGCATTTCCCCGATGATTAGTGACATTGAGCATTTTAAAAATATATTTATTGGCCATTAGTCTATCTTCTTTTGAAAAGCTTCTGTTCATGTCTTTTACCCACTTTTTAATAGGGTTGTTTGATTTTTTCTTGTTGATTTGCTTGAGTTTTTGTAGATCTGGTTATTAGCACTTTATTGGCTTTATAGCATGTGACTATTTTCTCCCATTCTTCACTCTGTTAATTTTTTCCTTGGCTGTGCGGAAGCTTTTTAACTTATTCAAGTGCCATTCATTAACTTTTGTTGCTGCTGTGATTGCTATTGGGTTCTTCATAAATTTTTTGCCTAGGCTGATATCTAGAAGAGTTTTTCTAACATTTTCTTCTAGAATTCTTATAGTTTCATGTGGTAGGTGTAAGTCTATTATCTATCTTGAATTAATTTTTATGAGTGGTGAGAGATTTGGATCCTGTTTCAATCTTCTACATGTGGTGATCCAATTCTCTCAGACCATTTATTGAATATGGACTCTTTTCCCTAGCATATATTATTGTTTGCTTTGTCAAAGATCACATGATTTTATATCTGGGTTCTCTATTCTGTTCCATTGGTCTACATCTCTATTTTTGTGCCAGTGATATGCTGTTTTGGTTACTATAGTTTTGTACCTTCCTTTTCCCCAATGTATTTATTAAATATAGTTGAAAGGCAAATAAGGTAAGATTTCTACCTTCTAGGGGTTTGCATTCTGGAAGAAGGACAAACATGAAAAGATGTTATTACAGTACAGTGTGCTAACACAGTGCTGTTTGTAGGTACTATAGCAACATATTGGAGCCATATGCATCTCAGTCTAGAGGAGTCTATGGAGGCCTTTGGGAGGTGGTGATGAGGAGCTCAGTCTTTAGGAAATAGAAGAATCTAACCACATAAAAAGGAGGCCAGAGTAGGTTGATGAACCCCACTGACATTTATATCAGATTATTTAGAAATTTAAGTAAGCATCATATTAAAAGTTTTAGTATTACTAGGAAAACACAAATAGATTTAGTTTATTTAAAATGCCTTAATTAATGAGAAAATCTCATTACACAAGCGGTTGGACCTTCTCTGCCTTTCTGCAAAATAAGGGAATTGGTTTAAGAATGAGTTCATGCTGTTGTGAGGGCCTGGTAAATGCTTGAACATGAATTACTACACAAAAAGGAATTTAAGATGAAGCCCCAAATATTTTATAATAGTGGGAATAAACATGACAAACCTCTGAATAAAAAGGAAAGGCAACTTATTCTTTATATATAGGATGCCTTTTAATTTCTTTTTAATTAAAAAATTAGCCAAGATTATTATTAAAGAAGAAGGTTTTCCTTGTTGTGGTGTCCTGGAGCTTACCTCCATGATCCATGCAGAACAGCCAAGAGATTTTACTTCTGGTAGACATTATTCAATAGGCATAAGAATCATGTTTAGGTGTGAGCCTGTGTCTGATGGGAGGCTTACAAATGGGCTTAGAGATTCTGTTCCTGGGGAATTTCCTTGGATGCACAGTTAGCTCTTTTAACTTACCTTTCCTATGCAAATGAACTGGGGTGTGCATATTTGTCAAAAAAAAAAAAAAAAACACCTCATGTGTGGCAAAGCTGAGCAGAGTTGGTATATAGACTGAATTCTGTGTTTTTATTTATTTACAGAGTATGTTAAACTTGGAAATTCAGTGAGAAGTAAAATAGGCAATTTTGGTGATTCTAATCTAAGAAAGGCCCAGATTGTGATTTTAGCTATTGATGGTGGTTAAGGGCCAGTTTTACCATCATAAACTCCATGACTTTGGGCTAGTTACTTCACATCTCCCAATATCAGTTTCCTTATATATATGATGTGAATAATGTTGAGAGAAATGATATACTTTTCTCATAGCATCTTTTTTGCAGATAGTAGACTGCAATGAATGTAGTAGACTGAATGAATTATGGTTATAATAAATTCCATGTCTAAATAAATTTATTTTTAAGGAAATTACTCCTAATGTGTCTAGTTTTTTGGAATAAGTATTGGAATTAAGATAATTTTACTTACCCAAAACACGAAATATAAAACTTCTTCCAAACTAACACATTAAAAAAACAAAACACAAAACTTGGCAGCTTTAGCTCGTCAGTATGTAAGATTCACAGGAGTAGGGATAATCTTTTTTTCATCCCTAATGCATTGTCGATTACATGGTGAGAAATAGCTGTGTTGGTTGTTAATAGATTTGCCTGAAAATGATACTTAAATTACATAATGTTATCTGTTAACAACTCCTATAAACAATGGCAGTATATCCTCTTTGTGTACTGAGATTACATATATAAGACATGACATTAAAGGGAGAACTGGTTGTGAGAAACATGATTCCATTAAATCAACAGTTATGGTATTTTCAAAGAAATGTAGGTCTAATTATTGTATTAGTATCAAGAGCACAACACTTTTGGAAAAGTAATTTGCAATTGTAATAAATTAGAGTTAATTCCCATTATTTCTTTGGGAAACAATTTTTTTCTTACAAATATAGTTGCTTGTCTAGCTATTGAAAAATCTTTGTTTAGGCAATTTTCTGGTAAAATATTCCAAGTTGCAGTGTATCATTTCAGTTTTCATGGCAGTTTTTATGGTGTTTCTGCTAAAATACTTTATCAGTGGAAATGCTATTAAACTTTAACACTAAGTGAAAATGAACATACTTTAAACAACATTAAACCTCTACAAACTTAGTTTGATTTTTTAAGCAAATACTTAACTTTTAAAATTAGAGTCTTTGACTAAGAAAGCATGTATTAAAATGTTTTTCTCTTTGAAATTATTTATTCTCTTTAATCACAAAATGCCTGACCAAATTATGCATTGCCCAAAACCAGAGGAAAAAGGTAAACAATTCAGTATTTTAAAAAAGCATGACATATGAAACTGTATAAAAATATGGTAAACCTCCCAGAATATGCAATTGAAAAAATCGTTCCAGTTTAAGATTTAAGAAAGTTATCTGTCCTTTATGGATCTCTATAGAGAACTAAAGATACATAACTATAAAATATTATTATTTTTATCACAAGTAATTTTATATTTGTCAGGCAAGGAATTAGATGCATGAAGTTATGAAATATTCATCAGTTAGCTAGATGTCTACAGTATTTGATAAAAAATTGTATCTATAGATTGAATTTTAATGACAAAATATATTAATTATTGTGATCATATTTAAAGTTTATTTTGTAAAAATATAAGTAATATAAGCTGGATATACCTGTTTTGTTTTCAAAATTAATTACATCATCTTGGTTACCAAAAGACAGGTAAGCTCATCTCAGATAAGCTCAATAACGAGAGCTCAAACAGGTAAACTCAATAAGCTCACACATGGCTGCCACGTGCTGTAAAGGTTCCTTCCAGAAAGACTATATCCTATGTTACGCTAGTTGGGTTTTGTGTGTTCATGTGTGCAGTTTTGGGTATTTATGGGCTTGTCCAGATTTTAAAAAGTGTGTTTATAATTGTTTTTCTTCTCAGGGTGAATAACTTTTATTTTTCAAATATTTTTGCAATAGGGAAGTTTAGTTGATAATTTTCTGTGGGGAAAAATTTAGTGGTTGATTCTTATGATCTTTTTTTAAAATTCACAAAAGTAGAATTTTTTTTTTCAGTTCTTAAAGAAAAGTAAGAGGTTTACAAATAAGAGAATTATTCTGGGCCTAAGGCCTGTGGAATTGCCAACCGATGAGTGATTGATCCTTTGTCAGATATATATGCCTATTTTCTATGATGATTTTTAAAAAATGACAGTTATTTTTCAGGGTATCATTTAATTTTTCTGAAATATTTCCCCCTACATTTTAATTTTTAGTACTTGGGGTGATGCTGAAGTACTAATTTGAATTATGTTATTTTAGCATCTGAGCTTTTTGTTTGAATTGGCAGATAGGGGTGACCTTGGGTGACCTGGCTTTTCTATTAACTGTATCAAGTTCATGCCAGATGTTGACCTCCTTGATTATGATCCTATCTTGGCCTCATGACCTCAATTTCTGATTTACTTGTGTGCCTGACAAATGGGCATTCTTATTCTATCCTAACTTTAGTTATTCTGGCTACAGCTGTTGAGCAGTAAGGTCCCAAACCTCCATCCTGATATCTAGAAACAAGCTTCTTTAATTTACCTTGTTATCTGACCAAAATGAATTCTCAAATTGCCCACATAGAACTTTTTTTATATTGGCTCCTTTTTTCCTTTCCACGTGATAATTCTCAAAGGTGTGGACTTATCTGTAGGAAATGTCATATGCAATTAGTAGATTGTTTTCCAAATTTTGTTCTGTGGATGCTTTACAAAGTTCCTAGGTCATTAATGTGTGAAAAAACTGCATAGTTTTCCTGCTTTTTGAAGATTTATAGTGCTCACTAGTCCTATAGTCAAGAAATCTGTTAAAATATTTAGTGTAGCATTATTATGAGAGACCAGACTTTGACTCTGCTGTTGTTGACAAGCTTGGAAGCCATTTTTCTAAGCCCCGGGAAAGTTGAGACTAGTATAATCTTGTTCTTTGGTAGTCCTGAAAATTCTTCAATGGCCATGTTTCATGTTTATGGTCCACTAAACATATATTCTTGGCAAGTTTTTTCCCCCTGTTGCTGGAGAGAATTGGATAAGGGAGGAAGAAGTAAGTCGAGTGACTTAGAAGGTACTGGATTAAATAAGTGAGATAAATAGCTTGCTTTTTTCACTTTGATTGGTGGGAAGTCCTTGAGTAATTTCTCCAAATAAAAGCCTAGACAAGCTCCCATGGTTGGAGTCAATGGCAGGTGTCAGGGACACTAAGGACCCAGCAATGTTATCTGAGAGTCTATTTGCTGATTAGGCCTTATGCTCTTTGAGCAGGGACTGTAGAGATAGCCACATGAGCATGGGTTGAGGAATGTACAATTGTGATGAAGGCTGATATGCAAGACCGAAATGACACTTTTATACTATATCATATGTATAGGTACATAGTGTATAAACATACTGCATATAAAGATATTTATAAATGTCTTTAGCACATTTATTCTACCACTGTGCCTTTATCTTCTATGAAGATATGCCACTTATAACGAAGTTGGTTTCATGTGGATCCTTTGAATAACTCAGAAAGTTTCTTAGTAAATCCAGACTGCTGAGGTAATTCAAAAAAATCATTTCAATTATTCTACAGTGAAATAGTACAGTTTTGCCAAGTTATTTGATATTAGAATTTTTTTGTGCTTAATGCTTATTAATACCTCACAGAACAAGGGTGCTATAAAGCACACTTTGAAAATTGTTAGATTTCAAATGTCTAAATATAACTGGGGTTCAATTTGTGGTTTAGCTAAAATATGGGAGCTATGTTTTCAAATGAGCATTATTTCTAAAAATCTTACACATTTTTGCTTACTTTTGGTGCTTGGGTGGAAATACAATAAGTAATGTATTCAGTTCATA
Source organism: Cheirogaleus medius (assembly GCA_008086735.1). NCBI lineage: Eukaryota > Metazoa > Chordata > Mammalia > Primates > Cheirogaleidae > Cheirogaleus > Cheirogaleus medius. Next base: position 38,355,760 of record VBSM01002608.1, read on the forward strand.
GTCATCATATTAGTTTCCTATTCCTGCTCTAACAAATTACCACAACTTTGGTGGCTGCAGAAAAACAAACTTTTTTCCTCCTCTCACATACCACAAATCTTCTGATACTGGATGTGTGGGAATTTTTCCCCAAATACCAAGCAATTCTCCAGTGCACACCAAAAGTATGTTTTATAATTCAATTCTGACACTATCTACCTGGAGATAAGGGCTCAGTCTCACAATACTTCCCCCGATCTCAGACACTGTGACACTATGGTGGGCAGGTTTATGCAAATGTACCCACAAAGTCTGAGGAAGCTGCAAGGCCAAAGAAAGAAGTTTACAAATCCAGTTTCTCGGAAAGAAACATTTAATAGGGACTTATGAACAGATGCCATGTCCTGGGCAGCCATGAGCCAGACCTAGATGGTGGATCTTGGTGCTATTACCCTCCAGACCCAGGGCTTATAAATACCAAAGGGAAGGACTGTGTAGGGCAATTGAAGTTGACCCCTCTGGGAAAGGCAAGAATGCTATGTGAATCTGCCTAAGGGCAGGATTTATGGTAACAGTAGATATAAAGTAGAAATTTAGAGGCAGCATTCCTGGAACAGGGGTTAATCAGAAGTCAACATGGTGGATTAGCATCTCCCAAGATGGAGTTGCTTTAGCCTCCACAGACGCCAGTCTCAAGTAGTAGGTTGTCACCTATACTTCTGAGCAATCAGCTATAAATCAGAGTTCCCACAATCCCCTCCTCAGGTTCAATTAATTTGCTGGAGTAGCTTACAGAACTCAGAGAAAAACTTTGCTTACATGTCCCCATTTATTATAAAGAATATTACTAAGGATGCAGATGAACAGCCAGATGGAAAAGACAAGGTATGTGGAAGGGCAAGGATAGGGCAAGGTATGTGGAAAGGGGCACGGAGCTTCTGTGCCTTCTCCTGGTGCTCCACCCTCCCAGCACCTCCACGTGTTCAGCAATCTAGACACTCTCTGAATTTTAAACCATGTCCTTTGGGGCTTTTATGGAGGCTTCATTATGTAATCATGATTAATTATATAATTGGCCATTGGCGATCAGCTCAATCTTTAGCCCCTTCTTCCCTCCCTAAATGTTGAGGATGGGGCTGAAAGTTCCAACTCTCTAATCAGATAGTTGGTTCCCCTGGCAACCAGCCCCATCCTGAGACTATATAGGAGCCCACTAGGAGTCTTATCATTAGAGCAAAAGATGATTCTATTACCCAGGAAATTCCAAGGGATTTAGGAGTTCTATGTCAGGAACGGGGGTAGAGACCAAATATTTCTTACTATATCACATTGGCTTAAAAAACACAAAGTTATCATCCTACAGTTTTTGAGGTCAGAAGTCCTACAATTAAGATGTCAGCAGGGCTGCATTCCTTCTAGAGGCTCTGGGGAAGGATCCATTTCTTGACTTTTCAGCTTGTAGAGGCCACCTGCATTCCATGGCACATGGCTCCTTCCTTGCTTTGCTTTAGCCTCTGCTTCTCACTATCTCTCCTCTCTCTGGGCTGCCTGCCTCCCACTTATAAAGACCCTGGTGATTATATTGAAGCCACTCAGATAATTCAGAATAATTCCACCATCTCAAGGTCTTTAATCACATCTGCAAAGTCTCTTTTGTCATGTTCAGTAACATAGTCACAGGTTTCAGGGATTAGGACATAGACATCTTTGCTGGGGGAGCAGTCATTATTCTATCAGCCACAGTTATATAGTTTCAGGAAGTATAAAACTACAGATCTCTGAGCTAAGGTATCTTATGGTAAATCAAATTCATCATTGGAAACCAAATAATTTTTTTTACAGATTTTTTTTTGTGGAGTACCAGCTGCTAAAAATTACAGAGGGGAATATTATCATGGAATGTGTTTATTAGCTGTTCTCTCTCTGTCATAACTATATTTATTTATTTATTGCTGATATCATGACATCTTCCCCCTAAATTATATCAGTAGAATCTCTGAAATATAAGTACATTCTCCACTATAGCCCAAATAATAATGCCCTGTTTTACAAACAAAAATAAGAAAGTTGTTACAAACTCTAGCAGGGAAATTTATTAAGATATTAGCTGTAAGTAAGTTTTCTTGAGCAAATCATTGTCTAGTGAGAGCACCCAAATGCAGAAATGTCAACATCTTCTAAGAAAAGAGATCACAAAATTTAAAAATATGGTAGAAAGGGCATTTTTTTCGATGGTAGCTAGAAATTCCTTTTCCATCTATTTTTGATAGATGAAAAATAAGTACTGTAATCCTCACACAGAATTTCTCTCTTCTTTACAATTTTTCACTGTGGTGCCAAAGAGTCCAAAACTACCCTGAGGAAGGAAGCATATTACTTCCTTTGCCCTCCTCCCAGTTTTCTGTTTAAATCCTGCTGCTGCCAAGTTTGAGTGGAAACTCATTTCATTGCCAGTTGGCGACTTACATGACTCTTGGCTAAGAAAGCGATTTAAGCAACTTTGAAATCTGCTTACACTTTCAGAGCTGTGTGTGTGTGGTGTAACACTACTGCCCCTGGAAAACACCAGGAGGCACGCCATCCTCCCGACGTGCTCTCAAATATGACCTAAGTTTCATATCATGGATGCCAGTATAACCCAATAGCCCAGAAGGGAGTTTTAGACTGCCTCTGGTGAGCTTCCTGCCATAAATCTGAGAAGAACTATTATTATTATTATTATTAGCACACATTAATTGAGCACTAACTCTATGCTAAGAATTGTGCTATGCCCTTAAGTGCATTTTTAATTTAATCCTCACAACAGCTCTCTGAGAGAGTTACTGTTATTATCCCTATTTTATGGATGAAGAAACTGTGACATTAGAAATTGTCACTTGCCGAAGGTCATGTTTCATCAGAGTTGTGATTGAATTGTTTTTGTTTGACTTTAAAGCCCACGATGCTAACCTTTATGCTTCAACCTCTATATACGAGTTTGTGTGTATGCAGGGAGCCACATGATATAGTTGCTAAGAGCCCACATTTAAAAAATATATATATTTTTCTGATATAAAAGTAATATGTAGGACTAATCTAAGTTTTAAGAAAACCCCATTCATTTAAGATTGTTTTTCTATCCCCTATCAACTAGAGATTGCCTTTATATTCTGAAAAGAAATATAACTCTAATATTATTTTGAGATTTATGTGGCATCATTGGGGCATAGCATTGGGGAAAAAGAATAACTTTAAATCATTTTGATAGGAAGCAGCAGAACAGGCAGATGTAATGATGCTGGGAGTGAGGAAATGGATCTTAATGCCCCGATTCAACTTTGACTCATAGTATGACTTTGGAGAGCTACTCACTGTTTTAATAATTTTGAAATCTATTTCTTAGAGTGAAGATATATGTAAACACAACATTATGACTAAATGTAGAAGATTTGAATTGTCTGTCTAAATGAGGTTGACCAGCAGCAGATAGATCCCAGGCTCATAAGATCTAAGTAACCCATGACTGCCATCCAAGCTGGACTCGTCCAGGGCCAGGGGAAAAGATCAATCCCTCTTACAAAGGTAGGAAGGAAGCCCAGGCCTCCCCTTATCACCCACAAGTCCTCAGCCCATGCCTTCTTTATGCCTGGCTGGGCCCTCATTCTGACTTTGAGCCCAGATCTGGGTTCTATTTCCACTTTGGCTCTTTACTAGTCAACTCTGCCAACTTGGCTGTATGCTCAGACTGTGCTTGTTATACTTCTCATCCTTGCTCTCCACTAAAATATTGGGCATTGCCTTTCCCCACTTTCATGAACTTAACTGCAAAAGCTATTGCAAGTGCATGTCTGGCATTCTACCTCTTGTTGCAGTGAGCTACTTTGAACTTAAAGCTAAAATGCTTGTTTGAGAGAATCAAGTGCTAGATAGCTCAAAAATCACTCTAAAGAAATATGTTTTATAATATTAGTTAATATTCATTAATCTTTATATTTATTAAATCACAGAATGATACTTATATATACAATTTTTAAAAAAGAATTTTTGTTTGTTTACTCATTTCCTCCTTTCTTCTATTTTTCTTCTCTCCTTCCCTTCCTCTCTTCCTTTCTTTTCCTCCCTCCCTCCCTCCCTCCCTCTCTCCCTTCCTTCTTTTCTATAATTTCAGAAAAGTTTGAATAGAAGGTGTGAATTAGGGGTTTTGGGGTATTGTAACAGTTCAACATATTGTAGTGGTTAGGAGAGTTTTATATTAAAATTTTTTAAAAAGGCTAACTGTGGGAAACTGAGAGAAGACAGCTCATAATGGCTACTCTAAAACTGCTTTTATTATTATGGTCCAACCAAAACTATAAATATTTAAAAGAAAAATTATAGTTTGCTTTATTTTTTCTTAAATTTATATATTTATTAGGTAAGGTTCCCCAGAGAAACAGAACATTTATAAATAAAATATTTATAAATATTTAGAAAAAGATTTATTATGAAGAATTGGTGCATGAGAATGTGGAAGCTGAGAAGTCCATGATCTTCTTTCTGCAAGCTGGAGAACCAGAAAAGTCTATGGTGTAGTTCCAGTGCAATGCTGAAGGCCTAAGAACCAGGGGAGCCAATGGTATAAGTCCTGGTCCCAGTCTGAAGACCAGAGAAACAGAAGTGCTGGATCAGTCCACAGGCAGCAAAAGATAGATGTCTAGCTCAAGAAGAGAGAGAGGAAATTCACCTTTCTTCTGCCTTTTGTTCTTTTCTGAGCCCTCAACAAATTGAATGATGCCCACCCACACTGGTGAGGGTGGAACTTCTTTACTCAGTCTACCAATTTAAATCTAATCTCTTCCAGAAACATCTTCAAATACATACCTAGAAATAATATTTTACCAGTTATCTAGACATCCCTTAGCACAGTCGACACATAAAATTAACCATCATAAGTCAATTCCTTATAAATTTGGCATCCATAAGTGTGTTCTTAAGCCATATTTAGTATTCAAATAAAGATAAACACAAGGTCATAATTCTGCCTAACATAATGTGAGAAGCCTGTGTACAACCAACATTGCACTAATCCCTTCCATAAAGGAGAAGTGGTACAGTTTTCAAGTGATGTTTACTCTTCTCTTGATATACCATAACTTAATAACTATGATATAAAATGAACAATACTGATATAAAGTCCCATCTTATGTTTCATGATAATGGAATAAAAGAGGAAAGAAAATATATATTTGTTTAATATGTATATATATATACACACACACATAAACTTATTCATAACAAGATAAGTATGAAATACTCATGACAATTACTGTCTTCATTTCTGTGACTGGTCATATCTGTTATGTATAACTACCTTTTTCTACTACCCATTCTGTATTCCCTTTGCCTGGCAAGAACATCAGCTGGTTGTGGTTCTTTAGCTGGTGGGGTGGCTCAAATACTGGTCTGCCTTTTTCTTGTTCCATAGGCATTACAAACCCAACATAATCATAATTAAGTTCAACCTCTTTCTTTAACTCCCAACATGCTCCAATCCTGCATTTCCTGTTTTGCTGAATGCATCTACTCGTCTCTCCAAGCCAGACATCTGGTATCTTCTTGGATTTCTTTTTACATTACTTTCCATTAGTCACAAAGCCCTGCTATTCTACTTCTCAAATATTTCTAGAATGTACATATTCCTTTATCTCTATTGCCACCAACATAAGTTAGCTGTTATCTCTCTCCTGGTTTATGGCAAAAATGTTCTAATTTGTTCTCTATCTCCAGGTTTCCCAGTTTCAGTCAATTTGCTGTATTGTAAAAGGAAAATCAGATTATTCTTCTTCTTAAAACACTTTATTGGCTCCCATTTTACTGAGGCCAAACTCCTTGGCATTCATTACAAGCATCTGTCCAAGCTCCCATTCATCTTTCATTAACCCTTTCCCACTGTAGGCTCTAAGGTACAGTCATACAGAACTTAATATATGGTTATCAAATTGAATTGAAATGCATGGATAAGCTTCTAGGTATACCTGTAACTGTTTTCAAAATGACTTATGTCTGTGCATTCCTCTGCTTTATTAGATTCTCCAAAGTAGTTTAAGAATTTAGCCCATAGAGGCTGATTTGTTATGGCTGGCGGTCACTCCATGCTCCAGTTTCTTTATATATTCTAAGCCTTTTTTGCATCCTTTTGACTCATAGAGTATAAGGGCGTGACCACATCGGCTACAGCCACTGCAAGGTGATGAAGCTCTAATGGGGAAGAAACTCTTCCAAAGGAAAATTAAGGCCTTCATTGTCTTTTTTGAGGATGATTGCAATAGTTTCCTGACTGGTATTTCTACTTCCTATTTCCTCCAGTCTTATCCTACAAATCTGTTGGCAAAGCCATCTAAAAAGGGCAGGTCTGATCATGTCAGTCCTTGTTTAAAACTAATGGCTCACCTTGATGCTGAGGATGAAGTTTAAACTAGTTTTCACTGTGTCTGCAGCACTCCCTGGTCTGGTCCCTGCCTGCTTCTCCATCTGGAGCTCTCACTATTCTCTTATTCTTTGCTTCAGCCACCCTAGCTGCTTGAACTGCCCCTAAAGGCTGGGCTATTTGGGGGATTTATTCATCCCACTTGCTTGAACCATTTTTCCCATTACCAATGCCAAAGTGACCATTTCTTTCTCTATGCTCGTTCCTGCTTACGTCATAGAACTTGAAGGACTTGGGTGCCTGACATATGGGAACTATTGATCATAGGGTTTTTGAAAGTATGACTGACTTACTGACTGATGGACTGAAAAGGTAAGCATGTGGATTCCATTCCCTCTTGGAATTCAAAACCCAAACCCAAATCTTTTTCTTGACAATGCTTACCCTTTACTATTACCTTGTGTTTCTCATTTTCCATTAAGTGACAGCCCCTCGAAAGAGTAATCTATGCTCTGTTGCCTTTGAGTTTTTACTATTTATTCCTTAATCCTTTACAATATGGCTTTTGTCCTCATTATTTTACTGACATTATATACTAAGTATGTATGACACCCTTCTTGCTATATTAAATGCTTTATATTTTGTATTTACCTTAACTTCTCTCCTTTTTCATATCCTACCACCATCTCATACTCAGCATTCTAAAGCTAAATATTCTAATATTCTCTTCACATCAGTTTCTCATGTATGAGCCTCATAGGTGTAAAACTAGTAACTGAATCATAAATCCTTGAGGTTATTTTCCTTCTCCTTATGCACAGAACTATTACATTTCTTCTTTTGTAATATTTTCATCTATTTTGCTTCATTTGTACAGTTACTATGTTAATTTACAATTTTATCATTTCACTGATGCAACTTTACAATAAACTTCTAACTGTCTAATAGAAATATAATATGAGCCACATATAAAATTTTGAACTGTCTGGTAGACATTTAAAAATAAAAAGTTGAAATTAATTTTAATAGTATATTTTATTCATCTCAATTTATCTATAATATTGGCATTTCAAAATGTAATTAACATAAAAATATTGAGATTTTTTACTTTTTTTTGATTCTAGTGTTTGAAATCTAGTTTGTATTTTGCACTTACAGCACATCTCAAGTGACAGTAGCCACATTTCTAGTCCTTAGTATTAACAGCTGTATGTGACTAGTGGCTACTGTATAGGACAGCACAGAGCCTAGAGGACCTCTTTGATTCCAACTTTTTACTTTTTCCAATGGAATTTGTATGCCATCATTAGACCAATCTTTCATCACTATTTTCATCACAAATATGTCTGATGAAGAAAAGACTTTATGGTTACTTTCATTTGGGTTCCATGGAAAGAACTGATCACTTTTTATGACTTGATTTAAGGACTTCCATAAATTCCTCTCACATTCAGTAATCTCCCTTTATCCATGGTTTCTTTCTGCAGTCAACCATGGTCCAAAATATTAAGCTATTTTGAGAAAGAGAGAGAGGGAGAGAGGACAGTCACATAATTTTTATTATAGTATATTGCTGTAATTGTTGCATTTTATTATTAGTTATTGTTGTTAATCTCTTCCTGTGCCTAATTTATAAATTAAACTTTAGCATAGGTATTTATGTATAGGACAAAACATAGTATATATAGAATTTAGTGTTAGTCTCAGTTTCCAGCATGTACTGGGGGCCTTGGAATGTATCTCCTGCAGATAAGGGGAGACTACTGTGCTTATCCAACATTATTTTCAGTTTACCTAATATTATTTTAAGCTAATTCAACATTCTTTTCACCAGATCCCAAAGTATACCAATTGTTTTACTTATATGGTTCTTACGTCTGTTCCATGAACATGTCTGCTCAGCGCTACCCTTATTCCTTAAATCGCATATTCCCTGTTTCTTGGATTTCCTCTCTTCGTACCTCTCAATTTCCAGATCAAATTCTTTTTTCCTTATGAAGCTTTTTCTGAGTAGTACAACCAGAGGGAAAAGTGATGCTGTCAGAATGTGAACATATCAGGAAATTGTGTAATTAGTCATATAAATAATGTATAGTTTGCTGTATTTTCTTAATAAAAGAAGAAAACCTTGAGAGCATAAAAACTTATCTTTATTATGGGCTTAATTATACTGTTTATCATTACATTTTAAATTATTATTAGCTAACACTGTTGTTTGCTATGTATTGAACACTCTGCTAAGTGAATTACGTGCATTATCTCCTTTAATTCTCAAAAAAATATGGATAGGATTATATTATATTACCATACTCTGTAGACAGTACATTTTGAAGTACAGAAGACTAAATTGTCTAGAAAGAAGTGAAGACAGGATTTACAACTTAACTCTTTGACTCCTACTTTTAACCACATGTAACAGTAACTTTTCCAAGAAAAATGTCTCTAGGAGATCAACAGAGCCTTCTGAAAATAAGGATTATTGCAGCTCCCATCTCATTGGTAACTTAGACAACAACCGAGATGCTTAGCTTAAGATATTGCACATGTGTTATGATACCTGTCTCAGCTAAAATCTCCTTCTAACTTTTTCTGAGGTTGGTATAAGGCAGCTCTGCATTTCCAATAATTGAGATTTCATAACTTTTACATTTATTAATATATTTAATAAGCGATTTAGAAATATAAATACACATTTCATAATTCAATATTCTCATAACATAGAAAATTTAAAACTGCATAAAAATTATTTGATTTGATCTAATATGTTTTGGAGCCCTTTCTAACTCTTCTATATTACCAAATTCAGCCTATGAATGAAGTATAAATTATGACTTAAGCAGGTGCAATTCTTTCAGTAAAATTATTTTAGACAAAGCATCCCATTTATGAAATATGTGGAGAAAAAATAAATCAATCTGTTTTAGTGTAAGGCACCTGAATGAAACAGTCTCATAAGTAAATCTTTCAAAATTTAGTATTATCACCTATGCCATTCATCTCATACAAATTTGTGAGACATTGAGATGTTTTTGCTTCTAAATGGATTGTGGCCTCCAAATCTATCACACAGAAAATTCCTTTACTTCTTCCTTTACAACAAATGCAAATGTATCATTAAACTTTTGTATTCTCTCACCTGTTTTTCGTAAAAGTGTTCATTGAAAAGGAAAATGGAGTCCATGACGAGTTTTCTGGACAATGTGAGTCCTGGTTAGTTCATTCATTTGAAGTGTTCATTCAGTATAATCTCTTGACATTCATTCCTCACTAAACTGAAATAACTCTTTTATCTTATCTTCTTAGGTCTGGAACCATTTGATCTTCCTTATCCCTTGAGTCAGATTATTCTCCAACTAACCTCTAGAAGTGGAGTTCTAATCAATACTGGACAGATTGGAATAATGACCTTGTTTTACAGAGTCCTCTCTTTAAGGCTAATAGCTTCATTTTGTTTTTGCAAGTTTTATTTATTACCACAATTAGCCCAATTCTTGCCTTGATACTGACCAAGATTCTTCATTTATCTTCTCCCAACTTCAGTTATTAGTAATTTTCTGGTGAAATCTCATTTGTTTTACAGTGTTATTATAATTTTTCTTCATTAAGAGGAGTCGTGCATTTTTGAACATCCTTTGTTCCAAAATATTTACAGTTTCTGCACCTTAAATCATCTCTGACTTTAACTAGGACTACATTAAAATGGTAAATTCAAGAGATGGTTGAGATCTTTTATTCTTCACGTCGTTTCAATTTCTTCAAGTTTTTGTATCCTTTAAGACGCTGGCTATTTCTACTCTAATGGAAGTGAAACATTAATATATTTGTCAAATCAGTGGAGAATCTGACATTAACTATGTGTGCAGAATGGATTAACTACAACATTAGCTTAAATTTATAATTAAATCTTATACAAAGGTCCTTAGGAATGTAGATTCCTATTTTATGAATTGCTTGAGACTTCCTTATTAAACAAAAATAACTAGAAATTTTGAGAGAGGTGGTGTCATTTTGTAAGTTAGACGATGCCTCTGCCTAGTTATTTCAATATCCCTGAAACTCTTTAAAGGAATGTAGCCATGAAATTAAATGGGTTTATTATTAATATTCTAAAAAGATGTCTGTATGTATGCCCCATGACCCTTTATGAGGACTCTTTCTTGACAAAAGAATGTTAAGAAATAGATGAGAAGAGAAGAGATGTGAAAATCTGGGCAGTCTTTTCTACTAACTATAGTATCACATTATCATCAATGATATCTTGGTTTTTTTTAATGTAACTGTTTCTATTATTCTACTTTTCAGTGCAGAATAATAATAATTGTACCTGTGGTGGGGTTAAATCCCACTTAATTTGTCCAGCTCCAGCTGGACCTCACTTTTCTGAGAAAACTTTCTGAAGGATTTTTTTTTTTTTTACATGAGGAGGCTTTTGCAGCAGAGTTTTGTATACATACTTATAAAGATGTAAGTCATACATCTAATGTTAATGGAGAAATTATTTGGCTAGGTCTCTCAAGCTTCTCTTTCTAAAGCATGTTAAGATTGCTGTTACTTATTTTTTAACTCAGGTGACTTTGTTTAATTTAAGTCATATCAAATATATAGTTTTTACTTAACATAGATTTATCAATGTTTTGTTGTTGTTTTTGGAAACATGCAGAGAGGAACTTAAAAGCCTGGTTTTATCTAAAGCAAAACAAAGGCTTACTTGATAATCATAAAATGTATTCTTTTTCTAATTGCATCGCTTGGAATAGATTATTTTGTACTTACTAGCTTAACTTCTGAATAACATATTATGATCTTAATGGAATCTTTCTGTTTTACAAAAAAAAATTCTTACTTGGCTAGTGCCTTAGTCTGTTTGTGCTGCTGTAACAAAAAACCCCACAAACTGGGTAATTTATAAAGAACAGAAATTTATTTCTTACAGTCTATTGGCTGGATAGTCCAATATCAAGGCACTAGCATTTGGTAGCATTTGGTATCTGGTAAGGGTCTCCTTGCTGCATCTTCACACAGTGGAAGGGATGGAAGGGCAAGAGGGGCCTAAGCTAGCTTCCTTCAGCTCTTTTATAGGACACTAATCCATTCATGAGAGTGAAGCCCTCATGACTTAGTCATTTCCCAAAAGGCCCCAACCTTAGTATCACAATAGAGATTAAGTTTTAACACATGAATTTTGGAGGGCATTCAGACAAGAGCAGCTAGAAAACCCCAACTTCTGAAATTAGTGTTGCCTGATCTGAAGTAATAAAAGTGTTGAAATGTACGAGAGCCTACAAAGTGAACCACGAAGAAACTGTCAGGTATTTATTTATTTGGCACAATTAGAATTTGACATGCTCTATTTTCCACAAGAATTTCTACTAGATAACAAAAGCAAGTTTTGATCTTTCAAAAAATCTAAACATGCTTTAATACTTTTCCACTTTTACGCTGTAGGAATAAAAAGTAAACATGCTTTAAAGCATGAGATTTTCTAAAATAACTGTATCTAAGACTCATGTTTCATTCTAAATTGCATGCTTGAATTTTAATATAAATTCCTAATGGCTAATGTCAAAAAGTTAATCTTAGAATTGCAGTTTTATGAATGTAAGAATCAAAAATAACATGTCAGAGACTGATAAACATAATGACAGCTAAATAAATATTAATTGATTACAATGATAAATGAAAAACTCTTATCTAATGATGCTTACTTCTATTAAGCCATTCTCTTGAGATTATGATGGAAGGGTTTTATTTCTGAAATAAGCTTTTACCGTAAAAAGAATAGGGAAATGTAATGCTGCTTAAAGCTCCCATATTTGATCAAATTTAAGATGCTATTGATTCCAACTGTCACTATTGATTCATATATAAAAAGCATTGCCGATAAACCATGACACATCATAGGTTGAAAGTCTCATCCCCACATTTCAAGTTGTTAAAATGTGATAGAAAGCCATCGTAAAATTGATGAAATATAATATTTTTATACAATCTCCTAATCTACACGTTGAAATTTGTTTTATTAAGGTATTTTAACTTTTTGACTAAGGCTTAACTTAATAGAAATGAAAGAATGGTGGAACAAGCAATGAATTTAATTTTTTATACCTAACTTTTGATTTGCTTGATGATTTTAAAGTGAGGGAGAGAATAAATGTTTAGATCCCTTCAAGTAAATAATCTGGAAAAACAAAGTGTTAGGTGGATAGTGAGGGATTCCAGGTCTCCTAGGGATGAAAGTGGGTGCTCCTGCCCCATCTCGGTCCTGCCCCACCCTAATCCTGTCTGGAGCTACTGCCATACCTGGGGTAGAAAGGAACACCCTATGAATCTGCCAATCAGAACTCAGGTTGCCAGCTGCAAAAGAATGCAGAGGACTCTCTTGCCCATGGGCCACGCAGCATAGGTACCACAGAGTCTGGAAATTGACCTAGAGCAACCGGCATTTGTAGTAATGCAACTCCCAACCGTCCAATCAAAGTGGTTCCACGGTGACATCTGAGCCTCTAGGGAGGTCCCAATCTGGTACTATAAAATAAGACATAGACCATAACCAAACTCAAGGGTTCCAGTTGTAATCTTTGGTGTATGTATTATGCTCTGTAAACCTGTATCTTGCTCTTGCCCTATAATACTATATTTCTCTTCTTAATAAACTTCATTTTTGTGCTTGCCTTACTTTGGTGTGTCTAGTCATTCTTTGGCCATGAGTGCACTAAGAACGACATTTTCAGACTAAAACCTGACAAAAGTACACTAAGTTTATGTATCTAATTTGATGTAATACTATCATGTTAATAATTTATTTATCTTTCTTCTACTGAGAATTAAAGTAGAGGTTTCAGTAAGAAAAAGAAATGCTAAAGGAATATGCCCTTGTCAGGGGGCTCCACATTTTTTCTTACAGGACTAACAAAACTTGTCTATTATAGGTATTATATAAGTTGTAGAAAGCAAATGGACAAAAATAAATGAAATAAAAATTTTAAAAAAGTATTTCTTTGATTTTCTATAGAGTTTTATTTATTTTTTATTTTTTTTATTTCAGCATATTATGGGGTTACAAATTTTAAGGTTTTGAATAATGCCCTCATATAGAGTTTTATTAATAGAATTTCTATAATATCTTCACATGAACCATCATGATAAATCCTTGAAAATAAGCCTGTGGAGAGATAGCTTTGGGCGATTTATTTAGAATCTTTGAACTCAGTTTTCTCATCTCCAAAATGGATAAAATTTCTACTTCATGAAATTCTTGTGAGGATTAAATTAAATGTTTATATGGTATTTATCAGAGTTTCTAACCCACAGCACACACTAGCAACTGATATCTATTGTACATAACTATTAATACTTATTGCAATGTCAGTATTACCTACTCAATATGAAGACAATGGAGTTGAAGACTTTTATGTTGATCCACTTCCACTTAATGAATAGTAGATATAGTTTCTTTTTCTTATGATTTCTTAATAACATTTTCTTTTTTTTAGCTTACTTTATTGTAAGACTACAGTTTATCATACACATGATATGATAAAATATGTGTCAATCGACTGCTTATTAGTAAGGCATCTGTTCAACATTAGGTGATTAGTAGTTAAGTTTTTGGGGAATCAAAAGTTATATGTGGATTTTTGACTGTGCTGTGCAGGGGTTGATACCCCTAAATCCCATGTTGTTCAAAGGTCAATTGTATATGAGTTGTGCCCTTTGATTTATGTCACACATAATAGCTATGGCTAGGTATATTTTTCACATATTGTTTGAGAATTTGCATACCTATTTTAGAACCATAGGGCTGCTGAAAAAGCTTATGAATGAGTTTCTAAATTATCTTCTAAATGCTATCAAAATACTTTCACTAATACAGTGAATTTTTCAATCTGTTTTCTTGATAAATCTGTCAAAATGCATGAAAACTTGAAATCTTTTAAACTTCTTTTATTTTGAATCCATTTCTCATTGCCTATCCATAAATGGCCATATCAAGAACAATTGATCTCTTTTACTCATCTTAGAAAACCATTTATTTGTGTCTATTGCCCACTCATTGGACACATAGGTGTGTGCCTTTTGTGTGTAATTAAGGAAGTGTGCTGGTGAAAGGTGACAAGTCCCTGGCTCTGAATTTCAGGAACTTACCATCTATGAGGAAGTTTGCAATATTCCATTCCAGGGATTCTGACTTTCATTGACCTCCAATTTGTTAGTGTCCTTTATAAACACTTGTTCACTTTACTCCTGCTCTCATTAAATCTCATCAGAATACTGTATTCACATTTTTTAAAGTTAGGAGCCAGCTCTAAGACTTAGCATGTTTTGAGTATTGCTTAATAACATAATTGGGACTTGAATCCAAGATTTCTGATTTCAATATTCACATTTCCTGCTCTCATTGGATTTTTCACATAACTCACTACCTCCAGTAGATCCACAAATACATGTTATATTCCTGAAGAGAGTTTTTCAAGCAAGGTCACAAATTCAGGGCCTGATGGCCAGATTCTACCCACAGACATGTTTTATTTGGCCTATGCAATATCTTAAAATTTTGAGATTAGTTGTGTGGCCACAATTACATGGGCTGTAGCTATTGCTCTCTTGAGATAGAGTTTATATCCTTCTTTTTCTCACCATCTCAACCATCACCATTCTCCTGTGCTCACTGACAGTGAAACTGATTCTGTCTTTTTAAAAAATATTTTGCCTGCTTAACTTATTTGTGAAGTCATCCTAGCCTTATTAGCAGCTGAGTTTGTGATCCCAGATGTAGATAGTATCTGTAAAAATTAGAAATTTGGCTTTTTAAATTAAAATACTTCCTCCCTCATTTATATGTATGTGCACATATATATATATTTTTTCTTCATGAAAAATAAAATAAAGTAAAATGAAAAAATATAAAAATTACTTGTAACCTAATGTGTAATTTGCTTTGGCAACCAACACATACGTATAAAATAATCAGAGAAGACTGTAAAATAGTGTTTTGTTTTGTTTTTATCAGGTGGATCAATAATATTGTAACAGAAAACTCAAACAATGAAGAAAATTTAATGGCTCATGTCATCAAAAGGTCCAGAGGTAGGATATGTTTCCCATGAGGGGCAATCCAGGTTCCTCATCTGTAAAAAGAAAAAAGCCAGTAACCATATTAGTTTCCTGTGGATGCTGTAGCAAATTACCACACATTTGGTAAACAGATATTTATTTTATTTCACGCACAGTTCTGGAGGCCAGAAGTCTGAAATCAGTGTCACTGGGGTGAAACCAAAGCTCCACAGGCACTGGGAGAAAATCCGTTCCTTGCCTCTTCCAGCTGCTGGTGGCTGCTGGCATTCCTTGGCTTGTGGCCAACCTCTGCCTCTGGTGTCACACAGCCTTCTTTTCTGTGTGTATCTTCTCTTCTCTGTATGTCACATCTCCCTCTGCTTCTCTCTTGCAAAGACACTTGTGATTACATGTAGAGGCCATCTGGGTAATCTCACCATCTCGGGAGGCTTAACTTAATCACCTCTGCAAGGACTCTTTTTTCCTCATAAGGTAACTTTTACAGGTTCCAGGGATTAGGATCTGGTATCTTTGGGTGGCCATTATTCAGCCTACTGCAATTACTTTTTAATGAATTAATACAGGTAAAGTATTTAGAAACACTCTGTTAGATATTGGCTATTGTTATTATTGTTATCAGTCATTTTTGGCTATACGGAGTCACTCTCTGGCCTTCTATCCATGGTACAGACAGATCCTTGCTCCCTTGGGCAACAAGACCCTTAATAGGCCCAGCTGGCATAAATACAATAGGGATGTGCAAACATTCACTTTATTTAGCACTGTATGTATAAATGCTGCACAAGCATTTTCACATTATATATGCATTCTCTTGAATTTAGAGATAAGTCTCCACAAAACTTGTGACCTTGTACTTTAATGTTCTGTTTATAACAATTCAATGCGTATGAATATTGGTTACTAACTATTATAGGGATGAGGTCTGGCATTTACCTGTGCTTATATCTACATTAACTTTGTATTTTTTCAATTGATTTAAGGTATATTTATTTTATAATGCTATATTATTCATTAGTAGGCTCTAAACTCTAATGGAAAGCAAATTGCTAACAACTTTATACTATTTTGCAGAACATTTTGGCAATGAAAGCAGAGTAGTTGATTACATGGAAGATGCTACTTAATTAGTTTTTAGCAGTGGTACATCTTTTAGACATGTCTGTAATCACGTACTGGAGTAAATCAGAGTTTATGATGTAATACTAAGCTTTGTCCACTTGGTGGCTACTATGATTAAACTGAGCAATTTTATTTGAAAATCTTTTAATTTATTTAAAGTAAAATTTAATTATCAGAAGTATGTTAAAATTCTTTATTATTTGTTCTTGCTGTAATATTTTTCTGAGCATAATTTGAATATTGCCATTAAGTAGCTAGCTTATATTACATTTTTGGAAACATATTTTAGAGAACTTTTCTGAATTTTGGCTTTTAAATATTAGAATAGTTTCTTTACACACAGTTAGACAGTTGAATTAAATTGCTGAAAGTGCTAAATTATAGTTTTAATTTAAAATTTAAAAAATTTAAATTTAATTTTATGAGCAAAAAAATACTCTGCTTAATATTTTAACTTGGGAAATGTATGAAAACATCTGAGTGCCCTAGAATTTGTAATATTCTCTTTTGCTTGTTTACTTTTAATAGTTATATATTTACATGGGGACAAAAATAATTTTTATAGAAATAAACTTTGAAGGAAAAGCATCATTAATCTGATATGAAGTCAACTTTTTTCTCAATCTAGCTTTTATTAAAATAATTAATCGGGGGGCTATTAGACTGAGGTGGCCCTATCACCCTGAGTTTCTACACAATCAAATGGAAATGCAACTCAGAGTAGAAACTCAACTAGGAAAATGAAATTTAAGCTTAACCAGTCATAAACCACCAACTAACCTTTGGGTTAGTTAACCTAGGGACTTTAAGGTTACTGTTCCACTTTAAGCAATTAAATATTTTCTTTGTCTTGCTTCCACAAACACCTTATAAAAGACCTCACCTCCCATCCCTTCAGGGGAGCCCCAAACTGCTTGCATTTTGGCACTGTCTGATTAGCTCAAATAAACTCTTTAACATTTTACTATGACTATGTTTATCTTTTAACACTCTGGAAAAGGATATTAAAGACTATATCTTAAACCTTTTTCCATACGTTATCATCATGTGAATCCTTATTAGTATGTGACATTTTTTTTGCTTTTGTGGCATATTTTTCTATAGTCACATATTGCTCTAAGTTTTAAAAAAGTTTAATTTTTTTATTGCTAAGCTTAAAACACTTTCTGGGAATACAAACTGTGAATATTATAAAGACATAGGATTTATTGTTTCCAATAATATTTATTTTTTATCTGAAATACATATGTTATTAAAAGTAATTGAAACAATAAAAATACAGGCCTTGCCTCCAGTGAACTCAAAATAAAAGAGATAAATGCAGTTTTATGAAGTTAAGATTTATTTCTAAAAAGTGAGCTAGAAAAGTTCAATGTCTTCACTCAATTTTTTCCATTAGCAATTTAATAACTTTAAAACATTCGTAAGAATTTATTAATCTTGGAAGACTCAAGCACTGCCTGAAACAGAAGTAGCAGCTGCAATTTAAAATTTCACTAATCCACACTTGAGGTATGTAGAATTCACATTTGGCTTTATAAGTTTTATAAAAAAGGAGATGGTATACATATTACAGAAATTTGACAATTTCACCTTAATGAGTTTCTTCCAATTATTGGATTGGGATATTTAGGCTTAAACTTTAGCTTCTCAAGTAAACCAAGTTTCTATAAAGAATTTGAATGAACAATGCTAAACTGGTTATTCTTGTACATGAATCCTCGTGAAGCTATCTAATAGTTTCCTAGTTTATATACCTAGAATTAGAATTCATGGGTTGTGGGTGATGAGTATTTTCAACTTTACTAAATAGTTGTTGCCAATTTGATGGGCCGTTTTATTTTGTATTCTTCTGACAATTAGTGAATAAGAACGTCTTTTCTTTAGTTTGTTGGTCATCCATGTTTCTTCTGAGAATTGCCTTATTTGCTCATTTTCCCATAGGATTGTTTATTATGTTGATTTGGGGGAGTACTTTAAGTATGCTACATGCCAATGATTTGAATGTTTTGTGCATGGTAAATGTTTTCTCTTGGCAGGTAGGCTTGTTTTTTCCCTTTTTATGTCTGTTGTGCACAAGTTTGTAATTTGAATGAAGTTAAATCCATCAATTTTCTTTGTTGTCCACATTTATTTAACATTTTGTGTAAGAAATCCTTTCCTATCCCAAGATCATAAAAATTTGACCCATCAGCATTTTTTCCATACAGATAAATCTATTTCACTGAGATCCACTTATTGAATAGTGAATCTTTTTGTCATTAATTTTTATTAATATATATAACCTCAGTTATATAGTGAGTATGCATGAATCCATTTCTATGCTCTCTATTCTACTTCATTGGTTTATTTTTCTATCGCTGACCAAAGCAATATAACTTTATAAATAAGTCTTCATTTCTTGAGGCTGGATCCCTCCCTTGTTCTTTAAAAATTGTTTTGTTTATTCTTGACACTTTCAAACCTTCCACATGAATTTTAAAATCTCCCTCACCTCCAAATTGCTGTATTTTGATTGAAATTGTATTTAATTTATAGATCAATTAACATATTTATGGTACCGTTATAATCCACATACACTGCCTATGTCTCCATTATTTAGGTATTATATTTGTTGGGTCTATTGCTAGGTACCTAATAGTTTTTGTTGCTATGGTGAATTAGATGTTTTCTTTTTCCTATTATTACTATCAATTCTGTTCTTTATAACTAGAATGCAAGCTTCAAGAAAGCAGGCATTTTTGTCTCTTTTGCTCACTGCTGTATCTGTAGTACCTATACTAAGATTGATAGGTAGTGGGCTCTCAAAATGTGTTGAGCCAACTAATATTACCTTTTTGAAAATGCACGGTTTCTGCTTTATATTATAATAATTCTAATGATTGTTGTACTAAACTGGATGAACTTGCATCATAGCTGTAATACTTTATTCACTAATTCTCTGGAATTTTACATGTAGAAAATGAAAACATCTGAAGAAAAATAGGCTTAAACTCTGGCTTTTTTAATTCCTATAATCCATTTCTTTTTTTTTTTATATTATTGCATTAGCTAGGAACTCCATACATGGGTGTTAACATGTATTCCCATTCTGAAAGGAATGTTTCTAAATGTCTCACCATACAGTTTGCTAATAACTGTAAGTTTTTGACTTTCATGTTGAACAAGTAGCTTTCTGTCATCTTATTAAAATTTCTATAAAACAAATATTTAGTTACATAAAATTATTTTTCTCAATTAAAATGATTAAAATGATCTTTTTAAATTTCAGTTAATATGTTAAATTAGATAATTGAATTTCTGACTTTAAATGTTATATTTTGGGTAACTTGGCAGATAATTTACCAATGATGTAAATGTGAAATTAAATGACTTATTGTAATTTGTGTTATATATTGTCTTATATACATAGGCTATATGAATGTGAACCCCTAAAGTTATTCTCCTTTTTTTGGTTATTTCCTTTGTTTTCCCTGTCTCACATTTTCTGGTCCCTTCTGCTGCTTGGGATTAGCTCTTCAAATAAATGAACTGCATCCAAGTCTTTGACTCACACTTTGCTTTGGGAGTAAAACATACTAAGAAATGCTGTAAGTTTGTGTGTGGTTTTGTTTTAGAAAAGTTATTTATTTTATTATTTACTATTTTCAATTAAAATTTAGTCACTTATTTAAAAGTTACTCATAGCTAGAATACATAGCTATATTTTTATACATAAACTATAATATAATTTAAAAATATTCATGTATAACATAAATTCACTTTCAGAATGAGACAATACTGTAATAGATTTTGAAAAATTCTTCTTTAATGCTATGAAAATTCCCTTAAATTGTACCATATTTTGTTAAAACAAAAATTGAATTTCTGACTTTAAAATTCTAATCTTATTGTTTAAAATAACTATATAAAATAAGCATAGAGCCTTAGGCTCTGCCTCAAGGGGGGAGGGGGGCGTGGGCAATATACATAACCGTAATATTTGTACCCCCATAATACGCTGAAATAAAAAAAAAATTAAAAAAAATAAGCATAGAGAGGGATAACTTATTTTGGCACATTAACTCTGTCTTCTGTGTATCATAAACAGTTTGACTGATTTTATAGTAAATCTAGTATAAAATTCCAATTCTTGGCCAGGTGCAGTGGCTCATGCCTGTAATCGCAGTATTTTGGTAGGCTGAGGTGAGAGGATCACTTGAGGCCAGGAGTTCGAGACCAGCCAGGGCAACACAGCGAGACTCCATCTCTACAGAAAATAAAAAAAATAAGCCAGGTGTGGTGTTGCATGCCTGCAGGCCTAGCTGCTCAGGAGGCTGAGGCGGTAAGACTGCTTGAGCCCAGGAATTTCAGGTTATAGTGAGCTATGATCAGGCCACCGTACTCCAGCCTGGGTGACAGAGTGAGACCTAGTCTCAAAGAAAAAACAAAAAACAAAAAACACCCACACAAAACAAAACAAAAAACCCTCAAATTTAATTCTTTAATTCTTTGAAAATTTTCCATCAGGTTATTTTCACCTTAGTTTCTGGCTACCCATATGAATAACATTTAAAAAGTAACTGTTTCCATCTTTTTTTTAAATCTTATTTTATCTTTTGTTTTATAGTGCCGCTAATATCTGGATCTCTGGGCATACTGCCTGAAGATGGACTTGGGAGTCCATTCCCTGCTTTTTCTGCTGCCAAGCCTTGGCTTGAGTGTGGCATATTTCTCTAGGTCAGGCAGTCTTCTCTGACAGCTACAATTTTCTCAGGGTCCCAGGAACTAACTCTCTCTCTTTGTCTTTCAGGCTTACGGGTAGTAAAGGCTACCCACTCTTGCTATTCTTAGGGTGCTTTGCCATCTTTTACCAATTTCCCTTAACCCTGTCTACCCCATTTTAAATTGCTCCTTCAATAAACGTTCTTCAATGACCCCTTCTTTTTGTGACATCTGTTTCTTTAAAGATCCTGACTAATAAAAGAGCAGGAAGCACTAAATTCATGGTATATTTACCAGGGAGTGAGTGTGAAATACGCGATTGGTTAGGAACCCACAAGGGGTTTTAACGTTGTGTATTGGTAATGTGGTTCTTATAAAAAAGATTTATTTCAAGCATGGCATTACATTAAGATTATTCTTATCTGTATTTTTGAAATATTTTATAATTTTTTAAAAATAAAAAAAATAGTGAGAATTCTCCAGAGAATTAGAAGACAAATATGATCTTAAGAGTAGAAGCAATTGTGCACTACATCTGAGCAGTGTTCTATCTAGCCTAGAAATTAGATCCCAATTGTAGCAGGATTCTTTTTGGAAATGACAGTAGAAGCTCTGTGAAAATATCTCAATTTAATTGTCTCATCTCATTAACCAGGATTCTATATTCTTTCTGAGAATTTGATTTCCATGGCATGAGGAATGTCCATAATATTAGGCTATTCTCTAGTGTGTCTGCTCAACTCTCCTCCCATGGTTGGGTTGTATGTCTACCAAGAGAGTCTGTAGTGTTTGTTCCTAAACCTGTTTAATGGTAGTTGTACTTGCTATTATAATTACATAAGTTAATTAAACCTGTGTAAAACAACTAAATAAGTATAAAAATCTGTGTTTCTATAAAGATAAGGTTGAAAATCATTAAAAATATACCATTTCATATCTATCAGATTGGCACAAACTAAAATATTTGACAACACGAAATCTTGACAATAACATGGAGCAAGAGAACCAGACTTTACATTGCTGGTGGGGTATAAACTGGTAAAAGCATTTTGGAAAACAATTTGACAGTATCTAATAAAGTTGATGATATACATACATACCTTCATAGCCAGCAATTCTAGTCCTAGGCTTCAAACTTCCTAGTAATGCTCTATTTTTTAGGCTTGATGGCTTGTATATAGGAATTTATTTTATTATTCATCTTCAAGTTGAGTATATTTCACACATAATCTTGTGTGTAAAATATATTTCATGATTAAAAAAGGAAAAATGTTATGTTAAAGCTTTGGAAAGATGAGTAAGGCAAGTCAGTAAAAAATTGTCATTGGGTTAGGTGTGTATGAAAGCTATTAATCATTAGAAAGAAAATTGAAAATGTCTAGAAGTCATTCTTCAGACTGCTTTGTAAGAGTCATTATGTTATAGCTCCCTTTTATTTTATTTTTTAATTACAAAAGCAAATATTTATTTTAATGAAAAAATAAATCACGACAAATTATAAAATCTATCA
>VBSM01002608.1:38378631-38400253 GCA_008086735.1 Cheirogaleus medius
CAAATATTTATTTTAATGAAAAAATAAATCACGACAAATTATAAAATCTATCAGATGCCACAAACATCACAGAATTCAAAGTTCTGAAATGTAAATAAACACAGTTATACATTACTTAACAACGGGGTATGTTTTGAGAACTGCGTCATTAGATAATTTCATCATTGTGTGAACATCATAGAGTGTACTTCCACAACTTATATGGTATAGCCTACTACATACCTAAGCTATAATTATGGTATAGCCTATTGTCTAGCTCCCTTTTATTTTTATTTATTTGTTTAGTTTTTTAAAATTAGGAAAAAATGCATAGGCCTATGGAAATAAACAAAAGGTCCAGTGCATACTTCGATAGGGCAGCTGGTAGAGCCGAGGAATGTAGACTGGACAAAAGGTCCATCTTCCAAGTTAGACAGTGATTATAGCCAGACATGGCTCTCCCTCCACCACCCACATCAAACCAGGATGTCCTACTCCTGTTTCTTTCCAAATTCATTCGGTCATTGAAACAGCAGTTACTAAGCACAGTCTATGTACTGGGTCCAGGTTGGGCTCCAGTAAGGAACAAAACACAACCCCTGCCCTTAATCTTGAATTGCCAGGCTAATGGGGAAGACAAATGTGAAAAATAAAATAAACAGAGGCAAGAGAAAAATAAGATACAAAAGTTTAGTGTGCACAGAAAACAGATTGAACCAACCTCAAGGCTGGTCCTGAACTCTAGATTTAAGGGATAAGATTCTGCCACTCGTTTTGTGCTGAACCTGCATCTACCAGTATTAGGGACAAGTCCGTCCCTGTCACTACAGAGAGTGCTCCCAACCTCTGTGAGGTGGACATTCACACTTTACCTCCACAAAGGGAACACCCAGGAATTTCTCTCGGTTATACCCATTTCCTCCCTCTCCTGTGGTATGAAGCGGGTCCTCCCACAGCTCCGGGGGGGTGGGCACGTCTCTAGCTCCCTTTTAAAGAAAGACTAAGCAGAATCCCAATCTCAAGACTTGTACTCAAAGAAATCCTGTATCACATGACCACTTAAGTAACTCAAAGGAAATATCACCTTTAAGGTATGTATGCATCAGTTAGGATGCTTTCACATGTAAGCAATAGAATTTCCAAATTAAAATTGCTTAAACAGTAAGGGTATTTAATTATTTAAATAGGAATTTTATGCTTAGACCATTTCAGATTTGATTAATTAGCATGTCAAGGATGATTGGTCCACCTGGTTGGCTTTTCTGGATTCTCTGGGTAGGAAGGTGGCTATCGAGACACATTCTTATGTGGCATTATCCTAGGCAGATGGCAGAGGGCACAGACTCTCTTTACATCTTATTCTCCAATCATCAAAGAAAAGGGCCTTTCTCACCCCTACCCCCCCAGCAGTTTCCATCTTTTGTCTCAGGGTACAGTACTGGGTCACATGCCCACCCCTAAATAATGACAATATTTAACAGTTTACTAAAACGATGTAGAGTGATCCTAGTTCATATCCTGAGGCTGGAGGAGGAGCCTACCTCCAGGGGAAACACTGCCACACAAACAAAATTGCTGGAGGTAAGCTAAGAAAGAAGTAACACATGGCTATCAGGTCAGGATCAACATCCTCTGCCACAGGAATTGACTTTTTTTTTTATGATACTTGTTCCTTATTTTAACCAACTTTTCTGATTAATCAACTGGCATCCTAATTGTGTCAGATATGAGAGCTATATCTGTTCTTGATGACATCACATAAGGTTGGGATTTTTATTGCAAATGTTGGAAAAATTTTTAAATCTAATTTGTTGGAATTTTAAAATAAGTTTATACTATCAGTCTTGAGCTATTTGTTTTTGTGGATATTGCTTCTTAAAGTAGTGAGTGCTAAATGTTACTGCCTAGCTTTTGAGAAAGTTACTTGATGTTCTCCTATTTGAATATGATTTTAAGATTAAATTTAAATAATAATAATTATACTCTATTATATTGTCTCTTATGACACATAAGTTGACGATGTTATGAGAGCGCATAATGGGGATTTACCTACTTAATTGGGGTAGAAAATGATATTTAAGATAAACCCCAAATATGTATTATTCTCATGCCACCACCATTATTTTACTATATTGAGAGATTTTTCTTACATACACAGTTTAAGAGGTCAAATAATACTACAAGGTTGTAATGAAATACAGTGTTCCCCTGCCTCACTGTCCCCACTCTAGTCTTCTGATCCTAAGTCCCCTGTTATGCAACTCTGGGGGCACCATTCCTAGAGAACAAAATCTGAATGATGACCTGGGAGTTGTGGAACAGAGGTACTCCTCAATCCTCAGGGATCTTTGGCAGTTTCTTCTAGTTTTCATCTCCATATATCTAAAGAATGTACTTGTATGTCTGTTTTTTGATTTTTCAGTGTTAGATATTATCCAATCCTTGTAAGGAAAATGAAGATTTACTTGTCATGTAAAATTCCTTCCAATTTAATTATATCACAAATTTACTTTATTCAATATTTACAGATTATATTGCTATGATTAACAAATTTTGGTTTATTTCATGTCTAGGGATGATATTACTATCATTAGTAACTATGGTTCAGAGCTGGGTCACATAGAAACTGATTGAATTTCCTTTCTTATCCAAATTTTAATTTATCCTGGAGGCAACAGTAGCCTCGTTATTTTGGGGGAGGAAATTTTCTAGATGTCTATGTAATTCTCTTCTAAATTCTCTGAAAAGACTGAAATTTCCTCTCAATAGATCAAACACCTGGAAACTTATCGGTAGCATGCTTTTTCCTTTGCTTCCTGCTAATGTTCACCTTTCTGTTTTCTAGGTTGTTGGTTGTTCTCCTGGCTTACTGCATAGTTGTCTTCCAGGAATTTTATTTCATCATCTTTCTAGGAATTCCTTTTGCCTCTCTTGGATTTTAAATTTCGTGTTTTCAGAATCCTATGTCTTCCTTTTTCATGGTGAACTTCCTTGTTTCAGTGGAAATTCTATAAAGGAAAGAGTGTCCTATTCTGGAGGACCTGGAGAAGGTTTCACAGAGGAAATTAAAATTGAGTTGGGTTTGGAGAATACGTAGGAATTTCAATAGGCTTATTAGGTACAGGGATTTGGGGCAGTAGAAGCTGATGCTGTAAAGTGGGGTCAACTTTTGAAGAGTAATGCATGATGTGTTAAAGATTTTGAAGCTATTTCTCAAAGATCATCATGATCTGAAAGAAGTTTTCAATAAGAGAAGAGACATGATTATATTATAAATACTTTGTAATAAGGTAATTCTGGGAGCACTTTAGAGAGTGGACCAAATTGGAAGCAGGTGGGGGCAGAAGCAACAGTTAGGAGATGGTTGCATTAGTTTAGTTGAAAGATGAAGCAATTTTAGTATATATGGAGGCAAGAAGCTTAGCCAGATTTGAGAAAAATTTTAGAGATAGAATTGAAAGGACATGCTGATTCATGAGAGGGTTGAGAGGAAAGGCGTTTTTGAGGAAGAATATAAAGTTTATAGTTTAGGACTATAGTCACTAACTCCAGGGCCGCAGGCCAGTAGTGGTCCATGGCTTGTTAGGGACCAGGTCGCAGAGCTCTGCTGCCTCCCTGACCCCGTCCGTGGAAAAACTGTCTTCCGTGAAACTTAGAAAGTGGAGGGAGGCACAGCAGGAGGTGAACGTGGGCAAACGAGTGAAGCTTCATCTGTATTTACAGCTGCTCCCCACCATTGGCATCACAGCCTGAGCTTCCTCCCTGCACCCCCCCACACCCCCCATGGAAAAATTGTTTTCCATGAAACTAGTCCCTGGTGCCAAAAGGTTGGGGACTGATGGTTTAGGAGAATAATGTGTGGCCATGCCATTAACTCTGATAGAGATTATATGAGGAGAAATAGATTAAAGATGGGAAAGAAAGATAAATTTAACTATGGATACATTAAGATTTGAAGATCATGGCAAGACATTGAGATGAAACTACCTGGTACCCAAATGAAATATAAAAAGATTATCATCAATATTGTATTGTGGGTATACTGCATTATGAGATTATTCCAGTCAGGGTAGATTATCAGCATTACCTGGAGACTACTTTCAAAATATCCCCCCTTTTCCTCTTCTTGATATATTGATAAATTTTCTACTAAGTGAAATTCAAGTATTGGGAATTTCATCCTTATGATTTAATTTTTAACTCCCTTCTCAGTAACATAATAATTTTGTATGTGTTATTTTTAAATGACCTTCATATTATTGTATGATCTTTGTATATTTGCAAAGGTAGAATGTAGACATAACAACAGTGGTTCCAGATAACGAATATGCTTTTCAAATTCAAAATTGTTATTTTTTGGACCAAAATTATCATCTTTAATTTGAACACTACATTATTTATATGGAATGGATTTGGCCTGACAAAAGCCATCAAAGATACTTTTGAAGACAAAAATAAACTTTAGTTTTTCCATTTATCTATACGTAAAACCTCCATTAAGATTTTAGATTGCTTTCAATTACTTGCCAATGTATTCTTGCAGTTATATAATATATACATACATTGTCATATTCTGAGGATTGCTAAACTTAGATATGTCACACTGATATAGGCAAATGCTAACCTTATTTTATTTATAGATAATGACAACATATATATCAAGTGAATTTTTCAAGTGAGTAAATGACAGAGTTTGAAATAGAAACTTGAAGTTTAAATCTACATTATTGTTGAAAAACACCTTTGTAAGAAAATGACATTTCCCCCCAAACACCTAAAATATGTCTGTGTTTTCTTTGGGCAACACACAGATTGTGAACTGAATGAAAGTAATCTTTTTCACTAGTTATGTTTTTATAGGGTGGTGTCTTATTTGAGAAGTAGTTTTCAAGAGTAATTATTAAACCATGTCACTTTTCCTGTAAGCATTTATGTAAAAGTTTCCACAATACAAAAAGGTGATCTTAGTGACTTGATTTGGTGAGAGAGGGAAATGAGCCAGGGTGTTCTCATAGAGTCTAGTAAAGCAATTTTGATTTTTCTGCTTAGATCCCAAACAAATCACAGCTAAACACTATCTGACTTTTCAAGGTTAATCAGTGTCTTCTAAAGACTATGTTAGGATGCTTTTCTTGACTGGTTTTACAGCTTTTGTGTTTAAACAGATTATTCCATTAAAACGCATTTATCGATCATTGGCAAAATGGCAATTACATTATTCAGCTGGCTCATTCATTAATTTAACAAATATTTACTGAGCCATTATTCTGTAAATGTATAAATTCTCCTACTTTTAGGAGAATCATTGTTTTGTTAGAGTAAGTATCTGTTATTTTGGTAACTTAGGAGGACCAAACTACTGCTTTTAGGATATTGGTAAGACTTTCCATTTCTGAGGTTAAGGCCATAACAAAACTGCTGAATGCATAATAATTTTTATTTTTATTTTCTGGGTTGAATGATATAGAGATCTAGAGCATATCAAATCAAATATGTATACTATTTAATATCTGGTATCTGGATTTGGTGAAAGCCAATCATTATTAAAATAGTAAAAACTGCCTGATTATTTCTAGCTTAGTCCTATCAGATGATACATACATATTACATTCTATTTTTCCTATTTGTCCGCATCTTCCCCTTCCCTTTCAACAAGAGAACACAATAAAAATAATGTTTCAATAAGGAACAGTCATTTCTTCTTTGAATGTTAATTGCTTGTAGTACCTTTATCAAGAGTATTGCTTTGCAAATATTCCTTTGCTAGAAATTTTTATAATAATACAAAGGATAATAAAATTAGTCACTTATTAAATACTATCATGTGTTGGGTACCATGTAAAAACTTTGTATTTATCATTTCAATAAAATAAGCAAATAAAAACCCAGAGTGGCTCTGTTCTTTTCAGAGGACCCTTACATTTTTTTTTGGCAATCCAGTTATTGGTTATTGTTTGAGATTATATTTCGGGGCCTCTTTAGATTTTTTTTTTCTTTTGCTCTATGTTAAGTGGGAGATTAAAAAACAAAGTCCCTTAATATTGTCTTTTGTTATCTCTTAGATCACAATTGCATGCAAATCCAGAGAGGATCTTCATGTGTACAAGTTAATTTAATGTTTTCTTCTTTGACAGTGAGACAGTGGGCCAGACAGTGAGGATCCCTGTCCTCCCTTGGCGGCACACTGACTGCACCACGTGTGTGCCTCCCCCTTCTCACCTTGCCTTTCAAGAGGTCTGGCTAGTTTCAGGGACACTGTTATTGGATTCAGAACTGTGTCTAGACTCAGGGGCCCATCGTTCACTCCTGGTCTGAAAAAGAATGTTTGAATGGCTTCTGTTTGTCCTGTCTATATGAAAAGAGAAACAGAGCTAACAGTTTTATGAAAACCTCAATCTGCTATTTGAATGAATTTCATGATGAATGCATGTGATCAAGACCAGTATTGATATTGCCTTCTAGTTTTGGGGCCTAATAAATATTTAAATCCTTCTCAGAAAATATGGAATGGTCATGTCAATAAATCTTGCATGATGCCTAAATAGGAAGTCAATATTTATTAAATAGTCACAAGAATGGGACTTAGTTTTCTGTATGTTCACTATAAAAGCTAATACACTGATGGTGCTCAGTCAGTGTAAATGTTATTCATTAAATGTTCTTATATAGATATTACAGATTGTCCAGGAACATTAATAATTATTAAGTATGACTTAAATCCATTTCAGTTTATCATGGAATTCTATCTTTTAAAGGAGCTTTCTTTCTTTTTTTAAAATTTTATTTATTTCTTATTTTTTTACGTCAAGAACCTATCATGTGCCGTGCACGCCACCTGGGGATTGGACTTGCTTGAAGCTCTGGCATGTGGGGGGGGAGGGGTGGTAGGGGCAATGTATGTAACCCTAACAATATTTGTACCCCCATTATATGATGAAATAAAAGGGGGAAAAAAAAGAAACCCCAGAGATAAAATTGCTTCAAAATAAAACATTATTATTATATATATAAAAAAAAGAACCTATCAGTACTTAAGTCGTAAAAGACTTCAACATTCTCCAATAGTTTCCCTTGATCCAAAGGAATTGTAGTTTTCAAGGATTATATAAACAAAGGATGCCTCCGTTCATAGTTATTCTTATGTTTTTGAGACAAGATATTTAAACTGGAGGAAATCAAAATGAAAGTTTCAATTAGGTATCCAGATTCAATAGGTGTGAAATTAGAAAGTGAGATGAAACAATATGCAATATTAAAATGTCTCATCACTCTTGGACTACTACATTCAAAATCACCTGTGAGTGTACAGAGGAGAAAGAACTAGCAGACATTTTTAAAGAAATAGCTGCTCTCTTGCTCTGAGTCCCTGCCCCTGGAGGGTAGAAGTGTTAACTCCTTTACTTCTATGAAGAGTGCCTTTCCACAGGGCTCTATGGGGAGCTTAAGATGTCACTTTATAACTGTGACTTGGTGTGCTGGGTTGGACTCCTGTCTGGAAAACTGGAAGATGAGATTTGTGATGACAAACAGCTTTGGAGTCAAGACTGGAGAGTGCTCCTATGTTGGGATCAGCCCCTACAGTGAGAGTTTGTCCAGCCAAGATATGCATGGATGCTTCCTGTGGATATGACATGGGTCACACTGAAGGCAGAGCAGCCAAGCAGCCATCTGGGGCCTTATCCAACAGGCTCCTGGTGTGGTAGAAGGTCCACTTCAGCAGGAAGGAGCTGGAGGTGACTCCTTAGGGGCTGAGGAAGGTGTGGCAAGTGACTCCCTAAAATAAAGGTACATCTGTCTGGTTGCAGGTTACACAGGAGACAGGGGTCCTGCAAGACACCTCAGACAAGTCAGTGAAAGCACCACATGATATAAAGAGGTCTGCCAGTTTCAAGGATTGCAAAGCCAGCCTAACATGGTGTTGGTTTGCCCTCTTATTTGCCAGCCAGAGGAGGACTAAAAAAGTGGTTGCCCAGCTGGAGAAAGCAGGCTGGGAAAAAGGAAAAAGGACCCCATTCACTTCTGTACTTCTGGCTCTGAAACAGAACAGAGCCAGGGAAGGGGAGACTTTAGGTATAATTGATTAATGCCTTGGAGTAGACATTTTATTTTCTGAATTGAGACTCATTGAGATTGATTGCAACTATGGAACTTTCTATTACTTAACAAGGAGTTGAAAACTCAAGGGGTCTGCTATAGTGTCATCCAGGGACAGGCAATATTACCCCCAATGAATACATTTTAAAAGTGAAGAAAAAAGGAATAGCAAGCATAACAAAATCTTGAATATCAAATTTGTTGATTTTGAAATTCAAAAACTATTAAGTGTAGATAATGATTATATGAGGAGTTCATTATGTTTCTCTTTTCTCATTTTACATGTGTTTGAAATTTTAAAGAAAATATTTTTCAAAAGTAAAGCAATAGTAGGAAACAGAAAGATAGATTGCATTTTGATTGTTACTTGTGTTTGTTCTCATTTTAAAATTGAACTTGAAATAGAATCAAATAACTTTCTAGCTCTTGGCTATGAAATTTTTAAAAATGAGAAGTGGCGGTTACATTTTTGTTAGAATCATCAGGCTTTCTTGTACTAAAAGTTTGGTTGGAACACTATTTCTCTTTAGAGCCTATGAACTATTGCCAGTCTGCATAATTAATTTAAAACATTTATTGAGAGTCTATTTTAGGAAATACACCATAGTTGCTTTTGTTACAAACCAAAATTTGAATGTAATATGGATTTTGAGAAGCAGAATGGAATAAGGAATAAACATGCACACACACAAATAAACAAAATGGTTCAGTAACATAGAAGAAGAAAGACTAATCCAGATTGGGTTATCTTCCTTAGGAAAGGTGGGCATTTGAGTTTGGCTATGAAAGATGGACGGTTCTCCAGAGGCTTGAATGGGCTGAGTTTGACATTATGGATAAAAATAGCCAGGCAAATTATATGAATGAAGCCACTTGCACAAAAATTCTGAGATAAAAATTGGCAAGGGTGTGTTTGGGAAATGAGATATTTGGCTTGATTGGAGTTAAGAGATTTAGTGAGAATATGGCTGAAATTCAAGTGTGAGTGAGTTTCCAACAGATTTGCACGTGTTGGTCTGAAATGTAGACTTATTCTAAAGGTACTGAAGAACACAGAAATTGGTTTGAGCATAGGAGTGATATGTTCAATACAAGGCATTTTAGAACTTTAATTAAACCCTAGTGATAAAGTGTATATTAGACAGGAAAGAGGGAGTTTGAGGAGTTATTACAATATCTCAGCTGAGAAATACTGAAAGTGAGTGCTTTAAGTGTCAATGTGGAAGATAGGTAGAGGAGACACATGAATCACACTACCTTCGTAGTTTGAGGGTGGGGGTAATGATTGGAATCACATATTATTTAGTAAGAACCAGCTCATTTTAAAACAATGCTTTGCTCTTTGAGTGCAGTAATTTCTACTTACCTTGATGGTTAACAGATGTATAACACTCCAATATCACTATAAAGAAATTAATTCTAAGATAACTGAATTTAAATTTTCTGTTGCACCACATGGACTATTTTTCATTTTCATATTCTCTTTGAAATAACTTTGTGATCCAGAAAGAAGAAATGATATGCATTAAATTATTTAATTTCATTTAGAAGAACAGATATGATGGCTTTTATGATTTAGTCTTCCTTCTTGAATGAAAATTAATGTTACAGGTAATTGCCAGGTGAAGTTTGGGTATACATTGGCAAATATACATCGTGATATACTTGGAAAGCAAATAATCCAATAGAAAACATAATACTTAGGAATAAATTATAACAATGGATAGAATTATAATTTATGCAGTAGCAATTCTATTAAGCTATCTTGATGATATAGAGATTATTAACATTAAGGTATTTTAAAATAAAACGTATGCTTTTAGAAAAACCTCATATTAACACATAGATTTTGGCTAACTCAACATTTCTCTAGCAGTTTCCTGTTAATTTGAGGCAAACCTAGTAAGGATTGATAGCTCTGGGAATGCTTGGTATTGATGCTTTGCTTCTGGGGTAGACATCATATATTTTGTGGGATATATATTAATAGTAATTGATTAATAGCAATAGTAGTTGGTGACCTGGAAAGAAGACTGATTTCAGTTTATATTTTTTCCAAATATACACTTATTAAGATCATGTAAGCCTTCTGTTTTCTTTCTATGAGTTCATTTTCTGCTGTTCTCATGGCCACGATGACATGATTTTCATTTTCTCCCGTTTTCGGAGCAATCAAATTCAAAAGTCAATCAAAATGAAGCTCAGTGAATTTAGCATTAATGTGGACAAAATCTTAATAAATTCTTGATTAGTATTAGTGGACTGGTTCATAAAGATGATGTGAAATATACATTTGGAAGGAGACTAAAGAGACTAAAGTTAGAGGGACTAATGGATGGCTTTATAAGGTTCAGGCAAGAGACTGAGGCCCTAATTTTGCTTCTATGGTGGACCATATTTAGGTATAATTCTTGATGTGGTAATGTGCTTCCTAATGTTGCTCCTCTTTTGAAAGTGCCTCTTACCTTTGGCAGAAAAAATTGTTACATACTGTATCTGAAAACAAACATGCAAAAACAGAATCACAAAAGTAAGCAAAAAGCTAAGATTTTAGGTTAACTCCCTTCTAACTTCTGTAAGTTTTAAATAGGAACACTTTATTGTATGAAGAAACTCTAAATGCACGGATTAAAAAATACAAAAGTATGGATTGGTTGTTTTTTATTCACTGTAAAACCAGCTTACTTTTTAAAATAACATAGCACTCACATTTGTGTAAATCATGGCAAAAATGTTTTTCTAGTATGTATTATTTATATAGTGACTAAATTTTTATAAAAGACTAATCTTAATCACATAAAAATATTCTGATCTCACCTTAAATTTTGTTATCCACATTGAATCTTCTCTGTGGCATGCCTGTTTGTAGCAGGTTCCCATCAGCCATTCCTTTCAGGTGTTTTGCCTGTTCTGCTCAGGTAAATTAGACATATGTGTATCTGACAGCTGAATAATATAGTTGCACAGGGAATGCTTTATTATTCTTCTTGTGTTTTCAGCTTGAAAGTTACTTGTGTATCTAAAGATCAGGAAGGGATTTTATTTTCAGGCTGCCTATGTCCCTAGGGCTGTTTCCACCTTTGTTTCCTCTTGCCTGTGGTTTTGACTATAGGTCAATAAAGTAAATGAAAGAGAAAAATACGCAATAGCACGTGAAACCCTTTCTTTCCCTCTTCCACTCTGGAAATCTTTTGATACTGAAACCATAGAATAATAATTCAAATTCCTTCTGTACACAGTATTCATTTTATAATTAGCAATTATGAAAAATGATATTGATCATTTTGTGCTGGGATAACTAAAAATGTTAAAAATACCTGTTCAAGCCTGAAATATAAGCAAAAGATAAAACAAAGAAGGAAATAAGAAATGAATTCATTTGTTTCTTACTCTTTCATTTCTACATTTAAAGACTATTTTTTTTAAGGTAAGCTTTTGGAAAAGGTAGGACAATTTTGTTTTCTAATAGCTTCTCCATGTTAGATTTTTTTTTTTTTGGTATTAGTACTGACTTCTACAATAGCCCTAAAGTGCGTGACATATGAGAATGCAATATGCCACCAATATGAATATGAGAAAACATTTTGTCATCAGTAACTAAGAGGGTAATATGTGCCCCATTTTTAGTTATATCTGTCTGGAATTCATTTGCTTTCTGGAGAGAAATATACAGAAGAATGTACATGAAGTCACATGTTCATTTGCAATGAGAATGAATGAATGGCCAAATTCAAGTATTAAGTGTCATTTTGTTAAAGATGGTTAAAGACTTGGCATAGTATTAAATACCAATAAAAACAGCTAGTCATATTTGTTGTGCTATAGCTTTTGTCAATATAATCTTTAAACAATTTTTTGGTTCTATGTACATAATTCTGCTGCTTATTTAATAATGGCTTCTGAGCTTCATCTTCCTGATCCTATTTCAGGCTCTTACAGTCTCATTGCTGTAAAGAAGTGAGAGGAAACTATTTAAAACTTAGCTCAGCTCATGTCTTGCTTTTACCTACTTCAATGATTTCCTATCATATTTAGAATAACAATTAAACCTCCTTGTCATTTTAGTTTGTAGATGGGAATAATGCAGTAAAAAAAACTGATCTTGTAGGAGAGTGAGTGGATAATTTATTAATTAATGCATTCACAGTTACTGAGTGCCTGTTATGTGTCAGGCACTGTTCTTAATGCTTGAGTGAAAAAAAGACACGAAAATATCTGCCTGCATTGAGCTTACTTTCCAGTAATGCAAGGCAGACAATCAACATAATCATATATAGTGAGTTAAAAGGCAATAAATGCTATAGAAAACAAGGATAAAAATGGGTAGGTTAAAAGGGATTGGGAGTGCAAAGGGTGGAATTGCTTGGTGACTTTAAAAAGGTTACTCAAGACAGACCTCAGTAAGAAGATGCCTTTTGAGTAAATACTTGAAAGAGATGAGGGAGTTAGTCATGCTATTATGTAAGGGAAGAACATTTCAGGCAGAGGTATCAACAACCTAAGGTGAAGGCAGAGCTGCCATATTTGAGGAGGCTAATCTGGAGGGAGGAGGTATTGGAGGGTTAGAGCAAAGGAGAGGTGTATTATCTGACTGATCTTTCTGTCTGCTAAGAGACAAAGAATAGAGAGGAACAGTGGTAGAAGCAAAGAGACCAGAGAGAGAGAATAGCTCTAAATACGGAGGTAGCAGTGGAGGTGGTGAGAAGTCATTTAATTCTGGATTTGTCTTAAAGATAGAGAAAACAGGATGTCCTGATAAATTAAATGTGGGGAGGGAGAGAGAGAAGAGAAAGACAGAGAGAAAGGGCAAGGATGCCAAGGTTTTTTTGGATGAATGGATGGAGTTTCAGCTTTGAGAGTGAAGATCACTCAGTTTTGTGCTTGTCAAGTGCAAGGACTACCAGGCATCCAAGTGCAGATATTAAGTAGGTAGTTGGCTATCTGGGTCTGGAGTATAGCAAGTACTGTGGGCCTGAGGTATAAATGGACGAGTACACCAAGAGAGTGAGTATGAATAGAGAAGAATATATATGTCCAAGGAGTGCATAGCGAGGTACTTCAATCTCAAGAGGAACAAAAAAATACTTGAGTGTGGAGGGAGGTGATAGGATCCAGGTCACAACTGTTTGTTTATATAGTGCTTGTTTAACACTTCCACTGAAGTGAGAGAAAAGCTCCTTGTCTGTCTAGAATATTCTTGGCAGAGTACTTTTTCAATAAATATTTGTTAAATAAAAGCCAAATAAATAAGAATTTATGAAAACAGTTTTGATAATGTTTTTCATGTAGAATTGACAGCTGAGTCCACCGGGTATCTATATGAGGTTTATATTGAGAAACGCAGGTCTTCTTTATTAATTTCAGACTGGCTGCTTAGGGATAAAGTTCTGGCCTTGGTATTTCTCTCCTCATCAGGTAATATAAGTTGACTTTTTTCCTTATAGTTATGCTAAAAGTAAAAATAAAACTCTCAACCATCTGCCACCTAAACAAAGTGACATGTATTAACATATATACTTTTCAGATTGCCCTAAGATACAACTCAGCTATAACCTAGTGAACTATCCTACTCAGTCATTCTTTCTTATGTCTCTGCACACTATCATTATGGGTTAGCTATTTGAGCCAGTAAAGAGAAATAAGGGACTGGTTCCTCGTTGGTAAGGTCACATACAGACGTGGAGTTTTTGAACAGGTGATTCCAAATAGTTTCTTAATGAGGGCCATTTTGATAATTTCCAAAGCACTGAAAGACTCAAAATGACCCTCACAAATGTTATCAAGAGAGTTACAAGAGCATGGTAAGCTCTTGACTAGACTTCAGGAAGCAGTGAATGCCTGAGCTTGGTACTGCCACTACAAATAGACTTGGGAGAGAATAGACACTAGATTACAAGTCTCAGTTCTTTATCTTCTGCTAAAATTACTTCTTAATTAGTTTTTAAAGTTGGGAACCAGTTTGCCTATTTATGAAGGCTTATGTATTAGGACGATATGCCAACCTGTGCATTCAGACTGGTAATCTGCCAACTTGGGGTGTGCGTGTGTGTGTGTGTGTGTGTGTGCGTGAAGCATAGGGTCTATGGATATAGGCTTATATCAAGGAAAATATTTTTTACTTCCTTTCCTTTTTGTTTTTTGTTTCATAATTCCTGTTTTTCTATGTTCCAGTTTACTAGGATTACAAACCATTTCCTAACTAATTAGGTGGTTGGCAAAAGATTAAAGCTATCTACTGATGAAAATTATCATTTGTTTAATTATGAAAGCAATATATGGTTATTTAAATGGTTCAAATAGTGCACCAAGTGCAGAAATTTGAGTTTGTTTTCTACCACTATTAACATCTTGCATGGTATTCTTCTAGGATTTATTTATATAGGCATGCCATGGAGATATCCTGAGTTTTCTTTCAGACCACTGCAATAAAGTGAATATTGCAAAAAATCAAGTGTCACAAATTTTTTGGTTTCTCAGTGCATATAAAAGTTATATTTATGCTATACTATAGTCTGTTAACAATAACATTATGTCTAAAAAAACTATGTTATGTACTTTCATTTTAAAATATTTTATTGCTAAAAAATGCTAACAATCACCTGAGCCTTCAGTGAGTCATAATATTTTTGCTGGTGGAGGTTCTTGCCTCAGTGTTGATGGCTGCTGACTGATCAGAGTGGTGGTTGATGAATGTTTGGGGTGGCTGTGGCAATTTCCTAAAATAAGACAACAGTGAAGTGTAGCACATTGACTCTGATTTCTCTATAGCATGTGGTATTATTTGATAGCATTTTACCTACAGTAGAACTTCTTTCAAAATTGGAGTCAATCTTCTCAAACTCTGCCACTGTCTTACCAACTAAATTTATATAATATTTGAAATCTTTTGTTATTTCAACAATATTCATAGCATCTTAACCAGGAGTGGATTCCATCTCCAGAAACCACTTTCTTTGCTCATCCATAAAAGCAAATCTTTATATATTCAAAATTTTATTATGAGATTGGAGCAATTTAGTCACATCTTCAGTCTCCACTTCTAATTCTAGTTCTCTTGATATGTCTACCACATCTGCAGTTACTTTCTCCATTGAAGTTTTGAAACCTTCAAAGTCATCCATGAGGGTTGGAATCACAGCAACAACAAAAATAAATAAATGGAACTTGATTAAATTAAAAAGCTTCTGCACAGCCAAGGAAATAATTAATAGGCAGATAGACAACCAACAGAATGAGAAAATATTCACAAACTGTACATCCGATAAAGGACTAATAACAAGAATCTACAAAGAACTCAAGCAAATAAGCAAGAGAAAATAAGAAAACCCTATTAAAAAGTGGGCAAAAGACATGAACAGAAGCTTCTCAAAAGAAGATAGAAAAATGGCCAATAAATACATGAAAAAATGCTCAATGTCACCAACATCAGGGACATGCATATCAAAACCACAATGAGATATCTCCTTACCTCAATCAGAATGGCTTTTATTAAAAAGTCCAAAAACAATAGATGCTAGAGTGGATGCAGAGAGAAAGGAACACATATACACTGTTGGTGGGACTGCAAATTAGTATAACCTCTATGTAAAACAGTATGGAGATTCCTCGAAGAACTAAAAGTAGACCTACCATTTGATCCCACAATCCCACTACTGGGTATTTACCCAAAGGAAAAGAAGTCATTTTATCAAAAGACACCTGCGCTTGAATGTTTATTGCAGCACAATTCACAATTGCAAAGATGTGGAATCAACCCAAATGCCCATCAAGTCATGAATGGATTAACAAAATGTGGTATATGTATACCATGGAATACTACTCAGCCATGGAGAAGGATGACGTAATGCCTTTGTAACAATTTGGATGGAACTGGAGACCATTATCCTAAGTGAAGTATCTAGAGAGTGGGGAAAAAACCCACCATCTATACTCAGTATTAAATTGGACCTAACTGATGAGTACACATATGCATAGAGTGAAGTAAATCTCAAGAGAAATCAAGCAGAGGGGAGGGTGAGGAGGGGATGGGCAAAAGCCTACCTAACCGGTACAATGAACACTATCTGGGTGACAGGCACACTTTTAACCTTGACTCGAGCATTACAAAAGCGATCCATGTAACCAAAAACATTTATACCCCCTTAATACTTTGAAATAAAAACAAAAAACAGTAGCACCATGCTCTTTACATGCACTATAGCTTAATGATACTTCCTCCTTAACTGGCTTGCTTCTAGCTTGAACTTCTAACCAGCTAGGGTTCATACTGAAGCCTGTAGTCCCACTGTATCTTCTGGTCACCTGCACTGTGGGGCTGTTTATCTTGCCCATGTGAGCAATGCCTGTTGAGTTACATATAGCTGGACCAGGTAGTGCTTGTAGACTTCAATTGCTACAATGATTCTATTTCTTATGCCACCATTCGATGCTGATGGCTATGGTTATCTTAGCCATGACAGCAGGAGCCAGAGCTCCATTTAATTTAGATGTTTTTTGCTAAAAATTGACATATGAATGTGTGGTTCATACACCATTGGTTTTCTTTCTAAATGAGGGCAAAAACCAAACAAATAACAAATAAATGAACAAATAACTTCCGAATCCTCCAGAGACATAGAGAAGTTAGTATTTACTTTGTTCGTTTTTTACTTCTTCCTGTCAAGGCACTCATGATAGTGTTAAAAATTCTTTTCTATTCCTTTAACTTATTTCTAAAGCTGTGATTCATGTTTACTGCTATTGCAATGAATTTTAAGTATATAGAGCATTGCAACACATTTTTTAAACAAATGTAGACTGTTGCTTTATGTCTGCACACAGCTATGAAGAGATTATGTCTGGAGGCCATTTTAGAAATTTGCTTCAAAATACATATGTTCATTTTCAAATAATTTAAAACCCTTTCATAAATTTTTGAATTGGAATGTTCATTTGAACACAAATAACACAGGTTCTCTCACTCCCACCTACATTATTGAACAGTACAAGGTACACTAGTTCTGCTGGTTCTTTGGTATTATAAAAATTTTACACTTAGAGATTTTGAGTTATTATCTGTGTCTTGACAGTTAGTGTCTAGTAGAGAAAATGAAAAGTAGTTTTATGTGCAGACATAAAATAATGTAGCATAAAATCTACTGTATGCTAAAATCATTTATTTCTTTGCTCCTGTAAAGCAGAGGTTAATTTTAGACTTAAAGCCAATCGTATTTCCTAAAATCTGTTTAAAACTTTTTCACAAACCTAGAGACTTTTCACCAGTTAAGCAGATTGTATATTTATAGCTTTAGAGTCTCAGGAAAAGATTCAAACTGTTCTTGGAAGTGATGCAGTGAGCAAGAAAATTCCAATAACAATTTTGGCATTAGATTTCTGACAGATTTTAGTTTACAGACTAGAATCACAGATAGGATTAAATAATTCTGAACTTTTTCAGACTCACAACGCATTTGGATGGCTTTCAGATCCAGTTACCATGGTCCCAAATATATTAAGATCAAGAGAGAAAATATGAAACCACTTGACATTCTCTAGAGTTTGGGATAGCCATTCATTTATACATCAGCAAATAAAATAGACAAAAGACTCTGCCTTCATAAAGTGTAAACTTTACTTACCTTATTTCCATGAATAAGTAATTTATATGGTATGTTAGAAGTTGATAAATGTCTCTGGAAAGAAAAAGAAGTAGAGCAGGGTAAAGGGGAGTGGGAATGCTGAGATGGGGGAATGGATAATGGATAAAAAAGGGCATTGTGATTTGAGAGTGTGATCAGGATAGAGTTTATTAGGAAGGTGACATTTGAACCAAGACTTGAAGGAAGTCAATGAGGTAGCTGTGTAGACATCAGGGCAGAGCATTCTAACTACTAGGACAATTCATGCAAAGGCACTGAAGTGGAAATTTTCCTGGTGTGCTCAAGGAAGAGCAAAGAGGCCAATGGAGTAAAAAGAGTCAGAAGAAAAGTTGCGGAAATTGTGTTCAGAGGGGAAGAGGGGTCAGATCAATGGGCTGCTCTAAGGGCTTTGGCTTTGACTATGAATGAGAGGGGAACCAGTGCAGAGTTTTGAGCAAAGGAGTGACATGAATATGTGTCCCTGGGACCACTGTTCTGAGACTAGACAGTAGGGGCTAGAGCGACAGCATTTAAGAGCAGATGAGGGCGTGGAAAGAGCTGTTGGTGGCTTGGTCCAGGGCAGTAGCCGTGAGAAGTTTGGGCAGAAGTTGAATTCTGGATATATTTTGAAAATAACAACAACCAGGTTTTTTGATAGGTAAGATAAGGGACATGAGATAAAGATAGGTGTGATTACAAAGTCTTTTGCCTGAGGATCCAGAGGTTGGAGATACTATTAAACAAGACTGTGAAGTGGGCAGCAGCAGCTACCAGGGGCAACATAGCAATAAATCACAAAACATGTTTCTAATATATGATCTACTCCATTTTATTATCATTTTCCAGTGCACTATTACTTACATTTTTTCACTGTTTAAATAAGAGCCATCTGGCAGTTCCCACTATGGCCTAATTCAAGCTACCAACATCATGTTACTGAAAGAGGAATTGGGAAGAGATATGTGCAATAAATAGTCTCTTGAGAAACAGGACGAGCTGCCTCGAGCACATTGCAGCTGAGCTATGTGACTTAGAACTAACCTTTACACTAACTGGACATTTCTGGGACCTCCTGGGCCTTAGGGGAGGATAGCTTGTTATATACACACTAGACTTTATGTCTATATATGTGTTAAACCTTAGAGTATAATTCAGCAGTTATATTTTGTAGGGTTGAGACTTTATTTAAGGTAAATGCTCTCATGAAATGAAATTAGCTATGGGCTATTCCAGGAAACTGAGCCAGTTTTTCATTTTATTTTCTTGTTTGGATGTTTGGAATAAATTCATATTTTACACATTTTACTTTAAGTTGAATACTTACAGACTGCTGACAGCTATTGATGACTTTGTTTTTTACTTTCAAGACATTTTGGTCTAAACCAGTGGCACTTGAAAATCCATATATTCTCTTTAATTGTAATTCATTGAAATATTAATTTGGCAAACTTATTTTAGAGTCCAATGAACAGGGTCTTGTGATTTTACAATATGAAATCTGTTTGATTGCATGACTTTGTGAAAAATGCTGATATATTTAAGTTGGCTAATATAGAAAGTATTTTATTGTTTGTAGTGGTAGATGATGTTAAGGTTTTCACCAACTGTGCTATGTTAAACGCTATCTTGAATATTTTGCATTTGGTCCACGTATTGCTGCAATATACCCTGGTTCTTTAATCCTTTAAAGACAAATTGTGTGAAACAAATGTGACCAGCCCTGGGGATATTAATTATATTTCAAAATGAACTCAAGCTCAGATATACATTTTTAAATTGCCATTTTCATGGCAAGTGATTATTCAGGATTGGTAATCATCTGAAATGTTATAGTTTAGTAGATTTGTTGTATTATGAAAACTGACAAATAAAAGAAAGAAGAATTTTTTTTCTCCATGTTTCATAACAATTTACTGTCATCAGAGTTAAAATTTTTTTAATTTTTTTTTTGTTTTGTTTTTTGAGACAGTCTCACACTGTTATCTGGGCTAGAGTGCAGTAGCATCATCATAGCTCACTGCAACCTTGATCTCCTGGGCTCAAGCAATCCTCCTTTCTGAGCTTCCTGAGTAGCTGGGACTATAGGTATGCACCACCATGCCCGGCTAATTTTTCTATTTTTTGTAGAGATGATGTCTCACTCTTGTTCAGGCTGGTAACATTTTAATTCATATATAATATAAACCTATTGTACTGGTTTATTATTTTTAAAAATTGAGGTAAAATTGACATATACATATCTCTGTTGTCCAATGTAGTAGCCACTTGCCACATGTGATTTTTGAGCATTTGAAATGTGGGTAGTCTGACTAAGGAACTAAATTTTACATTTGATTAAATTTAAGTAATTTAAATTTAAATTCATATATAGTCACATCTAGTGGCTACAATGTGGAACAGTGTAACCCTAGATTGTACTTCTCAACTGGGCATCTAGGAGGGAGTTAAACCCTAATGCCTGAAGGCATACACTGTTTCCAGTGAATTAATATACCTCCTGTGTATCTAGAATGATACTAGCTATGTATCATTATTAGGAGAATTAAGAAAACAGTCACTCAAATCATTCTCTGTGAGGCTTAATTCTCTCACAGCACCCAATTGAGAATTGCTGTTTTAGAAAGTTCCGTCATTTCTCTTTCCAGTCAATACCACTCCCAAACTTCCCTCAAACAATAGCCACAATTCTTTTGTTTATATCCATAGATTATTTTTCCCATGTTTTTGACTGCCTCCTCTCA
Organism: Cheirogaleus medius; assembly: GCA_008086735.1. Taxonomy (NCBI): domain Eukaryota; kingdom Metazoa; phylum Chordata; class Mammalia; order Primates; family Cheirogaleidae; genus Cheirogaleus; species Cheirogaleus medius. Next base: position 38,399,063 of record VBSM01002608.1, read on the forward strand.
CTTAACATGATGTTTTTGAGACTTATTCATATCATATGTAGCAATAGTTTATTCCTTTATATTACTATGTAGTATCTCATTGTATCAGCATACCAAAATTAAGTCAAGGCTATCTATGATTACTCAGATTTTGAAAGATAACCTCATAATTTCCCAGAGATTTTGCTGGCATTTTCTATTTAATATCAGAATACTCCCAAGTTTTAATTCAGAAGAATTTTTTTGGGAGATCAAATATTAAGACATCAGTTGAAAATTATTTTATAATTTCTAACATTTCCAAATTAGCTTTAAGTATTGGTTTGGCTATAACCAAGATATAGCATCATATTTTTGAATATACTTTGCTAGATTTTGTATTATCCTTAAATATAGAAGCAAGCTACCTACGGCTTTCTTCCTTCTATAACCGTAATATAGAATTGTATTCCTAAAGTGATTAATTGGTATTGTCTAATTCAGTTTTTCCTAAATGCTGTTTATTTCATGATGAAATAAACTAGTTATAGTGAGAAAAATAAGATATTATTTTATATTTTTCATAAAGATGATTATGTTTGATTTTATAAATTATCCTTTATTATGAGATTATATTCTTATGGTTGTGAGTTTACATCACCCTTTATTTTAGAAATCAAGGTGATAATGGATGGTGGTTGTCACTGATTTATGAGGTATTCTTATTTGGCCAAGTGAAATGTCTGCAACACTTTTTCAGACCATAAATATTTATTTATTTATTTATAATTTATATATATATATTTTGAGACAGAATCTCTCTCTGTTACCCAAGCTAGAGTGCTGTGTTGTCAACCTAGCTCACAGCAACCTCAAACTCCTGGGCTCAAGCAATCCTACTGCCTCAGCCTCCCCTGAGCAACATTGTTGAGTCCTGGGGGTAGGGGATCTCACCTGCGGGCCTGTTCCCTTGTCCCCAAAGATCGCTGACTGTGTGAGGGAGAAGTGTGCTTGTCCAGAGTTGCCTATGGGGTGCTCATGCAGGTTTGATGTCCCTCTGCTTCAGCACATGCTCTGCTCTGATGGAGCAGCTGAACAAGTAACAACAGGGAGGGCTGGCGAGCAGGGAGATCACAGTCTGAGCACCGCTTAGTCTGCTGCAGGTCTTTAAGAAGAAAGGTTCCAACGTTTTCCTCCAGAATTCTAATAGTTTCACACCTAAGGTTCAAGTCT
>VBSM01002608.1:38424497-38512336 GCA_008086735.1 Cheirogaleus medius
CGCTCTATCTGGCGGTGTTTCTCGTCCGCCATCTTGCTCCGCCCCCCCTATTTTTCTTTCCTTTTCTAACATCTGCCACCAACTCCAGCCTTTCGGAAACACTTGGCATTTCCAGGATGGGTCATTTTCCACCTGGCCTCTCTGCTTTTATATATGCCACTACTCTTCTCTTCCCTGAATGTCCTTCTTCTCTCTCCCCATCTCAATCTGAATAACTGCCATTTCTCCTTCACCAGTACATAGGTATCCCTTTGTTTCTGGGCAATCTTCTCTGACTGCCCTATCCTTTCCCTTTTTTGATGTCCAGGTCCACTGCCTCAATGTCCCTCCTACCCCCTCATATTTTATTGTAACATTTCACCCAGTTGCTTTTGGCTTTCTCTGCCACTGCTCTAACTGGACTAGGAGGTCCTTGAAGACAGCAACTTTGTCTCTTTCACCTCTATTTAACCAAGGCCTTATATTCTATCAGACACACAGTGAGTGCTTAATAAATACTGGCCAAGTGAGTGAGTACATAAGTGAATCAATGGATCTTCCAAGGAGAACGTGATGTATGTGTTCTCATTTTGCCCCCTTTGGTAAAGAAAGACTCCTCGACAGTCCAGTGAAGGCTACTCAGGTGAATGGTGAAAGAGTGTGATCAGCAGCACCATCTTTATATTAATCGCGTTTAGCTCTCCCTGGTACTCAGTTCCGAATGACTGAGTATTTTAATTTTCAATAACTTTCTTAGTAGAAAAAGAAAATCAAGTCAATTTGATTAAACTTACATCCTTATAAAACAGGTAAGATTACTGATCTGTTACATAATTGTACCCATAACAGTGGAGTTTTCTTTTATTTTCGAGGTTCACAACAGATTATAAATATACATTATCAAATTACTTTATTTTTTTTATTTCTTTTTCTTACAATATTTTTCTTTTACATACTAGAGATTCCACTTTATTTTTGATTGATATTATTTTCCAGTTTTTTGTATCTGGTTTATAATTTAATCTCAAGATTTGAGTACACAAGGCATATCAATAGAGCAATTGAGTTGCTATCTAAATTTAATAATGACCTATGTCTTGACTTCTTTTTAGTTCTATTGACATCCTGCTATTCCAGGTCCTTATTGATTTTCACCTTAACCATCACAATAGCTTCCTCACTGACTCCACTACCTCTTCCATACAAAAGCTGGCCTTATTGACTACCAGAGTGATCTTCTGGAAGCACAGACAAGACCCAGCATGTAGTATCCATGTTCAGAAACATTCCTTCTTCCAGGTGCTTATAAAATAAAGTTCATATTCCTTAGCTTGGTATACTAAGAAAACCAGATCTGGACTAGGATTCAAATCAACTTACCCTTATAGCCTCTTCTTTTCTGTTATATATCATAAAATCAGTCAAATTAGAATCACTGAATTATTTAAGTATATGCAACACTTTATTAATGACATTATTTTATATTAGCTTGATATTTTCTTTCCTTATTTTGTAAAAATCAAATCCCAGTTCAATGCCACAGGGCCTGAAAAATATGTTTCTAGTTGACTGACTGATTCGTTTATTAAGCTTCTCTTACTCCTTTAGTAAAATATAATATAATCTTCTCTTTGTTAGTGTTTTCATGGTACTTGAATATCTTTGATAGCCTAATCATTCTTTCTTATAATACAATTAAGTGTACATATTTAACTCCTCTACCAGACTTAGAGCTTCTTGGGGCTGACTTCTGTTGTGATGTCTTTTGACATTAAGAGATGATATATACACACAGGTCCTGGGATGGAGGTGGGGCCTTTTGGGCTACCTTTCATAACGAAAGACTTCGAGTTCAGGAAATTGTGCTATTTGCTTTCCCGTGGGTGTTGTTGACTCAGTCAATGCATATTACCTGGACCTATCAGAAAACATTTTGTAAGTTGCAAGGCTAACTTATTTGTTATGGGAATATACTTATGTTCTATATCTGAAGCATCACCTTCTAAATGTGGAGGAAGTTGTAAAACAAAATTAGTAACCTGAAGTATGCTCTATTAACAGAAGCAAAGAGTTTGCTGTAGTTTGGGGGGATAGTTCATTCAGGTTAGGGAAAAGCTTGGAAGTGATTTACCCTGGTATCAAATATCTAGTGTTTGAACAGTTTTTCTGCTAGAAGCAAGGTCTATATCTTTTGCATATACAGAACATGATAGACTTAAACTCTTCCTTTTTGTCCTTGTTTTTCTCTAGATTTGGAGCTTTTCTATCTTAACAAGACAGCAGTTATCTCAGACATATTATAGTAAAATTGTTAGCTGTTTAATTCTCTCTTTTCATTTGTCAATTGACTTAAATTGGAGTTGAAAGGCATATTTGTTATCATGACTGGAGACAGTCTGAGCTTTTCACTGGAAATCTCAGGTCACTGTGGTTTCATCTGTAAACATGTTTACAGGGAATCTTTAAAATTTGTTACTTTTGGCGATGACTATATTCATCTATTTCATATTGGGTCTTCTTTTGCATTTCAGAAGGTAATCCCTAACTTTTAGCTATATCCTGTGGTAGATTTTTAGACCACACTTATTTTTTAATGCTCCCATGGTCCATGGCCTTTGAGTTTTGCTTAATGCACCATAGATAAGTTGAGAATCTGATAAACAAAATACTAGTCGGTTTATATTTTGAAATAATGAGATAATTACATATACAGCAAAATAAACATTAAAAACAAAATATGTACTGGTCTTTAAGCTAATTTAATATGATTTTACTTAAAGGAGAAGGAATTCTAGGGTAGGTCCAGGAATAGCTTTCAACACATTCCTTTCTGCAAATACATGTCACTCAGTCCTTTTGCAATTTAGTGTAAAACATATGACTGTGGAAAGGTTTCCTTAATCTTTCCTTACTGAATCAACACACATTTGTTTACCCTTATTTGTAATACCCTTATTTTATGTGTACTTAATTCATATTATTTTGAACTTTCTAAGACACTGTTAAAGAATTTGTGAGGTTAGGATGGAAGATAGCCTTATTCTCTTGGAACTTTGAAAGAACATAAATATTGATTGCCTAAAACTTGTTAAAAATAATAACTCTTTTTTTGTTTTTACTTATACTTTGTTTTTGCTTATAGTTTGATTAGGAATATCTTCATTAACTCATAAAATCAAGTGAAGAAAACCCCTTAAGGTGTTAATGCATCCACACTGTAAGGTACAGCCTAATGAAACAAAACAAAACAAAACAAAACAAAACAACCAAACAAAAAAAAAAACTTACCTCCCCATCTGCTAGAGCATCAAGTAATACTCATATATAATGAAACAAAAACATCCTGTCTTGCTTGACACATGTCACAGATATATTCTGATGTATATGGAATGGACAACATTTCTGAGGCTTAGGCTCATAGTGGAGAATGCCTTTCCTCTCCCCTTAACGAAAAACCACAGAATGCAGTTCTGAAGGTCTCAGAATTGTCATGACAGGGCATAGAACAACAGATGGTCCCTCAGGCGGACTAATCCTATGTTATTTAATACCAAAAGCAAAACTGTCAACTGTTTCAGGGAAAACATAGAGCCCGGAACTGAAGAATTGATGAGTAAACATGAAAGAAATTGACTTCGAAATATTTGGTTTAAAATGTATTTTAATTTTTCAGTCTAAACACACATTGTTGTTGATTTGGAATCCTAAACCACTGTTTGGATTTTAAAAATAAGTGCTTTGGAAATTGCTGGGAAGAAAACTCTCTCAGGAGGCCTTTCACTAACAATTTTTAAATTATCCAAAATAAAATAAATTATAATATATCAGTTTGAAGTTATTTTTTGAGTTTGAGTGTGTGTTAGCAACAGGTCAAAAGAAGCAACTTCCTCAGAAGTTTAATAAATTCATTTGGAACCTGTGACATTCTCTCAGAATTTGACATACAGTAGGTTCATCTGGGACCCTCTCTAAGAAAGTTTAAATTGCTTATTTAGGAGGAGAATCTCATTAGACTCATAATATTGTGGTGAAATTCCACCCTGAAATACTTTTGTCCTTTACCAACAGAAGTTCTGCTTCTTTTTAAAATGTCTTTTTTAAAAAAATAAAAGTATTCACAAAATTTAAAATAAAAAGAATACATGTTCCTTGTAGAAAATACAAATAGTATAAATATACATAATGTAGGAAATGAACTTCTTCTAATCCTACTCCCTAGAAATCACCACTATTACCAATTAGGTGAATAGTTGGACCCCTTTTTTTCTGTCTATATGTAATATATGTGCGTTTATATAATTATAATCTTTTTACTAAAATACAACAGTGTTTGAAGTTTGGCATATGAAAAGATTTAAATTAATTAAACTAAAATCTAGATTTCAATCTATAGTCATAAACAAACAAAACCTGTATTTTTTTCTGAGGAGGACAAAGGAAAAGAGAGCTGTTTTGGTGCTATTTCATATTACAATAAGAAAATTTCCTGTAGAGTAGGTGAAACAAATGATAAGAAGAAATATTATGGTAAATATTTTTAAATGAATGTACTCAACTAAAATTAAATGCCTATTATGTGTGAAGCACTGTGCTAGGTTTTCTATGTTCACAAATAAAAGATACGATCTGAGCCTGAAGCAACTCATTAGCAAGATGGATAGAAAAAGAAACAGTAATTACAGAAGAGTACTAAGTAGGGAGCCGTGGGAACACAAAAGAGGGGCATCCTGCCCAGTGGAGGTAAGCAGAAGGTTCCTAGGGTTCAAGTATCTTCAGCTTTGGGTATTTTTTTTAAGTGGTTAAAGTGGTAAGTGGCAAGGATCTTACATTATAGGACTCAGATGCATTCATAAGTGTCTAAAATAATCTCAGGGAAATGAGAGAGGTGTCTGACCCAGGCACATTTACGAAGTCTCTTATTCCTGCTTGATGACCCACATGACTTTGAAAACCCTGTCTTTGTAATGAAACAAATCAACAGGGTTGTGTGACTTTGTCCTGTGGTGCTTAGGAGACTGGCTGACTATAGGAACAGGAGCACCAATCTTTGAATTTATTCAGCATTAAGGTGGAGTGAAAGGTAGTGTGGGAAATGATGGATCATGGACTACAGGCTGTTCAGTGAAGAAAATGAAAAAAACAGATTGATAGTGTGAAAAAAATAAATTAAAGGCCTGGAGGATTTTAATGATGTGGAATGACACTTGTAATGAAAGTAAGGCAGTGAAAGAGTGAAATAATAGGATGTTAGGGGCAGGAAAAGATAACTAAAATATCTGATCGCAAAAGTAGAACTGCTCTGTGTTGTGTTAGTATGGGTGTGAGCAGCGGAGGTGGAATAAAGTAAAGGTTCTGTAAATTGACATGAATTTTAATTTCTAATAGGAAGAGCCTCAGCAAAGTTAAAAGAGGATTTATTTGTAGGAGTTTGTGCTGTATATTGAGTCTTTTCAGATTAGATAGGGTACCTCCTTTAAAGGAAAGGAGGATAAATTCACCAGCCGGAGATTCCTTAAGTGTAGATACTTATTCACTGTTGCATCTTGTGTTATCAGTGCCCAGCCTAAGGGCTGCTAATAGAAGAAACTTGCTAAACACTTATTGTATTAGTGAGCAAATTAATAAACAAATGAACAAATTAATAAATTAATAAAATTAAGGCTAGAACTAAAACTAATTAATGTCAATTCATGATGCTTTAAGAATTCTCCCTCTTAAAAGATTGAATTATATGGCTAACATTTCTTTTGTTTTTTTTAGCATGGTTGTGAATATAGTGAATTCAGAAGCCATGTGGAATTATAAAGTATTATTTTTCATTTAAACTGAAATTTCTTGTAGTGTTAGACTTATTGAAGTTGATAATCATTGTGTTAATCTGATATAAAAATGAAATTACCTATAATCCTGTGTGTATGTGTCTGAGTTATATAGAGCAATCTTCTAAAATAAACAGATGTGCCATATAAGTGTCCCATCCCACTCCAAAGCAGTAAACACTCTCATAATGTTTGACATCACTGTCTTGAATCCAAACAGAAGGATGCAGGAGTGTAGGGTAATTAAAACAGTATTTGTAAAAGTTTGCAAATGTTGCACCCAATTGCTTATTTTACTTGAGACAGAATTTACAAATACAGAATACAAATGAGATAGAAGGAATTTTATGGATGTTTTAGAGTGTGTCACAGCTTATATGACTATAAAAATGAGAATGTATGTAAAATACCATTTAGTGGTATTTATCATTTTTAGCTCCTCCCTCCCTCCCTTCTTCCCTCCCCTCCCCTTCCCTCCCTTCCCTTCCCCTTCCCCTTCTCCTTCCTTCCTTCCTTCCTTCCTTCCTTCCTTCCTTCCTTCCTTCCTTCTTCCCTTCCTCCCTCTTTTACTTATTCTTACCAAAGTAAATCATTACACATGTCAGAACTATGATTAATAAATCTCATGCTTGGAATGTACCATGAAAAATTATGTTTCTTTTATTGGAAGATAACACAAATTGGCCTTTTCTAGATATTTCTAAACACCCAGAGCTTTTGCTTTAACATTCTGTGTTGGTGATTGTTTGGTCAGCAAGTCAGTGTTTTTTTTTAAAGATTAATCAGTGATAAGATCTTTAGTAAAATTGGAGAAGAAAGGATTACTTAGTATAAATTATACGCACACACCTATGAGTAAATGTTGAGCTAAGATAATTGCTGATTAAATCTTAAGTTTTTCTTTAAAAAATCATTTAAGGTAAACTTTTGTCTAGGAATCATCAAGAACCACAATATTCACTTCTTTACATTATCGTAAATCAAAACTGAATCGACACTAATATTTTTCCTGAGGTTTTCAGCAAAATAGTCAATATTCTTTTATATCATTGGGATAATTTCCCACTTATCTCAACATATATTAAGCTCTTGATAATATTTGTAGGACAATTTGCTTATTGGGACAAAATACCACATCCAAATATTTTGAAGAAATTTTGAAGAATTCCTCCCATATTTTGGGGGATTGAACAGATGAGCTGGCCTAATGATCATTTTGGGGGGTGTAATATAGAGGGACTGGCTGTGTTTGTACTGTAGACATTAAAACCCTGGTTTTAATGTTTTATAGTCCACCTACTTCCAAAAAGGTTGAAAGTAAACTATAAAATTTAGAGGAATGAAAAATATCACTCAAATATATAGTGACTAAGATTTTTATTACAAGTAAAAAAATTCTATTTCAAATTTGTGGACAGTTTTCACAGATAAACTCCATAAGGACAAAAATTTATTTATGTTTAATGTTTTCTTTAAAAATGTTATGCAGAAATCTACTTACTAACTTTTGAATTAAAGATCCATTAATATTTCTAATAATAACATATATTTAGGCATTTAGAACATGTTTCTAGTATTTTATAATGAAATTTAGCATCTTTGTTTACTAGTTTGGCACTGTAATGTTTTTTAATCTTTGATTTTTGAAAATAACAAATAATATATTGTTTTTATTAATTATTCTTATGGCTAGTAATTTACAAATAATTAAAGATCTTATTTAGATTTTAAAGATTTGGATCAAATGTAAAATTTCTCTGTTAATTAGGCAAAAAAATGACAAAATATGTCCAGTTTAATAACATTTTGCCTGTAAAATTAAATATAAATAGCCAGATTAGTTCTTCTAAGATCTTTTTATTAAGCATTTGAATTTTATTTAGCATACCTGGGTTCACATGTCTTTTCTGGATCTTGTTAGCTCCATAACCTAAATTCTCTGAGCATCAGTCTCTTCCTCTGTAAAATGATGGTAACAATGACGTAAATGACGGTACCTCTTAGTGCTGTGAAGATTAAATAAAATAGAACTTTTACAGTAATTGATACATTCTTGTTCTTCAGGCAGTATTATTGTAGCTAGAGATTAAGGAACAAATTGAAGAACCATAAACCGTCATTTCCTGCTTATTGCATACCATGCCAAAGAGACAGTAGGATTTTAGATTTGGGCTTCTGAGCATCTGATCATGTCCTAAGCTCTAGTTGCCCACAACATTATCTGGTTTGATGATGTAAACTTTACTGGTTGTCTTCCTTTCCTTGTCTCACTTCCCTGCAGTGATTTTTGCACTTCTCAAATGAACTATTTGCACGCAAATCCTTATCTTAGGGTGTGCTTCTGGAGAAATTCAAACTAAGAGAAAATATAAATCCAACAATTACTTCTGTCATTCAGCTAAGCTTAATATGAATTATGCTAATTTGATAAATGATGTAAGAAATTTAGGCGTAAAATTCAATCAGGACACAGATGAGGGAAGAATTAATTATTAAATTTATCTGGGGCTCAAAGAGGTCTGTGGAGAAATGGGGGTATTTGAACTGGGTTTGGAGGATGAGGAAGAGTTCATGTGCATCAGAACTGGAGAAAGGATCCCAGGAAGATGAAATAGTATGAGCAAAGAATAAAGAGTAAAAGGCATGAAATATTCTGAGAATGATGAATAGCCCAGTGTGGCCAAAGAGAAAGGAAGATAGGCTGGCTGATGAGGGTGGGACCACATTGAGAAAGGCTGTCTATGCTGAACCCTTGTTTGCTTTATTCTTTTGGCAGTGGGTGGGCATGAAAGCTTTTAAAAGATAACAATGACTTGATTACAAATTTACTTTTAAGAGAGCAGGGAATGAATTGAACTAGGACATGACATGTGCAGGAAAACCATTTAAACAGACATTGCTATAGTCTAGAAAAATAATGAGGGTTCTATTTAGTACAATGGCAGTTCGAATGGGAAAGAGCTTACTGATGCCGGAGGTGTTTCAGCTAAAGAGTCAAGAGAATTGGAAATAAGTGGTGAGGGAAGAGAAGAGCCTAAGATAACTGTAAAGTTTTAGGTTAAGCAAATATTTGACTAGTGATGCTTTTATTACTGTTAGGAAATTCAGGAGAAATGAATATGTAATTACAAACTGAAAATGAATATAATTTGGGATATGACATTTACATGCAAAGTGAATTAAAGGTGTCAAAACAAGTGGGAAAATCCAATATCACCAACAGATCACAGCAAAGAAATCCCCTGCCCTGGGACCTATACTTATGAAGGTCCCCTTTGGGTTGTCCTCCAGCTGTGCTTCTTCCATGGAGGATGGGGTGTATCCACCTAGAGCCTACACCCCAGCCCCCTGGGTACTTAAGACCTCAGGATCCTTTGCTTAGGTGGCCCCAAGCACAATTTCAGGGTCTTTCCTCCCAAGGGTGGATCATGTTACCTGTTACACATATCTGCACCCAAGAGCAGCCAGTGGATAGGTATTTACTATGGGCATGAATGGGCCAAACTTGGACAGGCAGGCTGAAGTGTTCATGCAGGACACGTTATGGTGTGTGTTGGAGTTGACAGTGGCAGGAGACACAGGGTAGGCCACAGGATGAGGATTAGGAAGAAGCTCTTCCTGTGCTATCAAGTTTTGGTGCAGAAATTTGAGGAATCCAAAAATTCAAACTTGGCCTTTCTGATCATTATGAAATATATATTTCAAGGTAGGAAGGCAGTATATATTTTATTTAATAGTTTGTTAGCTTGTTTTAATGGCTTTTAAATATTTAGACAAATGTTACATGGATTTCTTAGTACTCTTGATTCAGGTCCCACAAATGTTAGGAGAAGATCTAGTGAAATCAACATATTAGTGTGAGAATATATCTAGGTTAGGTAGCAGTTAAAATGGAAAGGAAGCGAAACTAAAAAATACTTCTTAAAGTGCATTTGGATTTAAAGATGAAGTTGGGCTTCGAAAGTATCCTTTGTTCATGGCTATCAGCAAAAACAACTGTTATAGAGTTGAAAAACAATATATTAAAATATATTAAATTTGGTTCACATTTTTTGTTGTAAGTCACATACTATATGTTTTCTGTTTCAATTTTCTTTGAATTAATCAATTTGAAACTGTATTGAGCATTATGGTTAATGTGATAAAGATACTCCATTATTCACTTTGGGCTCATTTCTCTAGATACTAAAGCAACCTTTAAAAGCCTCTATTGATGGAAAACTGGCTTTATTAAGCTATATTCATAAATTTGACCTAACAATATATTTACATTTACCTTTAGAGGATAATGTGGAAAAACTGGAAAAGGAGATATTTTTATGTCTGGCTAAGTGAGGGTACTACTTTCTTACTCACAAAAAATATATGTCCTCTTTGGTACACATTTAACTCATGCAAGAAAAAGCCCGCCAACATTATAAAAATGTTTTTACACAGAGTGAAATTTCTCTCTTCAAAGACTGAAAGTACTTTATCAGCATTAGGATCTAAATTGCTTGGAAGTATTTTTTGTGTATGTTTCATGGAGTTCATTTTCATCATATTGTATATCTAGGTTTTGTAGGTTTATACATTTACACATGTTAATTTTCTTGGATTTGACTTCATAAAAAGTACCACCAGAACTTCAAAATCATCTCTCATTCTGAGTAAATTAAAGCAGGCTGCCCAGTTCACTGTGTGTCCAGCTGGCTAAAGGCTTAAACAGGAAAGGGCCACAAGGAGATTCTGTGGTAGGTATAAGATAAACATGCTCTTGTTTATGTTTTGCTGATACTCTGGTTGTTTAGAAGTTGGGGAATTTTTTTCCTTGCTTTGGGCTGTTCTTTTAAAAAACCAAACAACCATCCAGTGTGCCTTGTGGCTTTGATCTTTGTTTTTATATTTTGTTATACAAGGCTCAAAGTCTTACAGTTTGTTGTGTTTCATACTTTTTCAGATCATCCTCTCTCTACACATATTACCCACAGATGGCTGAAAGTAAAAAAATAAAGGAAAGGTAGAATGTCTCAAAAATTGACATCTCCCATAAATCCCAGGAGATTGTTGTATAAATACTGGCATACTTTTGCAGGTGCTAAAACAGAATTCTGTGGCCTTTCACCTGGCGTAATTAACTTCCCTTTCTTTTCCACTGTTTACCATATCTTTTCCTAACCTTTGTTTTTCACAAGAGTGCCCTTGGGACTAAATCAAATAAGTCGTACAGACACCTGCATGCCACAAGGCAAACACCAAACTTCATTCAAGCCCCAGGACAAAGATCCTACAAGCCATGCCGCAGATTCCCCCAAATGCCCTTCACGCTGAGGTGATAAATCATGTGAGGATAAGTAATCGGTCTCCAGAGGAATGCTGCAGTGATGTGCGAATTTTGAAGCTCACAAAAACATTAGTATCTTGGGTGACTTTAAAATGCAAGAATATGGTTTTAAATTTAGTTATGAAACTGTGTGTATGTGTTTCTGTGTGTCTTCCTGATGCATAATTTAGTAGTCTGTGGCAGGGGTCCTCAACCTGTGGGTAGTTCTATAATTATTTAATTATATATTACAATGTAATAGTAATAGAAATAAAGTGCACAGTAAATGTGATGCACTTGAATCATCCCCAAACTACCCCCCCACTCCCTGGTCCGTGGAAAAATTGTCTTCCATGAAAATGTCCCTGGTGCCAAAAAGGTTGGGGACTTCTGCTCTATGAGATCTAGTAGTAGTTCCTCAGTGGAAAGTGGGCTGAACTGAATTATTAATATTACTAATCTTTTGAAGTTTTATATTGGAGAGACGAATAATATTTACATTTAAAGTATGCAGATCCAATCATACTAGTTTATTTCTTGAGCACATACATGCTCAGCACAACAGCACAATATAGCTAGATTTAAAATATTTAATATTGAGCTTAATTTTGATTTATATTATTCTCACTATAAAATCTTATAAATTGTCTTACAATGTATCCTCTTGGGATCAACGCCAAAAGAGTACAGTTTATAAGCTTAAACTTTGAATTAAAATTGCATTCAAAAATACTATTCTATCTTGAATGATATCAGTAAGTGTAAGAGCTTCAGACTTAACAATTTCCCCCTAGATCCTCCTATTGAGATAACATAATGAGAAGTCTGCTGGCAAAAAAGTCTGGGAAATGTTGTTTGCAAAGACATATCCCAGGTATTATAGAGTGGAGTAAGAGAGGGTAACACCATCATATCCTCTCTCCGAGAAGGAGAGCTACAGATTCCTAATGACCACAGTATCCATTTCCAGACAACAGTCAGGCAATCTATTTCAAAAGAGGGGGAATCATGTATAGAAAAGGATATGGCTTTGCCCAAAAAGTTTGGTGTCTGTACTAGAATGCTTTCTTTTTTCCAGTTTGCCAGAATCTCTATATGGCATCTTTATTTGCCACCTTAAGCACCATTAAATCTGCTGGGTCATATGGTCCAAGAGACAGAGCAGTTTGTAAAGCAGTGTAGACCTGCTGCAGAGCCTTCTTTTTCTCTGAACCCCATGGAAATCGAGCAGATTTATGGGTTACTTGGTGCATGGATTGGAGCAGCACGCTCCAATATATTACCTGTTATTTATAAAATCGAATGAGAACTACAGATCCCAGTGATTCTTTTGTAACAATAATCAGTGCAAGATGCAACAATTGATCTTTTACTTTTGCAAGATTTTCCAGACATGCTTCAAACCATTGGACCCCTAGAAACTTCATAGTGACAAGACTGACTTTTATTTCCCATCTTATGGCATCCATATGTTTTACAATGATACGTGCTACTTTTAGCTTATCTGATCCAATCGGTATGATGTCACCAGTGTAATGGACCTGATTTTCTGTGGGACGCCAAGATGAGTAAGAACTCTGCGGACTAAATTAGGTTAGAAAGCAGAGGAGTTGACGTACATCACTGAGGTGAGACAGTGCAGGTGTAGTTTTGTCCATTCTGGGTGAGAATATTGTATTGTATCTAATTGTATCTAATCATACTTTCAAATTGGTATAGAGAAAAGAGCATTTGACAAAGCAACTGGATACCAGGTGCCAGGAGTTGTGTTGATTTGCTCGAATGAGTTACTCCAACAGGACAAAGAGCTGCAACTGTAGTCACTATCTGGTTAAGTTTTATTTTCCAAGAACATCTACCACTTGCATAGGCCAAATAGGGAAGTTAAACAGGAATGTAATAAAAATTACCACGTTGCATTTTTCAAGTCTTTGATGGTGGCACCAATGTGTTCAGCTTCCTTAGATATAGGATATTGTTTTGGTTTTCTACCCTGATGGGGAGAGGAGGTTCCAGAAGCTTCCACTTGGCTCTTTCTACTGTAATACATCTCACTCCAGTATCCATGAATGTGGTGATTTAAGACAGTTGATGAGTATGTTTATTTCAATTATATATCCAGAAACTGAGGAAATAACTAGTGAGTCAGTATGAGGAGAAATATACATGGAGCAAAGTTCCATTTATTACAGCCACCACAAGTTCCTACTTTGGTGAGCTATCATGGCATTTGTGGCATTTTAGGTTATCCCACAGAAACAATTAGACCTCTCAATCAAAATTTGGTTTGGATATTGAGGCCGTGGACACCACACGCAGATCAAGAAGGTATGGAAAGGCTTATTACTCACACAGTGAAGTTTTCTGGGGAAAACATGGCAGGCCTCCTCAATCTGGTTGATAGCGGCTTGTGAGAACAAGAAATGGAGACTGGTTTTCTTCCCCCACAAACTTTTTATTTATTTCTGGTGAGAACACTTAAAATCCATTCTCTTAGCAATTTTCAAGTATACAATACATTTTTGCTAACTATAGTCACCCTATTGTACAATAGATTTCTTGAATTTATTCCTCTTATCCAACTGAAATTTGTATCCCTTGACAATATCTCCCATCCCCCATCCCAACCCCTGGTAACCACCATTCTACTCTCTGCTGCCATGGATTCAACTTTTTTAGGTTCCACATATAAGTGAGATTAAGCAGTATTTGTCTTTCCGTGCCTGGCTTATTTCACTTAGCATAACATCTTCTAGGTTCACCCATGTTGTCAAAAGGGCAGGATTCACTTCTTTTTAAAGGCTGGATTTTGTTCCTTTGTGTATATATTCCACGTTTTCTTTACCCATTCATCCATTGAATTTAGATTGCTTCCATGTCTTGGCTATTGTAAATAATGCTGCAGTGAACATGGGAGGTCAGATATCTCTTCAACATGCTGATTTCATTTCCTGTGGCTATATATTCAGTAGTGGGATTGCTGGATCATATGGTAGTTCTATTTTTAATTTTTGAGGAACTTGCATACTGTTTTCCATAAGGGCTATACTAACTTAGAATTTTTGTGGTGGTTAAAGATGGTAAAGATGGGGTCAGAGTTAGGGTTCCTGCATGTGGCTTGAACTTCCTGCTGGTGCCGAAGAAGGGAGCACCTTATGCTTTCTTATCAGCTTGCACAGATGCAAGGAAGAAAAGGAAAAGAAAAGGGTTAGGCTTAAAAGCTGTCAGCAAACATTAAAAAAATGGAGTCAGATTCTTTATTCCCAGATTCTGATTCTGGGAAACAGAATCAGCAATTTCCCAAAAGCCTGAGTATTCCTTATTCCCTTGTGCACACTTCTTTTTTTAGGAAGAAGGTTTGAAAAAATATTTAGCACATATTTTTTTTGTGGCTACATTGCAAGGTCCATTCTTAAGGGGACCTGGCCTCCCTTTTGGTCAGGAGCTCTGGGTCTGAGTTTAGGTCTGGGAACTGGGTTAGAAGTTGGTTTTATTCTCTTTATTCAGCCTTTTGCCCATCAGTTCTTGAGTTATTTTGTTATATACATTGAAACATTATATAGGTAATATTTTTTGTAGGTAGCCTGTTTTATTTCTAAGGACACCATTTTCAATTAGCCATAGCAAAGACCTTTGCTGATTAGGTTGTTCTGATTACTACTTTTTCCTGCTATTCATCACAGTGATTGCCCTCACTTTTTCTCTGGTGGTTCAGTGGTGCCAAGTGGTTCCTGTCACTCTGGAATCCCATCATCACAACTGATATCAGGGAGCCCATCTCAACAGTGATGTCTCCCACTATCATCCCCAGCCTGCAGAGGGCACCCTCCACCACAGAACTTTTTAAGGATGCCGATGTTCACTTCTTTGATGTATTTCTTCACATAGTGAGGAGTGAGGCAAGGTCTTCTGAGCTTTCTTGGGCGATGGTGTGGGTGTGTAGGATGAACATGATAACTCCATTTCTTAAGCTTTTGGACTATTTCTTCCAATTATGCTAGGGAATTCTGGCATCTTGACTTCTTTAACTGTAGGCCATGATCAGTTTTGAATTTTGCAGTTAACCAACCAAAGAAATTATTACAACCACTTCTCAGCCGCTTGAGCCAACAAATTACACTCAAAATTTCTGGTAAGTGTACCCTTATTAATAAATTCAATGCAATCCATTTTAAAAAAAGAAATTAACTTTATTGAGTTACAATTTAAAAACAATAAAATTCACATGCTTTAAGTCTATGGATCAATGACTTTTGACAAATGTATACAACTGTGTAACTGCCACTCCAACCAGGAGATTTCCCTTGTGCCTGTTTGCTGTTAATCTTCCCAACTTCCTGCCCCAGGAAACTACTGATCTGATTTCTCTTACAATAGGTTAGTTTTGCCTGTTCTAGAATTTCACTTAAATGGAATCATACAGCATGTTCGTTTTTTTTTCACCAGGCTTTTTTTACTTAGCATAATGTGCTTTTCAGTAGTTTGTTCCTTTTTATTGTTGAGTATTGTTCCATTGCATGGATATACCACTGCATGTATATCCATTCACTGGTTGATGAGCATTTGGGTTGTTTCCAGCTTTTGTATATTCTGAATAATGCTGCTGTGAACATTCATTTACAAGTTTCCATGAGTATATGTTTTCATTTCTCTTGACTAAATATGTAGAAATGGGCTATATGCTCAGTACGTACTTAAATGTATAAGAAAGTCAAACTTAATCTAATGTTATATTCTATTCTCCTTGGTCTGAGACATTTAAAATCCATTTGCAAACATATTCCCCTGGTTTCTGTAAAAATACATCAGCAAAATTATGCAATTCTTTTGGAATATATGTGTTCTCCTGGGCCAGACTTTCCCTAAAGTTTACTAGGTCTGTCTCTAATTATAGGCATAGAAGTAATAAGAGGCATTACAGTGGAGAACCGACACCTTGCCAGGCAACTTCCTAAGGTGAGGTGAATGAATACCACCTTTGGTCAGGGAGAAAAGTGCAGATGGAGTAGAAGGCTAAGGACGCTCAGTGCTATACGGATGGTTGCATCAACACGAGACCCCTGGCTGGTGCGCACCCTACCACCTCTCCTCTCAAAGATGACCTGGTTTTCTACTTCCCTGAAAAATGACCTTCTTATATAAAATATCCTCATCAGTATTCATCTTAATCTCTGTGGAATCGAATCACCCTTAATACTTTTCTCCCTAATCCTCTCTCCACTCTTTCCTTTCATGGAATTAACCTCTCTTGCCCCTCTCACCTTTGACTTCCTTCTCTTAACGTGTTACCCCAAAATGTTGGATTGATCCCAGAGTTTCAGACTGGAACTTTGTTACTTACTTTATGTGCATGTACTCTCAGACTTCATAAGAACTTAAACATGAAACAGGTTGTTAAAACAGAATTCTTCCTATCTCAGATTTTTACTGAAGCTCCAGATTTCAAGAGCAAAACAAAAGCTGCCAAATTGAAGTGCTAGACAATCTATTCTGGATATGCTAAAAAATTGTAATTTTTTTTCTGCCTTTAGTGAGTGATTTTCATTCTCCAGTCTCCAAGAGAACGAAGTTTGAGGTAATGGGGGAGAAATTCCTTGGAGACAGTTGAGAAAGTGCCCTCAGTTTTCAACCCTCATTGTGGTGCTAGAAAATGGTGCTTTCTCTTCTTTTTACCTGAAATGAGGTGGTTTGCCATGTGCCCCATGGTGTGTTAGAATATAAAAATTAATTAAAGAAATATAGCATTAAAAGTACAAAATTATTATGAAATTATTATGAAAGTAGAAGGTTATGTCTGAAAGTGAGTGAAATGTTTTTACTGTGCCATAAATGCCCTTTTTGTGTGTAGGTCACTCCAGAAGCTAAAATAGTTTGCCTTTTTTTTTTTAAATCTAAGAGCCCAGCCTTTTCCTTGCTGGTATGTGAAATAATTGGTATAGCTCATTCGATTGGCATTCAAATTGATAGACACAATTCTGCCATTTTCAGTAACTCATTTACAAATGTTTTACTCCGTGATTTCTATTTAGTGTGCAGGATAATATGAAAGTGAAATGATTGGTTTTTGTGTTTTCCTCTTTGCCACTTCCTTTGGATGAAGATCTGTAGCTTCATTTCGCTACTGTAAATGGAGCTATTAACATTTACTACCTGGAAATACTTTCTAAAACAAGTATAATTTTTTAAAGCAAATAGTTGTTTAGACATAGAGAATTAGACATTTATGGCAAGCCTCGAATTTTCCTTCCCTCTAATAAGCTAAGAAGATTTTTTGAGGTGACATACGGGTTTCTTTACATGATGAATCTTGAAAGTTATTTTAATGTTTTGTAGCATACAGTATTTTAGATTGATTAATGTGGAATCACATTTACTTAAAATCACATATTGATTACATGGAAGGTAATATCTGTTGCTTAAAGATTAAATTAGTGATCAGAAAAACAAATCTTGGTGGCCAAGATTTGTACTGACATTATTCATGTAGAAAAATTGGTTGTCAAAATAAATAAGTGATTTCATAAACTATCCTATGTTTTCCTCTTTTCTTAAAGAGGGCCCAGCAACACTGAGTCTGCTTTATCATCTGGTGGGTTGGCAGAAGCTTCCCCTTACAGTCAAAGCTTGTTCTCTCTGGTTGCCACAGCCTTCACATGGCCTTACCCTCCCTCTTTTACCATCTGCCTGGAACATGTAGGAAGTTGAGATTTGGGCCTCTAGAATGCCTAGAAATCACTATGTGATTTCTGAACATGATACATGTGTGTCTTGAATGTAAGACCCAGTATTAGTGGATATATCCAAGTTCTTTTTCTTAAAGCCATTCTTTTCCCTGCAACAATTTTTATATTTGTTTGCACCAATGGAAAGTTGATTTAATTTTTAATTGAAAGTTTAGTGTCACTTTTCTTATATTATAATTTCTTTATGGATTTGAAAAGCTCAATTCTTAAAAATAATGATGAAATTCAAGTGATGGTTAATTTTGCTCAATTTAAGCTTATTTTATTTTATTTTATTTTTTGAGACAGATTCTCACTCTGTTACCTAGGCTAGAGTGCCGTGGTGTCACCCTAGCTCACAGCAACTTCAAATTCCTGGGCTCAAGTGATCCTCCTGCCTCAGCCTTCTGAGTAGCCAGGACTACAGGCACACGCCACCATGTCTGGCTAATTTTTTCTATTTTTAGTAGAGACTGGATCTCACTCTTACTCAGGCTAGTTTCGAACTCCTGACCTCAAGCGATTCTCCCGCCTCAGCCTACCAGAGTGCTAGGATCACAGGCGTGAGCTAACTCGCTTGGCCAATTTAAGCATTTTAAATATAAAGAATGATAAAAACGTGCATTTTTAATTACTGCAAAAATGAATGCAAAGAAAAATGGCAAGAATCATGGAATATATATATATTCATGATACATACTATTTACAATGATGCCTGTACCAGGGTTGCTACTTAGAATTCTAGGCATTTGAAGAACAAATAATTGGATGAACCTGATTCTTACTCAAAATATTTGTATGTATAATTTAAATGTTATGAGTATGTTTTGGGTTTATAATGTTATAACTGGATTGAGTTGTGTTAGCATGTGTTATTAATATATGCATAGTAATTATTTCAAATATTTAAATCTAAAATTAGATAGATTAATTTTTGTAATCGTCCTGAAAGTACAAATGGTTTCTATTCATACTCAAGCTTCAACAAATTTCCCACTGATTTAAAAAAAATATCATTTTGTTCTTTTAATATTTATGACCTTTAAACTATGCTTTTCCTTTCTGAACGCAGGGATGATTTGTTTAAGTATATATCTATGCCAGTTTTTAAACAACTGTACTATATCATAAAATTGTTTTTAACCATATGTAATTTCTATGAGAGGAAATCATATCTCTCTAAATCATACAAATTGCTTCGTTGAATATCGTTGTCAAACATAGAGCATTAAATCATGTTTGGTTTCTTTGTCTCAGAATATAATACACAGGTATGTCTAGTAGACCGGGCGAATGGAGAAGAGATGATAAAGTAACAAAAAGGCCCTGTAATCCCTTATTTGCAAACCCAAGCTAACAGCAAACCCAGAACATACTGGCACCTGTGTGCCCCATAAGAGTATAGCTAGGGACAGAGGGGAAGGGGGGTGGTTGTAGATACTTTCTTTGTCTCAAATTAAGCTTCCCCTCAGAGAAGGGGAGGCCGGCTTCTACACGAAGGCAGAACTTTCTTCAGAGCAGACAGAGCTACTTCAGAGAATCTGAGAAGAGAAAGAGAAGACATGATTTTAACCTTCTTTTTACCATAGACACCTTGCTACCTGTGGAGATGAACTGGGAGAAGAAAATATGGAGTTGTCTGTTTATATTTTTAAGTCTCCCATGTCATTTTTTCCCTGACAGATCAGACTGTAAGTGCCTCATAAGTAGTCGTGCCACCGCATTGACAAAATGCTATCACTGCTTTACTCCTCATGGAAAACCCTGATATATAGATAAATAGTCCCAGGACAGGTAATATCATATTCAGTTCTTTCTCACAGATTTTTAAAAAATTGGATCTGAGATGGTACATCTGCCCAAGAGGATAAATATGAATGATTTCAATGGTATATATTTTTGAAGTCAGTGATGGTTATGTTTTATTTTAACTTCTTCAATTCAAATTGTAAGGGACCAGAGATGCTAAGTTTTGATTAAAGATTGATTTAAATTCAACCATGGGTTGAACTTGCACTAGCTACTTTGCCTAGCCAGTGCTTTAGCTGTTATTTATGCTAAACTGAGTGAATGACAATATATATGTGTGAAAATGATTTATGAGATGTGAATGCAAATTGACTTTATTTTTAGACATAAAGAAAAACACTCAAGTAAAAATGATGAATTGAGATTTTTATATTGTTATGATTTATAAGACTGTTGATTTGATGATTAAAAAGATAAGAGAAAATTATTTTAAAATAATTTTAATTTTTATACACTGAGCCTAATGTTTGAGATTATAAATTATCATATTTATCATAGATATCTTGCTTTAATTTGTGTATTATTTTTATGCAAACCAATTAACTATGAAATATTCAGGAACACCATGAATAAACTTCAATTTTAAGGAAGATATTTTGTAGGAAAAATTTTTTCCTTTTATTTGTACATACATTTGTGAGAAGTGAAGATACTGAAACATTTTACTTTATTTTTTAATTTTAATTTTTTTAAATTTCAGCATAGTACAGGGTACTCATGTTTTGGTTATATAAATTGCTTTTGTACTTTGAGTCAAAGTTATAAGTGTGCCCATCGCCCAGGTAGTGTGCATTGTACCCATTAGGTGTGAATTTACCTATTCCCTCCTACCCCCTCCTGTCCGCTTGATTTCCATTGAGTTTTACTTCCATATGTGCACATAAGTGTTTATTGATTAGTTTCAATTTAGTATTGAGTACATGTGGTGTTTGTTTTTTCATTCCTGCTATATTTCACTTAGAAGAACGGTTTCCAGTTCCATCCAGTTTGTTACAAAAATACTAGATCATCATTTATTTTTATGGCTGAGTAGTACTCCATGGTATACATATACCATATTTTATTAATACACTCATGTATTGATGGGCACTGGGGTTGTTTCCACATCTTTGTGATTTTGAATTGTGCTGCTATAAACATTCGAGTGCAAGTGTCTTTTTAATAACGTCTTTTTTTCCCTTTGGATAAATACCCAGTAGTGGGATTCCTGGATCAAATGGTAGGTCTACTTTTAGTTATTTGAGGTGTCTTCATACTACTTTCCATGGAGGAAAGTACTAGTTTGGAGGGAGGATTAGTTTGGAGGCAGCACTAGTTTGTACTATCACCAACAGTATGTAAGCGTTCCTTTCTCTCTGTATCCACACCAGCATCTGTTCTTTTGAGACTTTTTGGTAAGAGCCATTTTCAGTGGACTTAGGTGATATCTCATTGTGGTTTTGATTTGCATTTCCCTGATGATTAGAGATGTTGAGCATTTTTTCATGTGTTCGTTGGCCATTAGTCTATCTTCTTTTGAAAAGTTTCTCTTCATGTCTTTTGCCAACTTTTTAATGGGGTTGTTTGATTTTTGTCTTGCTGATTTGCTTGAGTTCTTTGTAGGTTCTGGTTATTAGACCTTTGTCAGATGTATAGCATGCAAATATTTTCTCCCATTCTGTAGGTTGTCTATTTGCTCTAGTGATAGTTTCCTTGGCTGTGCAGAAGCTTTTTAATTTGACTGGGTCACATTTATTTATTTTTGTTGTTGCTGTGATCAATTTGGGGTCTTGTTCATAAATTTTTTGCCTAGGCTGATGTCAATAAGAGTTTTTCCAACATTTTCTTCTAGGATTCTTATAGTTTCATGCCTTAGGTTTAAGTCAGTTATCCATTGTGAATCGATTTTTGTGAGTGGTGAGAGGTGTGGATCCTCTTCCAGGCTTCTACATGCAGCCATTCAGTTATCCCAGCACTATTTATTCTGCAATGCTTCCCATATGCCAGACATTGTGTTAGGCATTGCAGATGTACTGACATATAAGACCCACTTAGTGCCCCTAAGGAGTTTACAGTCAAGGAAGGGAGATAGACTTAGGAGCAGAAAACTATAAAGCATTATGGGAGAACAAGGACAGAGATAGTTAGATAGTTATGGTGCTCTTAAAAGGGATACCTGACCCAGCATTGATTTATGTTGTTCATATGAATGTTAAATTTCTCAATAATTATAAACTAGTTTTGCAATTAAAATTTTGAATGGGAATTAACTCTCAAGGCTGATATTGAATACTAAATATGTAAAATTTAATAATAGCTCCTTGAATATTTTAAGAACATGAATTTGGTACATAGCAGATTTATGACTTGACATTAAGAATTTCTCATGGCATATTTAATTTGAGTTCACGCATCGATTCCCAGTTGGCGATCATATATTTATTTGCATGTGATTTTGCATAATGTCAGTCTTTCCCACTGTGTGACAAGCTCCATGAGGTCAAGGACCGAGTTAATCTTGTCTTCCATACTATGTCCATGTCTGCCACATTAGGCAATTCAATATTTGCTAGATATTGTTTGAATAAATAATTTGTGGACAGTTGGAAGATATTTGTGGGATAAACGTTTTTATTTGGAATGTGTTGAACCTATATATACTTTTCCCTTTTAACGATATTGTCATTAGGACTGTGTAATTTTACTTACTAAACATCACTTTTATCTTTCGTGGAACTCTAATTCATATTTATAGCTTCAAATGTCACCTCTCTTTCAGGTTCTGCATCAATATATTTATCTAACTCTTGAATGCCTTGTCACCTAAATTTAAAATGTCAAAATCTAATTTGTCATTTTTTTGTTAAACTCACTTTAAGAATGATGTGACATATTTTCTATGTTCCAGAGCAGACATCTTAAATTTTTCTTCTACTTCCTATGTCTGTCCATAACAATATCTAACTATTCATAAAGTTATGTTGTTCTGTTCCTTATTATATTGCATCTTCATTTCTTTTTCACTCCTGTTCTGGAAGCTCTTACTTCCTCACAACCACTACAATCTGGGTTCCTCAGCTTCACTTTCTCTCCTTTCCAGACCTCTGGAATTTTTTTCTGTCAAATTAAACTCCCTGAAGTACCACACTCAATCGGATTTCTTGCTTTTCCTCTTGCTTTTTAGTGAATAATTGTAGTCCCTACACAATAAACTTTGTAGTTCAACTCACTTCCTAAGCAGATAAAAAACAAATTGGGGACTGAACCATCTTCCTAGCATCATCTTCCAAATGTATCTTGAAATTTTCTAAACTTGTGATTTTTTTCTTAAATTATTATCCTTTGCTCAAATATTTCCTCGCACTTTGCTGCCTACAGAATAACATTAGGATTTAACCTGGTATTCAAATATGCTTGCTGGTTCAATCATTGAAAATAAGGTCTTGCACATAGCTGACATTCAGTGAATATTTCTTAATTTTTTCTGGCATGTGAAAGTTAATGTGTATCAACTTGGGATATTGTTATACAACACATTTCCATTTTCAATTGGTTAGGATAGAGGTTTCTAATCTATGTTCAAGAATTCTTTATAAACAGAATGAACAGACTGAGGAGTTTGTCCCCTTAGCCCTGGGGCAGCCTACGGTGGTTGGAATTATGGAGTCAATTATCATATCTGTTTATCTCCCTGTGCTGTACAAATAGCACCATTTTCTATGTGTGTCATGCTGTGACAAAGATTGAGAAGCACTGGGTAGCAAATCCTCTGATGTGCTCGGTTTAAAATGATTCAACTGTTAATTAATATTTCCTTCCGATTTGATTACTGAGGTAAAGCAGAACAGAATTGGTTTAATAATGGTTGTCACCTTGCTGGCATATATACCAATTCCGGTGCTTTTGCACTGTCCTCTACTGTATAATTTTGGCTGCTTATTCTCCTGGGGACTGTTGCTGTCACTAGATTAGCATTTTCTCATTTTCCTTGCAAAAAAATTTTGCATGATTTTATACTTAGTGAGAGAATCTGGTAGAAAATATATCTGCGGTTTTTATAAATGAAATAGTATCAGAAGCTATTTTATATATTTTATAAAACTGTATCATATTACTTGTGAACTTTAAGAGTTCTGTTTGTACGCCTGATATTTTGAGGATAGCTAAAAGGAAAGCATATCCCCTGCATGTTGAAAGAATCTGTTGGTCTGTTTATATAGAGTATCATTTTCAATATCTGTTTATTTAAAACCATTACTCTATAAATTACTATTACAACTCCAACACTATTTCTAGGAGAGATTGGCAGCATACAAAAAGAGCTGTCAGAATCCATACTTCTGGTAAAGCCCTAGAAACTGCTACTGTTAGATAATTTAAACAGATTGTGATATATAAGGGAAATTTTTCTTTGGTTTTTATAGACTCAGTGTTCTTTGACCTGATTGCTATGGTTTAAAAATGCATAGGTTGAAATGTATTCATCATAGAAATATTCGCACACATCTGTTACAAAAAAAGCAAACAAAAACTGAGAACTATTTTAATCCTGTTTCTGGTTATATATAACTTCATATGTAGCAGGCTAGAATATAGCTTCTATACAGTTTGAAGACTTAAAATCTTCACTCTTTGAGGAGCTAAAAGAGTCCACAAATATTCCTTAGTAAATATGTTTTCAGTTTCAGCTGAATAAACATTAGTATTAAACCAAATAATCACTTTAAAATGAAGCAGAGTTTGGCAAAACCATGTTTTTTAAAGATTGAAGTTGTGAAGTTCTGATATATATTAACCCAGTGGAAAATTTCCTGTCTTATTGGTGTTCACATATATAGTCCTTATTATTTCTCTATTTTAAAACCTATGGTAAGTGGTCTTTTTAAAGACTGTAATCCAAATGGATGCATATTAGTTATAAAAGTGAAACACTTTGCATAAATTCCTCATGAAAATGAGCTGTAGGTGTTACGCAAACCATTCACAGAATAGAATTCTTTTCTTCATTAAAATATGCTTGATAAGCCAGATGGGTCCTTGATAGGTAGGATGAACGTTTGCACCTGAATCTCTCAAAGTCCTAGAATTTAGTGCTGAGTTAGTCTCCATTTTACAAAGGTGTGTATTTGCTGCAGAGACCTTGGTTCAGTAGAATAGACTTGTTTTCTTTCTTATAAAATAATTAATGTCATTAATTCTCTGTGTCTGTCACAGAATTATATTTGCTATTGACATTTTTTATTTTTGTTTATTAAATAAGTTATGACATTTAAAATTTATCTAATCATTGCATGAAAGGTTGATCCATTTCTAGTGTATAGGGATCACACTCTTCCAACATTGTTTTCAACTAATAATTTCTGCAGCACCTCAGTTAATAAAGTGTAAGAGGTAGTTAGTGCCCTCAAATTGCTTACAATCAAGCCACAGAGGTGAAATTGTATTTGATGAAATGATAGCAATAAAATTCAACTACAAAGAACCTTTGGGGAAAGAGTATTCTGGGATACCAAGTTTTATACGAAAAGAGCTGTTAGAATCCATAGTTCTGATAAAGCCCTGGAAACTACCACTGTTGGCTAATTTAAACAGATTGTGGTATAAAAGGCAAAAATTTTATATTCATTATGAACATTTATTCTCTGGGTAATACTTTTAAAATGTTTTATTCTGTTTGCTCATATTTTAAATAAACCCAAACTATTTTGAATTCTGTGTTCATGCATGCATGCATTATGTGCATGTGTGTGTGTAGTACGTGAGAACTTATCATTGATAGCCACTTTACAATCTTGCTGTGTCTTCCTACTTGCCTCACTCCAATTTCCTGGCTCCTACTCAGCTCGGTTTGCCATAGACTGGGAGGCTTAAACAACGGAATTTTATTTTCTCACAATTCTGGAGGCTGGAAAGTTCAAGATCAAAGTCCTAGCAGGGTTCAGTTTCTAATGAGGGCCCTCTTCCTGGCTTGTTGATGGCTGTCTTCTCCCTGTGTCTTCACATGGCAGAGAAGAGTGAGTGAGCTCTGGAGTCTCTTATAAGGACACTGACCCTATTGAATCAGGGCCCCACCCTTATGAACCTCATTTAACCTTAAGTAGTTCCTTACTCCAAATAGTCACATTGGGGGTTAAGGCTGAATTCATGAGGAACACAAGTCAGTCCTTAGCTCCACCCTTGCATTTTGCTTCTTATTAAGCTTCTTTGGGTTTAGAAATCTCATTTATTCACTAATTCACTATTTCATCCATTCACTTATTTAGCAAATATTTATTGATTGTCTCCCATGTGCTAGTATGCTTATTAGAATTTTGTTTAAAAATATTTTTGTTTTTATTTATTTATTTACTAATTTATTTTAGAGACAGGGTCTCACTCTTTTGCCCAGATTAGAATGCAGTGGCTCATTATAGCAGTGGCTCACTGTAACTTCAAACTTCTGGGCAGCTCAAGCAGCCCTCCTGTCTCAGCCTCCCAAAGAGCTGGGATTATAGGCATGAGCCACCACACCTGGCTTAGAATTTTGTATAAAGAAAAAAAAAAAAGACTTCAGACAAGATTCTAAAGAATTTTATTATGAATAAAAATGTACTAATTTTAGTAAATGGGATTTGTGATTTTTCTGGGCTATTCAGATGTCTTTTATCCCTATCTCATTTTGAGGTATGTTATAGCTGTGTGATGAACTATTGAGAGTTAAGTGTCAGAGGAGTTCAGAGAAAGGAGAGTAATCAGTATGGATTACAACAATTGGAAAAAATTTTATGTAAGAAACAAGAGTTGACTGTCTCACATAAGCTAATAAAATTACACTTATATAAAGTATTTATGATAAAATTTGCCATGTTGGGAATTTTCTCACTTATGACACTGGAAGATTTCAGACAAGATGGTAAATACTTGTGATCAAATACAGGGTGCACAAATGATCTGTCCTAATTAAATAAATTTAATGACCATATGTGATGATATAAATGATGAAATCACTTTGTACCATAAGATACTTAACAGTGATTCATCGTGGAGGTCTCATTCCCCCAGTTACATGAGATTGGATTTGCACTTCTCAGACTGTAGTTGTCTACATTAGGGAGTGCATATACTTGTTGGTCTACAGATTGCTAGTAAGGACTAGGACAAAGTTTTTTCAAGCTTTGTACCCCAACTACATTTACACATACACACAAACATGCACATATTCCATGGGCATATAGAAAAGAAAGAAACAGAAGTTTCACAAATGTCCTATCTGAAATACGCTCTCACATTTTCTGTTCCATTCAATCATTTTTAAATAGATGGTTATGATCCATTGCATTCATTTTATGACTCACTTACATGTTGCAATCTTCAGCTTGAAAAAAGGCTAATCTAAGAGTTAGGGTATGAGTCAAAGGAAGAAGGCATGATAGTACTAAATTCAGTCATTTGCAGTGAACATTCGTCATTGTTGGTTGTCCAACAGCTATTCTCATTTTTAACTATGCCCTGATTTTATTTGGAGATTGCTCCTCTTCTACTATGGGTATTCATGGTGCACAGTTATTTCCAATTGCCAACCTGTCACATTAATAGCTAAGGGGAAATCACATGATCTAAGCTTGGCCCATGGGATGCTGTCTCTTTAGAGACTAAATGGTCATAGAGTAATTGAAGAAATGGTCAGAGCCTATTGATTTCAGCAACAACATCAGCATCATGCTGGCCAGGCTGTTCCAACATCCTCTGTTTTCCTATTTCTCATGGCTCCCTGTGTTCTGGCCAACCATGCATGGCCTTCCAGACTTGTCCTATTGATCTTAGAGCAGCCCACTCTACCAAATGCTTAAAAAACCATCTCTTTTGCTTTAGTCTAATAACATGTATTTTACTTAATTTAGGTGGAGCAAAGTTCTGTTGCTGATAGTCAAGAAACTTAACTGAATCCATAGTTGAAAAATACTACTGATAAGGTTGATGTAATCTAACCACTAGACTGTCTTCCTATTGTACTTGTTATGGAGAAGGAAGAGTGAGTAAAGGAGAGGTTGGAAACAGAATAATTTGATATGCATGTACTACTTGATGGATGGCACCAATATGTAGCAGCATTTCAGAATGCATCATGTTTTACCTGTATTCTAAGTATAAATGCCAAATGGCTAGATGGCCAGTTGAAATTGACTAGGTTATTCAAAGGATTAAGGGCCAAGATACATTTATTTCACTTATATAAACATTTCTTTCCTTAATGGTTGTTTTGATTATTTCATCTATTTTTATTTTGTCTTGCTAAGTACAGTTGGACCAGGTTTTTATATGTAGATAAATTTTGTACTTAGGGGAAAGGCACAGAAACTATCAGTTTGATCATAACTAATAATAAAATTAGTTGATGCTTTTAGGTGAATGGTATTCAAGAATTTCAGAGTACCTACTCTTATTATAATTATAATTGCTATAATTGTTTTTATATTTCAAAATATTAAGGGGGTACAAATGTTTTTTAACATAAATACCTCATATAATGCTTAAGGCAGGGCTTTTAGTGTGCCCATCTCCAGAATAGTGTTCACTGTGCCCAATAGATAAGTTTTTATTCCTCCCCTCCTACCCTCTACCCTTCTTGGTTTCCAGTGTCCTTAACATCTCTTTGTGCCTGTCTGTGCCCATTGTTTAGCTCTCAATTATTAGTGAGTACATGTGGTGTTTGTTTTTTCATTCCTGAGATACTTCATTTAGGATATAGTCTCCAGTTCTATCCAAGTTGCTACAAAATACATTATTTCATACTTTTTATGGCTCCATGGTGTATGCGTGTGTGTGTGTGTGTGTGTGTGTGTGTATACACACACCATATTTTCTTTATTCATTCATGAATTGATGGGCACTTAGGTTGATTCCACATCTTTGCAATTGTGAATTGTGCTGTGATAAATATTCAAGTACAAGTGTCTTTTTTAATAAAATGAGTTCTTTTCCTTTGGGTAGTTACCCAGTAGTGGGATTGCTGGATTGAGTGGTAAGTCTACATTTATTTCTTTGAGGACTCTCCATACCATTTTACATAGATATTGTACAAATTTGCAGTCCCATCAACAAAACATTCCTTTCTCTCTGCATCCGTATCAGCATCTATTATTTTTTGACTTTTAAATAGTGGCCATTCTGACAGGGGTAAGGTTTATCTCATTGTGGTTTTAATTCGCATTTCTTGGATGATTAGTTATGTGAGCATTTTTTCATATGTTTGTTGTTATTTGCCTATCTTTTGAAAAAATTCTGTTTATTTCTTTTGACCACTTTTTAGTAGAGTTGCTTGTTTTTATTTCTTGCCTGATTTGTTTGAGTTCTTTGTAGAGTCTGGATATTAGCCCTTTATCAGATGTATAGTTTGTGAATGTTTTTTCCCATTATGTACCTTGTTATTTACTATCTTGATCATTTCCTTTGCTGTGCAGAAGCTTTTTAATTTAATTAACTCTCATTTATTTATTTTTATTATTGCTGTATTTGACTTTGGGGGTCTTTGTCATAAATTTTTTGTCTAGGGCAACGTCTAGAACAGTTTTTGCTATGTTTTCTTATAGAATTTTTAGGGTTTCATGCCTTACATTTAAATATTTTATCCATCTTAAATTAATTTTTGGATATTGGTGAGAGATAGCAGTCCTGTTTCATTCTTCTGCATGTGGCTATCCAGTTTTCCTAGCACTATTTTGTTGAATAGGGCTTCCTTTCCCCAGTGTGTTTTTGTCTGCTTTGTTGAAAATCTGTTTGTTGTAGCTATATGGTTTTATTTCTGGGTTCTCTATTCTGTTCCATTGGTCTATGTCTCTATTTTTGTGCCAGAACCAGAATGTTTTGGTTACTATAACCTTGTAGTATAGTTTGAACTTTGTTAATGTGATGTATCCAGATCTGTTCTTTTTGCTAAAGATTACTTTGGCTGTTTAGGCTCTTTTTATCATGAAAGGGTACTAGATTTTATCACATGCTTTTTCTGCATCTATTGAGATGATTATTGTCCATTTTTGTTTTTGAGACAGAGTCTCACTCTGTCACCCAGGCTAGAGTGCAGTGGCATCTTCATAACTCCTATCTTAGCCTCCCGAGTAGCTGAAACTACAGGTGCACACCACTGCACCCAGCTAATTTTTTTATTTTTAATAGAGACAGGGTCTCACCTTTGTTCAGGTTGGTCTCAAACGCCTTACCTCAAGTGATCCTCCTGTCTTAGCCACCAGAGTGCTAGGATTACAGGAGTGAACCACCACATCCCTCACTTGTCAATATATTCTAATCTCTTGTGTTCATGTGGTGGGGGTGTTTTCAATGAAATATTTTAAAAACTGCTACATGTCCTTTATAAATAATTTAGAAAGACAATAAGAAATGTATAAATAGAAAACTAAAAAAACCCCAAAAACTACTCAAAATCTCTGCCACCTAGAAATAACCATCATCAAAATGTGGTGAATACTTTCTCAAACATTGCTCTATGCAAATGATGAAAATATAGCTAGAGGTGATCTTTTATAAATAGCACATCATACATGCTTTGTTAAATAAAAATATTTTTACCCATTAGTACAATTTTACATAACTATCAAGCATCCAAGATTTTTTAAAAATGTAACAATGCCCAGTATTTTTGAATATGCAAGCCTCTAGGATAATTAGGCATAATATATGTAAAAGCTTTTAAAATTTTTCGTACATTTTAGATAAAATCAAAGTAACAAAATTGTTTGGTAATATAAAATATTCAGAGATGTACCTAAATGATTACCATAAGAATATTTACTATTAATGGCATAAGAAGTTTTTCTTATCATACACCATCAAGTGAAAAAACATAGGTTACAACTCCCTCCACACACATATATGGATATATATATATATATATATTGTTTTAGAGACAAACTCTTGTTCTGTCACTCAGGCTGGAGTGCAGTGTTCTGATCATTACTCACTACAACCTTGAACTCCTGGGCTTAAGTGATCCTCCTGCCTCAGCCTCCTGAGTAGCTGGGACTACAGGTATGTGCTACAATGCCCAGCTAATTTTTCTTATTTATTTATAGAAACAGGGTCTCCCTCTGTTGTCCAGGCTCATCTCAAATTCCTGGCCTCAAGTGACCAGTATGCATATATTTTTGTATACATCCATGTATATTTACATATATAGACATACTAACAGGGTATAAACTAACTAAATGTTTATTGTAATTAAAATTTTATTTTTTTAATTTTAAATTTATTTTATCAGTATTTGCAGTATTACCTTCAAATTCAGAAAAAAATGTTATTTTACTTTTTTTTATGTCCACCTATGTCTGGGATTGGATTTATAAGCATGATAGATAATAATCCTATTTCAAATATATCAGTTTATAGATGAATTGTCAAACAGATATTTTTAAATCAAAGCACATCTGGACCTTTGGATATCTTATATTCTTATATATTTACTTATAAGTATTGGGAAATCATTTGTAGAGTGACTTTTAGTTATAAGGTTCTAAAATTTATATAGGAAAAAGGTGAATTACTATCTGATGCAGATACATATGTAATAATAAAAATCTCTATTTGCTCTAGGTACTTAGAAAATTAGATTTGTAGCTATTTTATGTCCCATGATAAAAAAGACATAGTAATGTACTGGTAGGATGACCAACCATCTTGTTTTTTTCTAGACTGAGGGGCTTCCTGTAACAGGGGACTTTCAGTGCTAAAACCAGGATAGTCCCAGGCAAACCTTTGGTCAATCCATCTGGTCTGGTGGTTTCTTTAAAATGTTCACATTTTTATGTATAAACTCATTGAAATTTCTACTTTGGTCTTGAAATTTTACTTTAAAGATTACTTCTGGCCTTATAAACCTTGAAAAGATTTTGGCTGGGTAAGTAAATTTTGATGCTAAAGATTAACAGTGTTCTATATTTGATTTATATAATTTTAAATGTTTTATTATTTAGTCTAGAAATAATAGACTCATGGAAAAAGTTTCTCATGTATCAAATCCATAAGAATAAAGATAATGTGTAAACAGTGAGAATATGAGTCTTAAAAATTATGAATGTGTTAAGAAGAATGGTGAAAATGAACATGAGGGAATGCAAAGTGTATAATTTTTGAGGATAATCTTATATATTCTGCAAAAGTTATGTTTCCATAGAGGTCTTGTATTAGTCTGCTTGGGCTGCCATAACAAAAAATCATAGATGTGGTGGCTTAAACAGCAGAAATTTATGTTTTCACAGGTCTGCAGGCTAGAAGTCTAAGATCAGGTGCCAGCATGATTGGGTTCTGTTGAGGGCTCTATTCTTGGCTTATAGACGGCTGCCTTTTTGCTGTGTTTTCATTTGGCAGAGAGACAGAGAGAGCTCTCTGGTGTTTCTTCTTCTAAATGCACTAATCCTGTCATGAGGGCCACATTTAAACCTTATTACTTCCCAAAAGCCCCATCTCTAAATACCATCATTTTGGGGGGTAGGGTTTCAACATATGAATTTCGGGGGCACGCAATTCAGTCCATAATAGCATGTCTCACAGAAGCACACAGATCATGAAAAATCAATGATTTCTTTCAGTTAGTTCAGCTTAGTTAATAAATTGCTTAAGAACCCCAAGTCTGATTGATCACTAAAAATGTATCTATTTTACTGGAGTATATTTCACTATGACATTGGATAAGCACATTGGAGAATCACAATTTTGACACGCACAAAGATGACTGTATATTAAAACTACACAACTATCATACAACGAAATGCTTTTTAGTCATCAGAATTCAAGTTATATTGCATTTTTGTTGTTTATGAGAATCCTTAGTGGACCTCAGTATAGTACATTAAGCAGATGAATATGTTTGCCCTTTATAAAGTCATTTATTTTATGTAAATTTTTATTGTGACTTGCTCTCCTCAAATTATCCAGTACACTGCTGTGTTATTTGTAATGTGGAGAGGTTGCTAGGCAGTGTCACAGATTCTGGCACTGAGACACTGAGTTGTAACGATGCCAAACTCCATCCTGCATATCTGTTCTTCTCAAAGATGAGTCTAAGACATATAATACACTTTAAACACTATTGCAGGTTGAATGATTTTGGGTGAAGATACACACTAAAACATGATTCTTTGATGCAAAATATGCATATGAATATGGTCAAATAAAAACATAGTATCCTGTTGTCCTGAGATAACATACTCTGGGTCCTTGCTTCTAGATGTGAATTTTTTCTTTAGCATGTAAATATCATTATTTTTAATTTACTCTTCATGAATTTGGCAATCTATACTTGTATAGGTCTATGTAATGGCTTACTTTAATATTGTTTGAATAATAATGGCTCTGTTGTTTATTGATTGATTGATTGTGGGAATAAAGTGATTGAATGAAAGATAATCTGGAATTGTCAGGGCTTAGAATGTTTTTGTGGTTTGAATTATTTCTCCCTGGCTGTTTGTCAACTATTTTAGCCATAGGTAGACAGATACTTGCATGGTAGCGATCTAAGTGAAGATGGAACTAATTGGGGGTGGAGGGAAGTGATGATTGTGGGAAGAGAGAAAACCACTTAAATCATACGGATGATTCTGTGAAATACAAGACTATCAGTATGCAGATTGCATCTGATGCTCTCATAAATAATGTGTTAATAGAAAAGCAACCATTTGCTCTAAGTAAATGGTATTGCATGCAACACTTTTGTAGATGATTTGTGGGGCATGTAGGGATGATGATGCTTCTCCCACTGAACATATATTGCTTTAACTATGTGTTCAGGAAAATGTATGAATCACAAAAGCAAAGTAAGCAAAATATGGCAACCAACATTTATTTTAATTATGTGGTATTGAAATGTGTCCTCTTAATATTTTTTATGAGGGATGGCTTGTGGAGGTACCATAGAAAATAAAATTAAGAATTAAATATTACCTGATTATGAACCCTGAGTCTTTCCTGCATTTGCAAAGTAATAAAGCATATTCGTATTACATTTTGATCTTGTTTTATTTCTTTTATGATAGTTAGCTTTTCTCTTGAAACTTGTCCTAAATTGAGTTTAAGCTACATTCTGCAATGTCAAGAAAATTGATAATGTTTATTTCTTAACACCATGCAGTATATGATTTTGCTAACTGTATTAATATTACCAAATGAGGGTAACAAAAGGGGCTTTTTGCCTTCACCCTTTGTTCAATAAATCAAACATAAACATGGTCTGCGCATGGCTTTTCAGTGAACTCTGCCATTTTATTTGTCTTTTATCTTGAAAGTTTATTGCTTTACATGGCTTAAATTGATTCAGGGTCTGAACTGTTTAATCTGGGATGTTTTAGATTATTAATGTCTCAACCAGAGTGTTTGAGAAAGTCAAATGCTAAAGCTCCTTGCACATGTACAGTAGGTGAAGTGTATGCATTTGAATGACTCATTGCTTGGCATGTGAGCTTTGCTCTGCCCACTTGTTTTTGAAAATGCATTGCATTTCTAAATAAGTATCTAAAATATTGGCACTTTCCTGTGGATTATTCTGTCTTCCTCAAACTCAGAACTTACCATTGACCATGTCTAGTTCTATTTCCAGCTTTTCCTAGAGGAACTTCTGGGAAAAAGCCTAAGTAGTAGTTTAGAATTCATTAAAATCTATTGATCATTCTAAGCTAATGTCTATGCAACAAACATGGTACTGTTTTTATTTGAAGTTTCTTTGTCATTTTCTTTTTTTTTCCTTTTAGCACTACTAATTTTAAAGTTTCTGTTATTCAAATATGTGCCCAATTCTTTCAATAACTACTGATTAAGTGCCTATTTTTCTTTTCTTCATTGTGGTCGACCAGGGTAGTTTATTAGGGAAGGGAGAAGGGGAATAGTATAACAGGGGTTGGATCCCAAAGAGAGAAAAAAACCTCATAATTTTTCAGTACTTATTTTGTGCCAGACACTGAGCTATAAATTTTGATATGTGCCTTGCACTTAAAATCAGGTTGAACATGAATGGAACTGGAGGTCATTATGTTAAGTGAAATAAGGCAGGCACAGAAAGACAAATATCACATATTTTCACCCATATGTGGGAGCTAAAAAAGTTGATCTCATGGAAGTAGAGAGTAGAATGATGGTTACCAGAGTCTGGGAAGGGTGTGTGTGTGTGCCTGTATGTGTTTGGGTAGGGGGATGAAGAAAGGTTGGATAATGGGTACAAACATATAGATAGAAGGAAAAGGTTATAGTGTTTGATGGCACAATAGGGTGACTATAGTTAACAACTTTTTTTTGTATATTTCAAAATAACTAGAAGAGAAGACTTGAAATGTTCCCAATACAAAGAAATGAAAAATGTTTGAGGTAATGGATATCTTAAATACCCTATTTGATCGTTACACATTGTACGTATGTATCAAAATACCACACATACCCCATAAATATGTACAAATATTATGTATCAATAAAAATGGAAAAAGATAAAAGAAAAAAACTCTGGTTAAAGATACATGCATACCACTTAATTGGTATATGTAAAGGTGTATATTTGAAAATTTTAAAAATTATAATGTACTATACATGTGTCCACTATTCTACACTGTTATAAAATTTAGACTAAAATGATTTTTACAGGCATGAAAAATCATAGGTGCTCAGAGGAAACAGCAGTCGGTATGGAGCTGGTCTGGACAGATGAGACTCTGAGGAGACAATTGAGCAAGATTGAACAAGACATAGTATGTTCATTACCATTTGTTTAACACAGACCTCAAAAGCACTATTACACATTTTTCATTTACAACTTATAACAACCCTTTGAGAAAAGTAGTTGAATTACATCTCTTTTAAAACATGGTAAATGAAATTTAGAAAGATAAAGTGAATGTACTCCCAAATGACTTAGTGATCCACCCCTACCTTCTGCTGCCACCACGCAAGCCCAATTTATCTCACGTTGCAGCCAGATCATGCTGTGATGATTAAAGCACTCTGATTAAAGAACTCTCATGGGTTTCCATCATGCTTTAAATAAAATCTAAACTCTCACCACGATCTATAGCAGTGCTCCCCAACATTTTTGGCACCAGGGAGTGGTTTCATGGAAGACAGACTTTCCACAGATGATGTGGGGTTGGGGAGTCGAGAAATGGGGAGTGGCTGTAAATACAGATGAAGCTTCACTAGCTCATCTGCTGTTCACCTCCCGTGGCCTGGTAGCTAACAGGCTGCAGACCAGTACTGGTCCTTGGCCTGGGAGTTAGGGACTGCAGATCTGTAGTACCCACAGGAGTTGACTTTTGTCTACTCTATGACCCCATTTCACATTACTCTCCCCTCCCTAATGACACCCTATCCACTCTGAGCCTCCATCTCTAATGGATCCAAGGTGTTGTATGAGACTGTTTAGAGTGAACCCTGTTGACTGCCTATCTAGCTTCCATTCACTTCCAGCCTTTCCATTTATTTTGTTCAAGTGTTCCCCTTTTCCCATCATAGCCACATGGTTTGTGGGATTGACTCCTGCTCCAGGGATAATTCTGAGTAGTCAAAGCCATTCGTGGTGTTACCATTCCTTTGTTAGTGATTGAACCAGGAGCCCAGGCCCATGCCAGGCAATATAAGGACTTTCCTTGGTCACAGGGATTGAGTTAGAAATGGGCAGATGACATTGTCAGTCCAGTGACACACAGGGAAAGCTTGCTAGAGGTGTCTTGGAAGTATTTCTTCCTAAAATAGAGTACCATGAAGAAACAGTCTCTTTGTCTGTATATTTCCATGCAAAGTTGAGACTTTGGTAGCTCTTTTACCACTAGCTCAGGATTGAGGCTGACACACAGTAGAAGGCCAATGTGAGAAGATTATAAGGCCACTGGATTGATACATCCCTTAACAATACTTTTCTTTGAACTTCCACTCATGTCAGTCAATATCTTCTACCTTTCAATTAAACTAGTTTTGTTTGCTTGCTTTTTCTGATACTTGCCAACTAGGATACAAGGTTCCTCCTCCTGGAATTCTCTTTCCCCTCGTTAAATGTCTACTTTCTGCTTGATATTAAGATCTCAGTTCAACTATTCCCTCCTCAGAGAGGGCTTCTCTGATATGCAATCTAAAACACCCCTCTCTATTAGCCATTATCTACCTTAGTATTATTTTATTTTCTTCATAGCCACTTATTACCACCTTCTTATTCATTAGTGTTTTGTTTAATGTCTGCCTTCTCCCATTAGAATGTTAGCTCCATGCGAGCAGGAAGCTTGTCATTTCACTTTCTGTCACATCAGCACTTTTAACTATGCCTTTGTCCCTAATTGATGCTCAATATTTGTTGAATACATAGATACGTGGAAGAATGAGATCTCAAATTTTCATACTTTGGCTCCAAATTACATATTCTATCTACTTCACTTTGCTCCCTGGAAAGAAGGGAAATGGTAACTCCAGTAGAAGAAACAGCAAAAACAAACGACAAATAAAGTACATTCCAGAGAGACTAAAAAAAATCTATTTTTATTGACTGAAACAAATCAATTCAAATTCTAAACCAATATCAAGCATTTCAGTTAAACATGAGTTTTAAAAATACAAATCAAATGGATTTAAAATATAGGATAGTAAAAATTTAGTATATGTACATTTATATATGTACATATATACAAATTAAAATTTATGTATATTTACAATATGCAAAATAAATGCACATCATTGCACAGAGTGTGCATTCAGTAAATATATGTTTGTTTTATGATTGCAAGTGACTTGTATCATCACAAGATTTTATCTGCAATGAATGGCCTGGGGCTTAACTGAATTATAGAACCTCAGACTTTAAATATCCCAGCCAGAGAGTGGCTACCAAGTCTTGAAGAGCCTTACAAATGGGAAGAAACAAGCAAATGCAAGCTCCATTGGGGCTCCTATGAAGAAGCCTATCTGTAATATGGGCACAATAATAATAATAATAATGCTTTTCCCAAAGGGATATGATCAAGATTAAACAAGCTAATATGTCTTTACTAATATCTAAAATCTATCAGAACAATACTTGGCATGGAGTAAGCACTTGGAGGACACCTAACCTGTGAACAAATGAAGTCCAAACAGAGACTATTTCCAATTAATCAAATCCTCTTTATAGACTTAAAATGCAGTGTATTCAAGTCTCAAACCAATCTCACATTGATAAACTTCATTAGAAACACTGAAATATTTTTCTACAAATAAAATTTGTAGAATTTGATTCCTACTAAGTAAAACACAATACACAGGCTGTTTAACAACCAGAAAGTAACAGCTGTCTCAACCACCATAAGCTAAGGTGATTTTTACATTTTCTAAATTTACAGTTAACAAAACAGCATCAATTTTGAGATGGGGCGATTACCCTGAGAGATCTGGTGGTGTAAAGTCAGATGATTCACAAATTGGAATAAACCAGATATGCAGCAGGGAGTTCTCAGTGTCGTGCTTAGGCAGGTACTATAAGCTTCTGGTTCTTCACAGAGGGCTGTACAACAGCTATTTGAAGGATTTTATTTTGGAGATGTGGACATCACTTTTAAAACTGTATGATAGTTCTCTACTAAAACAGAAATAAATAACACACATGGGCTAGCTGTGAGGGTTAATTCTGGACTGTCCTATCAGAAAATGGGAAAGAGAAAAATTATCCAAGAGAGACAAAACTTTTTCCTGGCAGCAAACTCTAGAACAGATTTTTCATTTGGGATATTTTTCACCACTTAGGCATTTTTAAATGTAAAATTAAGGGATGCAAATTTTAAATGTAAAATTATATAGCTTATTTATATTACATGACTGTTTCTTCTCTAGCAATGCTATCTTAAAATTGAGAGTATATGAATGATATGCAACTGAATTCAGGTGTTCTTATGAGGTATTAACTATGATTAATTATTTTTCATTTATTTACCAAAATTTCGGTTAGCACTAAATATCTAGATAAAAATTATCTAGTATCTAGATAAAAATTATACTCTATGAAGAAAATTTAGAGTATAGATTTTTATTCATGCTTATGTGTATAGAAGGGAACAGTCTTCCTCTGAATATTCTAAGAACATTGAGGCCCTGCTGAGTTTTGGTGCTTTCGTCATTAATATTGCTTGTGATAGCACATGCCCTTCTTATATTTTGGTTCAATCAGAAATAAAAATGCCTTCTGTATTATTGATTTACTCAAATATAAGTGTACAGTGTCTATAATAATTTCTTGGATTTGTAAAGCACTTTACGATTTGCAAGCTGTTTTTGTATTCATATTCCCAGGGGATCCTAATAATCTAGTTGTAAAGAATTGATCCCAGTGCTATTCATATTTCCTTTTTTTTTTTTTATACAGCTGAAGAAACTAACCCACAGAGAGACCAAGTGACTTGTCCGATGTCACACATCTGGTAAGTAGCAGAAATATAATTAGAGCCAGTTCCTGATTCTCAAACTAACAGTTGATTCACATGAAGTTTTTGGTCCTCTTTTATTATGACAGAAACATGCTTGTGACATGGCATCTGAATGCATTTACCATAAAAACCGTTTTATCCAGGTACATCATATGTTCAGTAAACACCAAAGCCATGCAACAGCAAAAGGATTAAATTTGCCAATTTCACAACTCATTTCACAACTCATTACCTGATCTTTTTCTACTTAAAAGAAGAAAGACAAATGGTTAACAAACATATGAAAAAGTGCTCAACATCACTAATCATCAAGGAAATGCAAATTAAATCTCATATCAGGAATATGATATATCACCTTACCCCTTAGAATGGCTTTTATTAAAAAGTCCAAAAACAATAGATGCTGACATGGATGTAGAGAGAAAGGAACTCTTATGCACTGCCAATGAGTATAACCTCCATGGAAAACAGTATGGGGATTCCTCAAAGAACTAAAAGTAGACCTACACTTTGATCCAGAAATTTCATTGCTGGGTATTTACCTAAAGGAGAAGAAGTCATTTTATCAAACAAACCTTTGCACTCAAATGTTTATTGTAGCACAATTCACAGTTGCAAAGATGTGGAATCAACCCAGGTGCCCATCAATTCATGAGTGGATTAAAAAATGTGATATATGTACACATGGAGTACTACTCAGCCATAAAAAGATGAATTAATACCTTTTGCAACAATCTGGATGGAACTGGAGACCATTTTCCTAAATGAGGAATTAATATCTGAAGAATGGAAGAACAAAAGTGATGTGTACTCCCTATTATATTGTGACTAACAGATGAGCACACAAGTGTACAGAGGGAAATAAAACTCAATGGAAAGCAACCAGGAAAGTAGGGGAGAAGGGGAAAGGAATAAACCAACCTAATGGGTACTATGAACACTATTTGGATACTGGCACATGTATAGCCAGGACTCTAGCATTACAAAAATGATCCATGTAAACTAAAAAATTTGTATCCTCTTAAAATTTTGAATTAAAAAAAAGCCATTTCCTAAACCAACTTCAAGATTCTTAGTATTCAGCTTAACTCTGGAAAGTGATTTACAGGGCAGTATTCTGCAAACAACAACAAAAATGCAATCACCTGAACTCTTATTTCCTTACTTCAGTGGCTAAGGTGGAAGTGCTTATGTTGAGCTTGCCATTTTTTAGGTGTACTTTAACTCACGCAGGGATAAAAGATCCTCTCTTGTGTTTCTGTTCCTGGTGTATCTGGTTAAG
This sequence comes from Cheirogaleus medius, assembly GCA_008086735.1. Taxonomy (NCBI): domain Eukaryota; kingdom Metazoa; phylum Chordata; class Mammalia; order Primates; family Cheirogaleidae; genus Cheirogaleus; species Cheirogaleus medius. The sequence goes on from VBSM01002608.1 coordinate 38,464,793, forward strand.
AGGAGGCTCTCACCTGGGTAAAAGACTTCAATTGCTATGTTTGAAAACTTTTTTTGATGTGTCTCTGTTTTTATGATGAAGTGATAATTTGATAATCAGGCTCCTGTCTTTACAGGGATATCTCTTTGCTTAACGATTTGGTTTTATTGCCAGATCCTACTAGTTCATGGATTCAGAGTGTGAGAGGTTATCTACACACCCCTAGGGATCATTGAGTCAAACTCTGCCTACATGCCTATCACATAGGTGAGGGGATGGAGCCCCAGAGGCAATGGCCTTTTCACATGCTTCACTATTCTCTGCTACAGGCTTCTCATTCTGCTTCTTTCCTTGCATACAACAAGCCCTAACAGATACAAGGCTTTCAGTGACTTGGCCCCACTTACCTGCATAATCTTTCACTTTCCTTTTTACCACTACTGGCTTTCCAAAGTCTAGGCTGTATTCAGTCTAAAATACTTTCAAATCCAAGAAAATGCCATGTTCTTTTGCCTTAGGACTTTGGCATGTTCTGTTTCCTCAGCCTCAAAAACCATCCTTATCACTTTTCACCCAACTCCTACCTGAACTTTGGTTATCAGTTTGACTGTACTTGCCCCAGATAGCTTTACCTGAACATTCCGAGTCCAGTTTAGGTGCTTCTCCTAAATGCTGCCACAGGTGCCAAACATCCCACATCATACCATGATGACCCTGCAATGGTTTCTTTTACTTGTCAGTATCCCTTACTAGACTGAATGCTCTGAGAAAACAGGGACTATGTTTCATTAACTGTGAAGTTGCTGGTGCCTACCTAACACAGTGTATGAAGGAAAGAGGAGGCTCCAGTGAATAATTATTAAATGAATTATTGAAAATTGTTCCAATATTTATTGCCTTATACTTGTATGTACACACACACGTGTCTAGCTTTTGGTAATTTCAATGACTTGTATTCTTTATACATATTTTCTTTAATTTCTGTGTCAAATAAAATTTCTTCTTTCTGTCTTTCAGGGTCCTATACTAATGAATACTTCTGTACTTCATTCTGATCCTCATACACATTGTTTCTTGTCATTTATTGAATTATTGTAACTGTGGTTATTACTTAATGTTTCATTGTAGGAATATTAATATTCAGAAGCAGAAGGAGTTTGGTAATTAAAATTTAAGAGACTAAATTTAGCTTATTCTGGAATGTCATGTTACCCCACATTTTCCCTCAAATGGTATGTTACTCCAAATTTTCCCATTTAATTTGAGGTTTTATTTTATTCCTTAGCACAGCAAGGGCCTGAAGTGGCTTTCTATTAACATGATACTCCCCCCGTCCTTTTAGGGCATACTGTGAATTACAATTTGTAAAATTAGTATAGATCTCAAAGTTCTATGAATGTCCTCTATCATTCCAAATGGAATCTTGAAAGCACTTAGTCTAAGAGCTTGTGAAAGGCAACAGATCAATAGTATTATCAGGAATTTTGTACATACTTCTCTATTCAGATAACTGAATATCAATGGCCAAAAGGAAAACTGTTTTGGAGACGCTGAGGCTTACTGTACACATTCCTGTATGCAGCCCAGTGTCTGGAGGGATGAACAAAGATGGATGCTTTTCTGAGGAGAATTTCTATTGATTTTCTTGATCCTCTGTAGTATAAACTTGCTGTTAGACTTCATTTTAGTCACCAGAATTCCATTTAATATTTTTTTTGTTCTTTGAAAGGAAAGTTAAAACTGAAATACTTCAGTAAGACTTGATATTAGCAGGATTACATTTAATTAAGGGCTATTTTGAGAACTAAACAGTGTCACCCTTTACATTAAATGTACTTTGGGAAGATGGAACAGATTGTTGGTCGTACTGTTTTAACATATAAACTACTCATTGAATATGTTTTATGTTTTTATGCAGAGCTTTGTTTAACATCTTGTCTTATTTACACTAAAAATATTGGGCTGTCTTTTAAATATTTTATTATTGAATGTAATTAAATATGTATATGAGTAGAGGGATTAAATAGTTTTTAATAATTAATTTCTGGTTTTATTGCTGCTTTATCTTTATAAACCTAACAAACATCATTAAAATGTTTACCCTTTTTCTTTATATTTAGTGTATATGTGATGTTTATAGAAATATAAACCAACCTTGTTTCCTGTGTTTTCTTATTAAAAATTCCATTTGTATTTAGTGATTGTTTTGACCTTTTTCTTCCAGTTTTTGCCAATTGCTGATTAATAATTAATTTTATTACTTATGAAATAGTTATATTGTTTAAATGTGAGCAACAGTTTTTCAGAATCAAGCCAAAGTATTGTTATTTTGATTGTGCAGAAACAGGTGCAATAAATTGGAAATATACTAATTAGTTTAGGCAGAGATCTTAGTAAATTCGAGTGTATTCAAAAACTTAAACATGGAATGCTCTGTTATAACATTTGCTACATTGTTTTCCATTTGAAAATAAATCACTTGGGAGGAGAGACTTCATCTAATGCATTTTTGTATCATCAACTCTTAACGGATTTTCTTGCACACATTAAATTCTCAAGAAATCTTTGATAAGTAAGACAGTAATTGAATGAATTATGTGTTATTTATTTGTTTCAGTGTATTCATATAAAAGAACAAAGGTAAGAGAGTTGATTTTCTAATTTCTCTTAGGAACTTTGTCCCCTTTGCTATGTTAGACAGCGCATCTACTCTTTACCCTTCTCCACCTTGCTCTCTGCCCTGGAAAGTTGAGTTGGATGGACACATCCACAAGCCTCCTAGCTCTCTGGCTTCTAGTTGGGTTTGGCCCATGGAGAGCTGTGGTAGGAGATCAGAGTGAAGGCCGAGAGTGTGGTCAACTAGTTCTTGCTGTGTCATGTACCTGAAAATTACTGCTTTTCTCCAAATAAGCCATTCATATGACCCTCCTAATTGGTCCTGGAAACCTCTTCCTCCTCTGGTTGTCCCTTTGAACCTCAGGGTGGTAATAGCTTAGCTACTGGTAGCCTTGAGTTCCTCTTCTATCCCTGTAGTGAATAGTCCTTTTGTAAGTAAACTTTCCTTGAAGTGTACTCATTTGACTGTGCCAGGTGGTTGCCATTGCAAACTCGACTGACCCATGCATCTTATTGTGATTCTGTTTTCAAATTCTTATTCTTCTGTCAAATGCTCTGTCAGCAGAACTTAATTTCCACAAAAGTAATCACAATTTACAAATCACACTTCAGATATAACTGAAGTGTTTTTGAGGGCATAAAACCAATGTATCAATCTTTTGAAGAAAATCATGTCCTTAATCCATGTACTTAATTCCACTGTAAACTGGACTAAGATCATTTAAAAATTAATGTATTCATTAATTCTATAAAAAACTGAATAAACACTATGTGCCTGAAGATAGATATATATATATATATATATATATATATGAAGAAAACTCAGCATGTAACTTCAAAATGCTCATAGTTTAATGTGGGAGACTGTTATATAAATAAATAAAAACTATATGAAGATCAATATTATCTTCAAGGTACATATTTAAAATGCTATGGTAATACAAATGATTTTTCCTAGGGAACTATCAAATATTTGATGGTTTCCTAGATTTAAAATTTTCATGTAATAACTTACTATATGCTAGACACCATTCCTAGTTCTCTACAAATACTGACTCACTTAGTTTTTCTTTCTTTTTAAGAATGTAAAACCATTTATTGAACCACTGTTCACCAGTATTTACAATGAAGTATATAATATACAGTTGGATAACATTTTGATTACTACAGAGTTGTTTTTTCTGGCTTCTGCTGAACCAGTAACCCAAATACTAAAGAGATTGAACCTACATGTAAGAAATGAATTGGGGTAAGGAAAAAACATGCAGGTCAATAGTTTAGATTACAAAAAGTTTATTCACCCATTTATGTCAGCAGGTCTGAAACCGCCAATATCTCTAACCATCTGATTAGGTTTCCATGACCCAGACCTTGGATATTCCATTAATCATGACCTTGTTTGTCAACGTTGCACAGGGATTTCAATTTTTTGTAAAGGAATGGCTGGCTCACTAAGGGAATCTTTAATGTCCATTTAACTAAGGCTTATTTGTTTATCACATTGGAACACACCAGGATTTGACTAGTTTCCTTATCTGGGTGGAGAGATCTTTGGTAGTGATAAAGTTTTTCCTGTTAGGAAGTTTGCAAACACAATGTGGCATTTATATAACTATACATATAGACACGGATTTCGATGTGGCTGCCTTTAAATTATCCATTTAAATTGTCCTATTGAGAATCAGCTATTCAATTTGAAATGTTATGGCTTCAGGAAAATTTTCAATTCTTAGGTTGCTCAGAATGATGGCATCACAGATCCATGGGCTTACCCATGATTTCGGTTTTGGTGAATGTTTAAAAACAAAGAAATTCATTTACATATGCATTTATGTATACAAACACACACAAAAACAAATTAAAAAAACCCAGAGTGGTCCTCAGGCATGACTTAAACACAAGTTCTGATTTAATAATGGCTATGAAAATTTCCCCTAGCATTTAGAAAAGCTGTTTTCTAGTGCAGAGGAAATTATATACCATGGTATTAACTGTTCTTTTCTGATAAAGGAAGCAACTACAGAAAGCTTTTATTTATTTGTTTAAAGTAACCAGTGCTATTGATGCAATCCCCTCCCAACAACTCTTTTTCAAATACTACTTTTAAAATGAACGTATCAAACTTGATTTATTAGAATATCGTTTCTTCACACTAGTAAATCAAAAACCAAGACCCAGATTATTTATATATATATAAATATATATACACACACACATATATATGAAAATATATAAATATATAAAAAACAATACAAATAATTATTAAGCTTCATCTTCTGGACAAGAATGCCAAGTTAGTTTCTCTTCATAAAAAGTGATTACAATTTAAGGACACTTCATTTTTGCCTCTTTTGCCAGCACCAAATCTGCCTCATCTGAATCTTTCCATTTCATGAGAAACATTAATTCTCCACTGCTTTCTCGAGCACAAATTATTCTTTCAGGATTGGGACCTCCAGCAAAGCCTCTTGGTTTGTCAGCAGCATCTCTTTTCTTCTTTGATTTGCAATCATCAGATTCACGGTCAGATAAAGATTTTCTTTTTTGTACCATCTTTTTCTTTACTAGGTTTTTGAGAATTAAGAAATGCTTCAATTAACTCTGGACAATCTAAATTTTCTTCAGGTTCCCAAGTATTTTTGTCAGCATTTGTAAGTCCCTTCCACTTCAGGAAATGCTCTGCTTTCCCATTTACTACACGTTGATCCAGTACTTTTTCCACCACAAATTCTGCAGGCTCTGCCTCTTCAACCTTTTTACTCTTTCTGTTCTGTTTCTTTCCCAGTTTTTGCGATGTAGTTTTATTTGAGGCCGTTTTTATTGCAGACTTGAGGAGCTATTATTCACCACCCCCAAGCTGCTCCGGGTCTACAGCATCTCTCTTTATACCTTTAAAATGTTTCCATCTTATGAAGTTAGTACTTTTAATTGTTCATTTTACATATGAGGAAACTGAGGCACAGGGAAACTAAGGACTTTGCCCAAACTAATACTGCTGCTACTTAATATAGCTGAGATTAAAAATCCAGGCAATGATGTTCTAAAGCCCATACTCTTGGTCACCATGCTGTGTTAAGAATTTACTAGAGTCACACTCAGTCCTTTCTACACATCCTTATTCATCCTGCCCCTTGAAAGAAGAAATGCATAACTGGTTGGTGAATTTTACGAAAGAAGCTGAGTTTGTATAAGTCACTCTTTCCTCTTCCATTTGGTTTTCTGTCTACCAGGAGGAAGGATGGAATTTCATTTCCTCTCTGCTGTGAGGGAAGTTTAATAGTAGGTCAGGTGCTTCCATTAAGGGTGTGGTTTGAGATTATCCTGTGCTGGTGGTATAATTAATTCAGGAGCAGCAAACCTGCTGTTGTTGTTGACCTGCCTAGTGTCTAGAATCAATGTAATCAGGAATAAATATATTTCTCTCCATCTGCCTGGCTATTGCATCTGTCTCTCAAATGCTTTCCCAATTCAGACAGAGAGGAGAGAGAGAGTGTGTATTTACTTTCTCAAAATCAGGAAGGGCATTCCAGGCTGAAGCATACTTCAGTGGTTTGGCTTACTTGGGTGTCTTGTCAGGTTGATCTGTCCATTCCTTTGTAGCTCACTACCAGCTGAGGATCAGACTGAGATGAAATTTGTATTTTTAACCTCACTCTTTGTAACATGTTTTATAAACTTAACCTGTAGCGAGTCACTGGTAGGAGCCACTTTTAGGAAAGGATAAGATTAGGGAAGGAATTTAAGAAAAATCGGATGGCAATAGGGATTCATGTAGCAGAGGGGTTGAATGAGCAGAGGGGTTGAATGAGGAGCGGGGGCTCTTCATTGGTATTGGCAATAGGCAGATCTTTGGGAATATTCTTGAGAACAGTTTCAGGGATGGAAGCTTAATTATATAATTGTAATAGTTTGAACAATATTGTGATATAATAATATAATAATAATAGTTTGAGAGGTGAGAAAAAGGGCAGATGGAGGGTAGATTTTTCAGGAAGATTAGTTGTAAAGGAGAGGAGAGAAGAATTTAAGTAGCTACAAGGGGACACAAATATCTATGGATTTGCTTATTTGTTTTGCTTTTTTTTAAAGGATCAAGAAGATTTGAAAATAGTTCTAAGCCATAGAGAAAACCAGCAGCAACGTTGAAAAGATTAGGAGAGGAAAAGGAAGAAGTGAACTTGAGATGGACGTGGGCACATATGCGTGGCCATTTCTCAGTGGTCATTAACTTGTCGGACTCTTCTCCAGGGCTGCTCACAGGCTGAAAGCACTTACGCTTTTAAACGTTGAGATGGAATTCGAATCTTTGCTCAGAGAATATGTACGAAATATTCTTGTCCACAATTTAAATCCACGTTGTAAATCGCCACTTGTTCTCTGTCCAGGATTAAAAAAGAAAAATTAGCTCTGATGCTTTCTTTCTCTCTGAATATGATGGCTTTGCGTAGTAGCTCTCAAAGTGAGCCCAGGGAGGAAGGCCAACAGGGGGAGAGGGCTCCCCAGCATATGTCCTTTGAAACACTTCCCAATGGCGTCCATAGTGGAAAACTAATGACTTAAAACCTTCCAAAATGAAGAATATCCTTTCTTCTCCAGGGTAGGCCTACTTTTGATCTAGTCCCAATCCAAGACAATGCTGAGCACCATTTAGATATTATCCATGCTACTTCCAACTCTCTGCCAAGGAGGAGTTTTTGGAAGGTGATTGCATGGTTCCTTTGGTTTTATGGCCAGAGAGAGGGGCTGCCCGCAACACACTGCCAAGTTTTGAGGAAACTATTTTCCTGGCTAGTATGTTAGGACCACTTTTTTGGAACTTCTGAAATAACTGGTGTGACTATGGTGACATCATGACACTCATTGAATCTGGCATCATGTGACATGACATCACTATTTTCTTACCTAAGTTGGAACCCAGGTGACCGGTATATTTTTATTATATCAGGGAAACATAGAAAGCAAGTTGTTAGAATCTCTCAAAAATCTCCTGATCGAGGGATTCTTTAAGACCTCCTTTTCTTTTGCCTCAGTACAGTTTATCTCTAGGAAAAGTTAAATTTTTCCAGGTTTTGGTTAAATTTCAGCTGTCAGTCACTGTCATACTCTCTAGAGAATAAATGTTTTTTTTCCACAACATGCAGATGTTTTTCTCTCTTACGTAAACCTTAAAATGAAAGCTTCAGATGGTACTATTAAGAACATTCTTAGTGTTTTAAAAATCAGTGTTGTACAGATTCAAGATATAGTTAGCACTTTGGCTCCATTAGAGAATCAACAGCACTAACACACCAAATTTTGCTTGTTCAATCAGAGATACTGCAAAATGAAAAGTCAACTTTACAATATGAAATGGCCATCAGAGGAGGGAAGCTGCTTGTCTTCATTTAACAAACTGATGTCTCAGGATTATATAAATTTGTTTTTCTGCTTGAAATAAATTTTCAAAGTATCTCTGTAGAGAGAAGTCAGTTACAGAAATTCTGCTTCATTATTCATTCTCTTTAGTTAGAAGAAACACTTAATAACCTTTAATGGCTACATAGCAAGAGCCAATAAATAATGTGACTATAATTCATGTTTTCTTTATTCAACTTTTATTTTATCTCAGTAGTATCCCACTTAACCTTTAAAACTGCACCTCTACCCCCTTTTTTTTTTTGCTAAGAATACAGATTTTTTTTTTTGTAGTAGACCACTCTTTGCTTACTGAACATTTCTAAATATGGGTAGCAGGTCATGAAATTCTTGAAAGGATTCTTGAAAGGATTCGAGGGGCTAAAAAATCTACAAAAGCCCTTCTCATTCCATAATGTCTGAATCTTTGAATGCTCTACTGGAAGATTCTTAAAATGGGAAGCACTTACCATTCCCTCACTTGCTATCAAAATAATTAACTTGCATAGCTTAAATACTGTATATGACCCTTATTTATTGCAGGGAATAAAAATGTCTTCTCCTAATGATGAAACACATTTCATTGTTATTCCATTAACATTTCAACAATTATTTTAGTTTTAGTTGCTTGTAAATGATAACTCATTTTTTTTTGTATCAGAAAAATGTAAATCCTATACTTTCTAGAAGGTTTGTTGCCTCAAGAATAGTTTTACAGTTCACCATCATGGGGGTTTTGGCAGTTACATGCTCTAAATAGCCAGAGATAATATTTGGACAGAGTCTACTATGGTATTCGAAAAGTTTGTGTTTGTGTAAATATTTAGACTGTGCCTTTAAAAATGTCGTAAAATTGAAGTGACAATACTGATACAAATTTGAGTTACTTGTGGGATATTTTGGTTTATTTTATATTGATTTTCTTGCATTTTTAGCTGTAAAATACAATAGCACATGCAGCAGAGAACACAGTCCTGAGCATTGCTGTTTAGATTTAATGCACAATGCCTCCTCCAGCATTGCCATTTTCCTTCATTTGTAATAAATAGTCCCTCAGTTGATGATTTCCTAGCATGAGGCAATGCAAAAAGACAAATCCTTGTAACTAACATTCACTTTACAAATTGGCAAAACATCAGTAAAAGTAATATTCCATTTCATTATCTCCTGGCTAAATATATATACATCCCCCACAAGAACAGTTATATTAATGTGGAAAATAAATGGTGTTGGGATAAGTCAGTGGCCATCTGGAAAAAACTTAATTCCATATTTCACACCAGAATAAGTTATAAATGGACCAAATATTTACATTAAAATATGATACCATAAAAATACAAGAAATCATGAAGTAAGTTTTCCTAGCTATAGAAAAGGCTTCTCTAACAATATAAAACTCAGAAGACAAAAAGTAAAATATTGATAAATTCTAAAATATGTATGTAAAGAAATTCATATAGCAAAACTGACATAAGCAAATTCAAAATAAAAAGAACAATAATAGATTATTTGTAAGTTGTACTATGAGCAAAAAGGCTTAAGTTCATTACTATCAACACCCCAAGAGAAAAATAGATAAGAAATGACCAACCACCCAGCAGAAAAATGTGCAAAGGGTATGCATTGATAGTTCATAAAAAAATGCAAATGTCTCTTGAAAACATGAAAAAAAAAATCAGCCTCACTCCTAATAAGAAAAAGGAAATCTAGTAAGACTAATATAACATCTTTATGCTTATAAGATAGGCAAAGTCACAAAATTGGTAGCATTCTATGTTGTGAAGGGCATGCGAGGAAACAAGCATTATCACCCCTTGTGTCAATACAAGACTGCACATGTCCCATGGGGGGGCAGTTTGGCACATGTATCAAAATTCCTAGTACATATACCCTTTAACTTAGTTATTTGACTTCTGAGAATTTGTTTTACAGATGTTCCCACATATATGTGAGATGATGTATAATTTATTCATTGTTATAATGAAAGATTATATACAACTTAAATGTTAAATGTTCATCAATTGTGGATGGGTTTAATAAATTATGATATAGGCATATTGTGGAGTACTGTTCAGTAATGAAAAAGGAATAAAGCAGCTCTTTATGTACTATTATGGAAAGATCACCAAGATATAGTCCCTACAAATAGCAAAGTGAAAAACAGCGCTATACTATATTACCATTTTAGTAATGAAAGAAAAATATGTGTATGTGTGTGTGCATGTGTGTACATGTGTATGTATGTATAAGATCTGTAAAGGAAAACCTCTAGTGAAAACCTAAATATATTGTAGCATGTGAGGATGGGAACTGAGCATGCTGGAGGTCAGAAGAAAGATTCCATTTTATACTTTAAAAATTTTGAATTATAAGATGTTTAAAATATGTGTTTTACTTGAAAATTAAATTGAACGCACATATGCATACGACAGGCACACTCTTAAACATATGTAAATTTGGTACCTTCAACTTTTAAGACTCTTATCTTTGAATCTAGTTCCATGTTTACAGCAGATGAGCATTGAGTGTAAGATGACTATGAAGTTTAGACAATCGTACAAAAATAGTTAATTTTTCATCAAAAATAAGCACAGAGAATATATCTGAACAAATCTTTATACATTTTTCAATATGCTGGAACACTTCTAATAAATACCACTGCATTTACTTAACACCACATTTTCAGCTCAGCTTTCTTCACTGAGAGAAAGGCAAGGAGGATTTAAGAAAGGAGTTGCAATAAGGAGCTGGACAGCGTGGCCTAAGACAGCATTTGGAGGAGAGTTATATTTTCAGGCATATCCCAGGCCCTAGATGAGGGAAGTAGATTAGGATTCAACACAGAATTCCTCTTCTGGCTTTGCCTTTAACTGTCTAATCTTGGGTATTTCATTTCGCCTCTCTGGACCTCAGATTGAGGGAAGGAATGTAAGAGATGATCTTCAAGATCCCCTCAAGAAGTTAATATTCAGTTATTCTAATGTAAATAATTGTTAGTTTTTTTCACGTTGTACAATGCAAGTGTTTATGCATCTTTATATAGTGATAAATTGTACAAGACATAATAGATGCCACCAAAAAAAACCTAAATTTATATCAGCCATCTAAATGGAGCATATCATTAACCAATGACAGCCTAATGGTTATATACATTTTTTAATATTAAAATAGAAGACATTTTTTTAACATGCAAATGCTATGTGTGTGGACTATTGTTTAGCATATATAGCAAATTCTATGGGTTTTAAAGTGACATAAATGTTAATTGCTTCAATTTTCTGTCCCCAAAAGGTTTAAATCTTATCTTCTAGGATTTATTAAAGAGGGTATAAGAGAAATGGTGACACATGTATGGGTTTTGAAGCATAGAAGCATCTATGGGTTTTCCATAGAAGCATCTAAAGGAACAATTTGGGGAAAGTTTTGGGTAAACATGGATAGCAATGTTAAAGAGGCATGAAAGATCATCAAACATGTGGGTACCTACAGTTAATTTGGAATTTAAGAAATACTGTGTGACCAAGAAGTTGTAGGAAATGAAGCTGGAGAAGTTAAGTAAGGGCAGATAATAAAGAGCATGATACTGCATTCTAAGGATTTGAATTCAGTGTTACAGCAATGAAAAGTCATTGAAGTTTTTAAAGCAGGTGAGTAATATGTATTTTAGAGAGGTCACCCTGAGTATTATTGAGTAAAGACTTAGAAAATGGTGGACTGTGGGCGATGAACCAGTTAGGAAATTTGATAATAGTAGGTAGACAAACGATGATAAATGCTTGAACTAGGATAAATCAGAAACTTGAGGTGCATGTGAAGATGACTGCTGTTCACTGATGGTGCGAGCTTATTTTAACTAAATCTTGAGGATTAAAGAAAATCCAGTGACATCTCAAAAACAGTGGCACTTTATTTCCTTCTTTCTCGCTCCCTTTCTGGTTCTTCCAAAAGTTATACTGCTCATGCAGGTATTCCTCTCTATTTTTATGATCTCCCTTCAAACTTCTGTTAGTATGTTTGTCTATACTATTTTTAAAATTTTTATTTTCTGCTAGTTATGTAATAGAAAAAAACACTATTTCATTTCCTGTACCCTTTAACACATTGACTGCCACACTAGAAAACAAATTTTTCTTTGGGCCACAATGTTTTATTACAAAAATAGAATAAAAACTTTGAAAACAAAATGATCCTTTCTAATTTAATGAGAAACAAAATTTATTAACTTCTATTCCTTTAATCCGTGTTTTTAAAATTAATTTGTCAAAATTAATTGTAACAATAAGAACATCAAGTAAGATTTTCACAAACCAACTGCAAGGTTTTGCCCAGGTTTTTCTTCATGAGGCTCAAAACTAGTGTCGAGTTAAATACAACTCACATGGCAGTTAATATGGTAAAACTAGTTGTAGATTAGTTCTCCTTAACAGGTGCAGTTGAAAAAACAAAGTGTTTGAAGCAGGGACAAGCTGAAACTGTGGCCATGGAGACTTAGGAGGCTTAGGGTTAAATACAACAGCAAATTCATTTGGCCTCCAAAAGGGAACCCCATTTTGCAGACCTTGTTACTGGTATTGTTCTCCCTGCTTTCTCTTGGATGACACAGGGGTAAAGCTGCTTCCAAAGAAGGAAGAAAGAGTGCTTCTGACCTAAATTAAAAGAAGTTTTAAGCAATATTTTGAATTCCTTTGTTAGAACTCTATTTGGTAGTCTTTCTTTTTTCAACAAAGATCCCATTTTAACAAGAAACGATTAGCTCATCAACCAGAATATTAAACAAGTTATGTGTCTAGAGCTCTAAGACCTACACAACTGAATTGTGTTGAAAATGTTTTCCCAATTAGAATTTGATGCTTTAGCTTGATTTCAGGTGCAAGCAACTTTCCTATAATAAGTGGAATGATGAAAACAGTTTAAACATTTAAAGTTGTTTTCATCAGTTCTAATTTATGGGACATATTCATCACACTATTTCTTTAAGGAAGTTACTGAGTTAGGCTATGAATTTGAACTTTAAGCTTTTTTCTTTGCACTTGGTGCCAGAAAAATTGTTTCTGAATCTTCTTTCTTTGAGTTCATTCCAGCTACTTGTAAAGGGTCACTGTGTTTCTGAGTTGGCTTTTTCCTTTCCAATGTTGATATTTCTCCTAAGTAAAAGAAAGAACAACAATATTTGAACATCAGAGACAATTTTACTTCCTATTTCCCACTCCCTCTTCCCATCTGTGTAATGTTGTACTTTTTGCTTGATTGACATTAAAAAAAACACACATACATGATTAAACATCTTTTTCTGTTGCTTACCCTTTGTTATTTTAGCTAAGAGCAATTGAGTCAATAAGCAGCCTGGCCCTAGTGCATGAAGGTGGCTTATTTGCCCACTGGGGTCTCTAATCCACTGGCACCAAAAGAGCTAAACATTTGCTTTGAATATCAAGCATTATTTTCTCTCAGTACCAGCTACACCCTCATTTAAAAATTAAATTGTTGAAATCATGGGTTAAAAATAAAATATAATAAAATTAGATTCTATAAAAAATTAATTTGCCTTGTTTTTTCAGGATTTTTTCTGCTTCAGGGTCACTGTGGATATCATTGCTTGCATTGTAGCTGGATGAGTTGTGAGAGGTAGTACTGCATCTCTAGCCTGTAAGAAAACAATTATTGTTCCTTATGTCCTAGGTGGTTGGTATATCATTCATCATATTTGAGGTTGAAAGTAAGCAAAAACTGCAACTTTAGGTGATTAAAAATAAGAACTTTCGGGCCGGGCGCGGTGGCTCACGCCTGTCGTCCTAGCTTTCTGGGAGGCCGAGGCGAGCGGATAGCTGCTGCTTCAGGGGTTCGACACCAGCCTGAGCACATCCTGAGCACAGTGAGACCCCGTCTCTAAAAAAAATAAAATAAAAAAAAAAAAATAAGAACTTTCCCCCATTTAACTAGAAGTCCATAGGTTTGGAAGGCTCCAGACATGGTGTGATTAGTACTTAATTTATGTCATTTCAAGTATCTAGGTTAATCCTCTTCCTCTACTCTATTGCCCTCCGGGTCAAACTTCTTATTAGGATGGGATTCTCTCTTTAAGGTTGCAAGATGGCTACCCATGGCCATTGAGTCTGGGTGCTTCCTTGTTAATGGTCAGCAAGAGAGAGAGAGAGTAGCTTTTCTCTCCCAGAAGACCTGTGAAACCCTCTTCATGTATGCCATTGGTCCATGTTGGTTTATAACTGTTCATCACTGAGTCAGAAGAATGGATATTAGAGAGCCATGAATTATTTACTGCAGTGGAAGGGTCTTCATGTAGTAAAGGTAGCTGGAACATTTAAACAGGAGTTCACTAAAAGTCTCGGAATGATAAAGAGAATATATAGGTACAATTAGGTATTCTGGTTTTATTTTCCTTAACTATCTTTAGCTTGGAGTACTCTGGAAGGATTTCTCCCTGAATGGATCACACTTCTGCCATTATACACAAGGAAATCTGTGTATTCTGAATAAAATTAAACTCATACCCTTTGGGACTGGAATCTTAGCAGACAACAGCTTGACCTACAAGATCTAACTGCCTTTATTTATGTGGTATCATTGATTTTTTAAAAAGAAGCCAGCAAGTATCCTTCTAAAGTCCCGAAATTTCTGGATATTGGTGTGTGTGTGTGTGTGTGCGCGCGTGTACATGTGTGTATACACACATGCATGCACACAGAAAGAATTGAGGAAGAGAGAGGGGCATCATTTGTTTGCTGTTATTTGTCATTTGTCACATTGACATTAAAATGTATATTTTGGATGTCACATAGTCTCATCTCATAATGCTAAAAAATATCAGGGTATATTGGAGACATAAAAAGTATGATTCCAAAGTGTTTTTATCACAATAAATAACCCATAATAAAATTAATTACATATAATGTTTTTCCTCTGGATAGAAATCCAAGATTGAGGCTGGATGCATTGGCTCACGCATGTAATCCTAGCACTCTGGGAGGCCAAGGTGGGTGTTTTGTTTGAGCTCAGGAGTTCGAGACCAGCCTGAGCAAGGGTGAGACCCTGTCTCTACTAAAAAAATAGAAAGAAATTAGCTGGACAACTAAAAATATATAGAAAAAATAGCCAGGAATGGTGGTGCTTGCCTGTAGTCCCAGCTACTGGGGAAGATGAGGCAGGAGGATTGCTTGAGCCAGGAGTTTGAGCTTGCTGTGAGCTAGACTGGCACCACGGCACTCTAGCCCAGGCAACACAGTGAGACTCTGTCTCAGAAAAAAAAAATCCAAGATTGATTCACAGCCATGAAACATAGCATTTGTTTTATCCAAATAAATATCCAATGCTTGAAGTCCAACAAAATAAGTCCTGTAAGAAAAAAATACATACACATTTCAAATGACTCTATGGAAAAACCATATAAAAATTTCACGAAATAATTTTAGTATTTGGAGAACTTTAGTACAAGAATATATTTAAAATTGGGCTGTATGCTAGTCCTATTTGAATAACTGCTATCATCCAAATAGAAATATCACTTTTTATCATCAGTAATTGCTTTTAGAAATACAAAAACATCTAGTCAAAAAGATGAGCTATTGTCATAGGCCATTCACACACTTCAAAATCTCAAAATAAAAGCATGTTAAATGCTTTATTTAACTCATTGGATATACTCTCCTCAATCTCCAATTCGCCTTTTTGTGAAGTCCTTTAGAATGGAGCTATTAAAAGCTTAGGACCATTATGCTGGTGAGATATATAGTGGCATAAATGAAGAATGTCATTAAAATTATTTTGGTAATTATGATTAAGAGTAATTTTTTTCAGAAAAGCTACATAGATCACAAGTTTTATTCATTTAATGAAAAGTGATTGTATATTTATATATTTATAATTGCGCCAGTTGCTATTTTTGCTCCAAAGACAGGACAGATAAGGTGCCTCTTCTCATGAAGTTCAAATTTTAGGGGTGGGGAGGTACACAGATGATAAAATTGTCTATTAAATGGTGAAGATAATTTTGTACAGTTATAAATGCAGTGAAGCTGAGAACAGCTCCCAACAGATAGCCAACAAGAAAATATGGACCTCTGTCCTAAAATTGCATGAAACTGAACTCTGCTAACATGAACCTTGAGGCTTATTCTTTCCCAGAGCCTGCAGGTATGAGTCCAAGCTAGCTGATACCTTAACTTTAGCCTTGTAAGAGCCTAAGCAGATAACCAGTTCTGGCACACACTGGGCTCATACTTCTGACATAAGGAAACTGTGAGACAACAAATGGATATTGTTTTAAGCTGCTGGGTTTGTGGTAATTTGTTATGACAGTGATAGAATCTCCTGCAGTACCAATGAGATATAAATGCTTTCTACCTCCCGGGTCAGCCTGCTGGGGCTTCTGCCTTGGTCTTTACTTAATAAGGTATTCTACACATATATAAATTATCCAAATATTTATTATCTAAGTTACTACAGTCACAACACTGACTGGTGTCACTTCACAGAAACTGTTCCCTAATACACCAAACACCTGAAAATTTAACCGTCCCTCTCCTTGTAATGTTAGCTAGCATTTAACGTTAGCTAGCACTAATCCATCTCTCCCTGTTACCTGACAATATAATACAAACGGAAGGCAAATTATTTGCCCAGTAAAATGTCAACTCTTGCAAAAGACAATGATTTCTTAAAATTGGTAAAAGTAATATTGGAGACTTCTCAAATTATAATCTTGCACAATCAGAGCGTTTAATAATGAAGAAGTAAGCAATCAATGAGGATGATTGTAGGATAGTAGATTCACTCTAAGTGACCAATTTTCCTGCTACTAATGGCTAATCATGTGCAGTTAACCAGCACTTTCTGTGGTGCACCTAGTTCCTCTGACTAGTACTGTAGTATTTTAGTATTCCCTTTAAATTATATTTTTGATTTGTGCCCTATCCAATCATCACATCTTCCTGGGCACACAATTCCATCTGTCAAGCCTAGTCCCTTGATTCTGACTACTACTTTGGCTTCAAAGTGTCTATATCACTATATCCTACCAGTTATAGAAGAAGACAGAGTGCTTCTGCTGCTAAATTGGACCTCCTCATAGCAATGATTGTCTGAATCAGGCATGGTCTCTCCACGCCCTTTAGACACTGCTGCAGAGTCCTCTGGCTCTCCTTGTCTGACCAGCTTCTGTTGCTGGGAAAATCGCTCACATATCTTTCCCAGAACGCCCTGGGCAGCAGAGTCCTGCTCAGTTTCAGCTTTCTCTCCTCTTCCCAACTATCCATAAGTTACCAAGGTCCTAGAAAGTCTTACATAGGAGCTAAAAATAAGTGATTATCAATGTGATCTTTTGGAAATGTTTTTATTTTTATTTTTCCAGGTCTGCAGTCTCTTATAGATAATTTTTTGCTTTGATGTGCTTAGAATGTTTTCAAAAGGTGTAATTCCTGTTGTGGCAAAGAGTGAGAGTTGTATTTTATCTGTGCTTCCCTCCTCCCCCATGAAATAGAACTACCACATCCCCAATGTTAGTTGGACACATGGCCACCCAAAATACAGTTGTCTATTCTCCTGTACAGCTTAGTGTGGTGATGAGAACAAGTTCTGGCCAATGGAAATAAAGATTTGTTCAACTTGGAGCAAGTATCCTTAATAGGATAGGGCACCTTTTCTCTCTTCTTTTTCTCTTTCTCATTGATTGAAATATGGACATGATGATTGGAATAGGGTCAGCTATCCTGAACTACAAGATAGAAGCAACAGGACAGAAGGAGCTTGGAGTTCTTGATTTTGGAACTGCTGAAATAGCCCTAGGCTTCTTAAATTTTCATAAGACAAAAATAAATTTCCATCTTGTTCATACCATGGATATTTTGGTTTTTCTGTCACTCATAGCCAAATCTAATCCTAACTAATATACTCTGTATTTCTAATTTGCTTAAATTTTAAATTCCCCTGAAGTGAATAACAAATAAGATATATTAACATTTGTATTTTAAGAGAAAATAATCCCCAGAAGCTTGTCTATTTTCTAGTAGTGTCATTGTTGTTTTACTCAGGTATGTATAGTTCTTGGATTTAAGATTTAATTTTCTTGAGAAAATTTTATTCTAGCTTTGTAACTAGAATGGCTATTGTATGTTGTTCTATAACTAATTTAGAGCTTCTAAATTACTTTATTCAATATATCAACAGATATCTTCCTTTGTTGCCACTGCTTTTTTTCCTCCTCCTCTTCTTCTTTTTACTCCTCTACTTCTTTCTTCTTCTTCATAGATTAAGGTAAATTCTGGGTCATTTTTAAGAGAATCTCTTTTTTCAAAAAGGAAAATGAACCGGTTCATTGATTAATACCTGTGGGACTCCACTTCAGTCCTCTCATACAACCCTTTAAAGACTCCTACTCTGCACTGGCAGAGATCTTGGTCCCAACCATACAAAGCACAGGCTATTTGTAAGTAAAATGTTGTTGTTATCCTTTCATTCTTTATTCTGAAGGATTAAGTACTGAAAAGCTTAATATTCTCTTGTGGGAACAATTATTTTGTTTACTAAACACTTTCCTTTTTTCAACTTTACTAGATGGACCCATGAAGAAGAATCTGTGCTATGTGTTTCCGAACACCACAAAAAATAGTTCATTTGTCATTCAAGAAGAACATATTGGCAGAGAAGAGTAGCCTCTGAGCATGACGGCTAAACTCTGCCCTGTTGTATATCCTCTTCCTTCAGATGCCAAGGCTTGGGGAAGGGATGGTGCCACATATGGTGGACAGTGTGCTCGGGTCACTTTCAGTACCTTGTCTGAGACTTTAGGGAAGGCCAAGAGCAGTATGACTATTTCCTCTTTTGGGAACAGTGTATTACAGAGTGTGTCTGTGTGTCTGACCTTGTACTAAAAACACCAATCAATACAATAGACACTGTTTTCAACCGTGACCTTGTAGAAGTCACAAAATGTTCATTTGGATGGTTACTTCTGATATCAACATTTGATAAAAAAAAAAAGAAGACCTAATATTCAACCATAATTCAATGAAAGCATTTCTATGAGGAAACTTGACTTTGTGAGGCATAAACTTGTGATTTTCTAATTATCTACTTTGATCTTGGAAAAGAATTTAGAGTACCTTGTGCAGCTATGGATTGTATGTGTCATAGCTTATTCACTCTCACTTATCTTTGCTAGGTCTTTTAGGACAAGTTAAATGTTCAACTGAGATAATGAAAGATGAATATTTTGTGTAGATGTATGGTTTGGTTGCCAGACAGATGGATGAAAACTTACAATAGAATGACAGAGTTGTTCAGTGGGAATAAAATATTGCTGTCATAAGGAATAGAAATTCAGATTCAGCCATCTGTTGGTCTTCTCCCACTTTCAGCCCTGGTTTCCAGTAGAGAGAGTGGAAGTGGGATGAGACTAGTGATTCTGGATGGTCTTTTATTCCTTAAATTCTATTACTATATGACTCGTCAGGTAAAATCGCTCTGAAGTATCCCTCCAAATGTTTACTCAACTCTATTTTCTTCTGCTCTTCTAGAGGTAGCAAGCTGGATGGGAAGAGACAATTGTAGTTTTGGTGGTTTTTTTTTTTCAATTTTCTACAATCTTACATTTACCATGGCCTGAGATGCATCAGTGCTGTCACTTGAACCTATTAACCTTGTTTTCTAGAAGGGAAATTATGCTAAATGTATCTTGAGAACAGATTTAACAATCTCCCTCTTATTTCTTGGGTGAAGAAGAAAATTATTGTGTCCCTACCCTTTCTCTAGAGAACTTAAGCTGAATAAAGGTCTTTAGAACTAAAGAATCCCAGTCCTACCTGAAAACCTTCATCAAGAAATGGTCATCTACATACATAAAGCTATTATGTACCCATAATAACTACAAATAAAAAATTAAAAAAAAAAAGAATTGGTTATCTACATGTGGGAATAAGCAAGCATTGGAAATACCCAAAGTTAGAAAGTTTCCATTTTTATCTCTTACACTTCGAAGTGTACTTGATAGTCCAATGGCTCCAGAGGGACACAGTTGTGCTTTTAGTGGTGACCATGGTGGCAGGCGTGAACTAGCATCACACCATCTGGGGGAATTGTCCTGACAATGTGTTTATTTAACTGATGCCCACCTTCCCCAATAGCTGTAAGCTCGCTGCAGTCAGGGATGGTGTCTGCCTTATTCACATTGTTGGCGCAGTGCCTAGCACTGTCCTGGGACAGGAACTGAATTAATTTTTAAGTGAATGAATTATTTTAATAGCAAACTGTAGGAGATACTATGAACTCTGCAGCACAGCCATTTCTCATAGAGCTTCAGACAGGAATGTCGAAATAAATGACAACCGTAGGATACAGGCTGTTGCACTTTGCCATAAAAATATTATTTTTTCCACTTCAGTTTAGGTATAAATTAGATTTTTCTCTAAAAGAAATGATCAACCAAGGAAAATTACATTAGCAATATTTAGAAGAATAAGACATCCTAGACATGGATGGATTTCTTTTAACTTTAATTATTAAGAATTGCCATTTAACTCAAACATCTGGTAAGAGATATCACTATAAAACATTCTTAGAATAACCAAAATCTTGTTTACTCCTACTACTGTTTGCTTTAAGGCTGCTATTTCTTTCTATGGGTTTCATAAAGAGAATAAAAATTTTATGGAATTTATAGTCACTCTAAATGCTATCATGAGGCTGTAGCTACTACACACCTTAGCTAGACTAGCCTTTAAATAGGTAAAGGAAACAAAACAAGAAAAAACAAAGCAGAATGTGCCTTTACTGGCAGGTTCATCTGAAAGAAACCTCAAACTATTACAAGCACCTAACAACAGTATCTATGTCTGAAGCAGCATAGGTATTGTTTTCTGATTTTCAAACTCCCTTTACTCAACAATCTGTAATTTCCCTCCCATATCTCACAGCTTGCCTAAGAAGTATTTTTGCCTATGAATTCAGGATCACGTGAAGAAATTCCTATGATTGTCAGCAATTAATCTGCATAGTTTATCTTCTGAAGGTGAGAAACTTCCTCCGTTTTTCGTCATTTTTTCTCTCATTCATACATCTTATATATAAACATTAAGAGACTTCTAAATAATTTTTTTTAAAAAGTTATACTGTATAGTAGTTCCTACTTTAGTGTTAAGAAATAAAAATCCGTATTGGTACATTGGGATCAGAGCAACACCAATGCTTCCTCCAGCAGAGTGACAAGCAATTCCTACAGAATTGAGCATCAACAAGGGTGAAACCCAGAACGTCTCTAGAGATGTTTCCTTTATAGTGAGTACTGCTTCCTCTTCTCCATTGTAATTCTATCCATTCAGGCTAAACTTAATAAGGTACATGTGAAAGATGAAATTATGTAAGTACCTTTGTTAGGCCAAGCTGCTCAAGGGAAGGCTTTCAGCTGAGAAATGGCAGACACACTCTTCCTTTGTCCTTAATGCCAATGGCAAATCCAAACCAAAGCTGAAAGAGTGGCAATTTTTGTAGTTTTCAGGATCTTTTTATTTTAAGTGAGTGGAAGGAATAAAGTACTTTATAACTCAAAAAGGTTAAATAAAGTAGGTTTTTGAGGAGAAAAACAGTAAAATAATAATAAAAAAAAAACTAGGGGAAAAAAACTTTAAAAAACTACCATCATATTTGTCCTTGAATGCTTGATAAGAACCTACAATCCTTTGTCTGGTATTTCTGAAGGAGCCACCAGAAACTTATCAGAACATCACATCCTGGAGTAATGGCAGGGCCTTGTCACATGTTCCTGGTAGGCAAAGTCTTGGCCCTTATTCCTAAGCTGCTGTGGAATGCAACTGCCATTGAATGTGCAAAAGGAAATTTGCCTGGCACCTTAAAAAATATTTTGAAATCATTTACTCCACAAGTAAATCTTACCTACTTTATGAAAAAAAAAATCTAAATTCTGTTGGTTAGCTGTGAATAATTTATAGGGTTTATTTATTCAGTACATTCATTCATTGCACTCACATGTTAATAGCTATTTGCCCACTGTTCCCTCTGAATTGCATCTTAACAAGATTATGCCCTTTTTTCTAATTTATTGAACTAGCATGGAATATATTTATATAAAATTATCTGCTTAAATACTTCCTTGATGAAAAACATAGCTGTTGTAATTTTATTACGAATTTTAATCAGGGAAAAAAATGACCTTTGAAATTTTCTTCTACCTCATTTTATATTTGTGTGTGTTTGTGCTTCTTTCTCTTTATATGATTAGAAATCTTTATTATTTAATTAAATTTTATATAGAAAACATGTGACTGGACAGTAAAAGTTTGTTTTGAAAGAAAAATCTTAAGGAAACAGTTAATAAATTAATATGACTAACAGAAGACCTGTTTTCTTTGAAAATACTAATTCTTCCATCACAGTGCATCTATTTCACAATAAAACACATTCTGGTTTGCTTTTGGTTTAGAAAAAAAATCCTCTGAAGCTAATCCAAAAATGCCCTGTTCTCAATTTCTTTTGATGCAAGGTTCCAAGCCTTTTGGGGATCCAGTATAATTGTTGCCAGTCTAATAAGTACCTCTTCATACCATATCCAAAATACCAACGCATGATGGTTCTCTGATAAGAACCAAATTTCTGTCTCCTGGCTGTGTGAAGATTATAAAAACCTGTATGACTTAAATGAAGCTTTAAATAAACTGGTGGCCCTTAAAAACTTTAATGTATAAAAGAATGTATCTGAGAGTGTTAAATGTTTGTTTTCAAACCCTAGCTTCAAAGATGCTGATCCAGTAGGTGTGGACTAAGGTTTGTGAATAAGTTATAATGAGTAGTCCCAAGTGATTATCATGCTGGCTGTTCCAGGATAACACTGAGAATGCTGAGAATACTTACCAAATTACTAATGCAATTATTCATTTCAAGACAAAAACCAATTAAGGTCATGTCTACTTTAAGAAAGAAACTTGCAGTATCTTATGTTTGGTTGTGATTTTTTTTCACTTACTGTTAGCAGAGAGTTAAAAATTGAGGTTAAAAGATAAGGAATTTTTGTCCATTTTTAAATTGGATTATTGGGGTTTTGCTATCAAGTTGCTTGGGCTCCTTATATATTCCAGTTATTAATCCCTTGTGAATTTACAAATGTTTTCTTCTAGTCTGTGAGTTGTCTCTTCACTTCGTTGATTGTTTCCTTCCTTGTGCATAAACTTTTTAGCTTTTTATAATCCCATTTGTCTATTTTTGCTTTGGTTGCTTGTGCTTTTGAGGTATCACATCAAAAAATATCCTGGAACATTTACCCAATGTTTTCTTTTGGTAGTTTCATAGGTTCAGGTATTAAGTCTTTAATCCATTTTGACTTGATTTTTTGTGTATGGCTTACTTGTACCATGCTGATTTGGTTATTATAACTTTGTAATAAATTTTGAAATTAGGTAGTATACTATCTCCAGCTTTGTTCTTTGTGCTCAGGATTGCTTTGGCTATTTGGGATCTTTTACAATTTCATATGAATTTAGACATTTTTTCTATTTCTGTGAAGAATGTCATTGGTATTTTGATAGGGATTGCTTTCAATCTGTGAATGGTTTGGGATACTATTGTCATCTTAACAATATTAATTCTTCTAATCTATGAACATAGAAAATGTTTCCATTTCTTTGTGTTCTTTTCAATTTCTCCTCCCCATATACCCAGAAGCCCCAAACCCCTATTTCTTTGCATAGCCCAGGACAATATATACCTCTCAATCATCTGGCCACCTCTTTGAGTCTCTCATTTTTTTGAAACTCCTGTGTGTACATATGTAATGAAAATTATTTTTCCCCCTCCTGTTAACCTATCTTATGTCAATTTAACTCTTAGGGCAGCCACAGAATCTGGAAAGATGGATGAAAACTTTTTTCCTCCCCTATATGGACCTTGAGACTATGTGTAGCCCATGATTATGAAATTCCATTTCTAGCATACACTCAATAAAAATGCACATGTATAAGTATGAGAAGACTCACAAAAGAATGTTCAAAGCAGATTTATTTATTAAAATAGAATGGATAAATAAATTGTGCTGTAGTATTGTTGGAAAGGAAAAACTTTTCCTCTCCCCATTAGGTTCTGAAAGGAGAGCACTGTGAATTAAACTGATGAAAAATAGACTAGCAAGAGAAAAGACCTATTTTTATTCATGTATGTACTTGATGTTTACAGAAACATGTGACTCAGAGGTGGTTAGAATTTGGATCTTATATATTGTCCTAATAGGGAAAGGGGAGGGAGAGAAAGAGCAGTTACCAAAAAATGACTTATACAAAAGATAAATGAGTCCTGAGAATAGATGGAGATATGACAGCTTTGTGACCATGTCTGTTTAGGTAATTTCTTATCTCAATCTCTGATAGGAGTCAATTTTTCCTGGTTGGGAAACTTCCAGGGAGGGGGTTTATAACAGTTAATTCTTTTGGTCTGATTTAGGTAGAAAAAGAGAGTTTACGAAAGAAAAAAAACCTCTTTACAGTGGTATATTCTGGATACCCTCAGTATTCATATAATTAAAATAAATAAAGAACTCCAAGTAGCAATGGCATGGTTAAATCTCACAAACATAATGTTGAGTGAAAAAAAATTGGTAAACATGAATGTATATTGTATAAAGGTCAAAAACAGACAAAATAATCTATGGTGTTAGGAGTCAGTATGGTAGTGATTTCCCTTTGGGAATTAAGTGACCAAAGGGAACAAATAGAGGATCTTCCAGGATGCTGGCAATATTCTTTATCTTGATCCATGTACTGGCTCTATATGTGTGTTCCTTTTGTGAAGTTCATTGAGCTATAAACATAATTTATGCACTCCTCTGTCTACATGTTACAGTATACAAAATATTACTAACATTATTATTGTCTAACAATGTTAAAATTATTAATTTGTTAGTACTAATAATGGTATTTTTGGCATTATGAATGGTTTTTGTTTTTTAGAGAACATACTTGTGGATTTAAGGATGGGGTATCAAGATATTTTAAATTTATTTTAACATGTAACAGTATAAAGACAAGAAAATAAAAATTTTTAAAGTTATGAATTAGGATTTAACATGTATCTTCAATGAAAAAGAAAAAGGAGAAAACCATTAACAATTTTATGTAATACATTTAAAAATTTTTATAAAATTAAAATTGTTTAACAAAATAGTACATATCAAGCTAAAGAAGAAATAAAAGATTGACGTTATCCTATAATTATTAAAGACATCTAATCAGTAAATATCAATATATCAGAAAACAAATCACTAACAACCAGGTTATTTTATTTTATTTTATTTTCTCACTTTAAATTAATCTCTTTTTTCCCTTTTTTTATTTTTTCCAGCGTATTATGGGGGTACAAATGTTAAGGTTACATATATTTCATTTGCTTCCCTCCCCCCTCCAGTCAGAGCTTCAAGCATGTCCATCCCCCAGTTGGTGCGTATCACACTCACTATGTATGTGTATACCCATTCCCTCCCCTCACCACTTGCCTGACACCCGATAAATGTTATTCCTATATGTCCACTTATGTGTTGATCCGTTAATATCAATTTGCTGGTGAGTACATGTGGTGCTTATTTTTCCATTCTTGGGATACTTCACTTAATAGAATGGGTTCCAGCTCTATTCAGGAATATACAAGAGGTGTTATATCACCGTTGTTTCGTACAGCTGAATAGTACGCCATGGTATACATATACCACATTTTATTAATCCACTCAGGTATTGATGGGCACTTCGAACAACTAGGTTATTTTAAATAAGAGTTTTAACCAATAAATAGAAGATAAATCTAATCTTATACAAACACCTCCAGAGAATAAAACAAGAGAATGTTCCTGGCATCATTTTATCAGGATAATATAATCTTGATACCAAAACCAGATAAAGGAGTTAAGATAAATAATATAGGGAATATCATGGTATGGATGCACAATTTCTAAAAAAAAATTTGCTAACAAAATCTAGCACAACACATACATATACATCATGATCAAATCAGGTATATGTAAGAAATCGAGGAGGGTTTAGCAAAGCATCTTTTAATATAGTCATTTTCATAGAAGCAGTCAATAAAATTTAATACCCATTTATGAGGTAAAACAGATTAGACAACAGCAAATCTTCATAGCATACTAAAAATAGAATGGAAACTTCATAACTTGATAAAGGTTAACAAAGTTATCTGCCAAAACCTATAGCAAAATACAAACTGACAGTGAAATGGTAGAATCATTTTCTATAAATCAGAAATGAAGCCAGGGTGCCTACTATCACTGCTTCTATTCCTCATTGGAGATCCCAGCCAGTACATGAAGATAAGAAACATTTATCAAAATTGTAGGATTAGAAAGATAGAAACAAAACTGTCATTATATATGGAAGATATTTTTTACATAGAAACTCAAGAGAATCTACCCAAATTAGAATTAATAAGAGAGTTTATCAGAGTTGCTGACTTTAGGATTAATATACATAAACAGTGGATTCATAAAACCAGCAGTACATATTTTAAAAATATATTAAAATATATTATTTAAATTAGTTACTAAAATTATAAGATACCTAGATTTAAGTAAATCAAAGTTGTGTAAAGTTTTTATATTAGAGGTAATAAAACTTTTTGGAAGTATGTTGAAGAGATATTTACTATCTTAAAGATGTCAATTATCTCCCAATTAATCTATTTTTATTGAAATTTCAATCAAAATACCAAAAGGCATATTTGTATAAAACAAGAAGATTCTAAAATATATCTGGATGAGAAAAAGCCAAGTATACTTAAAACAATTTTAAAGACGAAAAAAGGGGGATGCTTAGCTTAGAAGATAACAATTATTATTATAAGGCTATTATAATTATGCTATAGTAATATTGGTGCTATAGAATACACAGTTCATTGACATTCTCTTATATACATGGAAATTTATAAGATGACAGAAACAGAATTGCAATTAATGAAAAATGAATAAATTATTCAATAAATCAACACCCATATTGGAAAAATTATTTTATGATCTTATATCATCTATAAATATTAATTGTAAGTGCATTAAATTTAAAATGTAAATAATAATACTTTATGGAATTGGCACATGAAGAGAACATAGATTATAGAATGCATCTATAAAGCAATTTTATTTTTCCTTAAAACTGTCCTTATAAATATATTTTATAGGTCCTTTGTCTCCTTGTCCCTTTGACAAGGAGATTAAAAACTTGATTAAAAACTTGACTAAATGCTATGATATTTCTGCTTACCTTTTGGAAGAAGAATAGACTCTGTTTGGTCATTTATACATATATACATATGCCTAGTCCTGTGATGATGATGATGATGATACTAATAAAACCCTCAAATACCATTCACACTTAAAGCTTCTTCCTCCATGCTTGTGCAAAGGAAGGAAATGTTCAGTAAGAGACAGGAGCATGATTGGCTTCTTTTCTCTTGACCCAAGAATCCCCAAGGTGATCAATCATCTCTAATTATTTGGGATAGGTTCTGAGCGGGTTCCTGAAACATGGACGTTTTTAGTAGTAGTATTAAAAAAAAAGTCCTACAGCAATTTTGAACAGAGATTTCTTACAAGAATATTAAAAGCATTAATATTTCATTTATTACAACAAAAGATTCATTCTTTTGAGAAAGATGTACCTAAGAATAATAGTTAACGATTGCAATGTATAATTTCTATTTTTTTCCAAGAGAATGGAAAATATGTTCTTAAGTGGGTAGCAAATGTTAAGTGGGCTTTAGTTTTACAAAAGAGAATTTAAATAGTTAAAGGTCTTCTGAAACACATATCTGCCACATGGGGTTGTAAGGATTAGAAATGAGAATAGTGATATACCCAGCATATAGTTGTTGCACAGTCTTCATTTATTATTATAATCACTTCAGAGTCCTTCCTCCAGGGAAATTTTCAGCATCTAGGATTATACTTTGGAAGGCAATTAATTTTAGTTACATATTAGATTTGGTCTTTAATTCACATTCTTTCAATTTTCTTAGTTGTTAAAGTAGTTTGAGTAGAAATACCGAATAATTGACTAAGAAAGACTATCTCTTACAATTAAATATAGAACTGTACTACACTATCTCCTAACTTTCCCCATGATTTTGACATTTTACTGAGTTTAGAGTGGGAATATCAGTTTCACTATGTGGGTCAAAGAGTTCTAACTTGGGGTATTGAAATTTCTGTATGCCCTTCATCTCATGATAAGATCTATATATAAATGGTGGCTTTGTTTAAAACAAATGTACAACTTTGCTCAAGGTAAGGGGCCCTTGACTGAATTAGAAAAAAATTGAATTGAAAATCAAAAATGTTTTGTTTTTTGTGTCCCACTTTCCTCCAACAAAGAAAACTGGTGGTGAGAAATGCTCTAAACCAATTCTGTCTGACAGCTGAACATGGGATTTACTTTTGTGAAAAGTAAGAAATGAATAGAGAGAGATGAAAAGGGAAGTTGAATAATTTTTAATAGCACTCTGGGGAATGAGGGGTGAGTCTGTGACCACTGGCTTCACAGATCTGTGTGACACACTGGTGTAACAGAGGCCACTGCTGTCTTCAGTCTGAGTTCTATTTCATGTCCACAGACCCACCATATAGACATATTTCCTACACAATCATAATTAGAAAAAATATAGATATAGATTTAGAAGCATGCACATGGTGTAGGGCTTAGATTATAGGCATTAGGGTCAGTCTGACCCAAGTTTGAATCCTGACTCTGCTACATCCTCACTGGAGGTGATAAACATGAATTACTGTTTTTAAAAGTCTGGTGGTGGAAGCCTAACAAATCTGAGGATGAGGAAGAGTTGTGGGAGGAGTTTCAGTATTAAGAGAGCTTGAGCATGTTTACAACCTGAAGGCCAGGAGAGTTTGAAGAGGAGGCAGAGAGAGTATTACTTAAGTTAATGTTTCCTCATGTGAAAATAGGTATAGCACAGATGTCTTTAAGGTTGACATTAGTATTAAATCAGAGTCTTGTATATGCATAGTATATATGTATATGTATTAATTTAGTCTGTTTTGTGCTGCTATAACAAAACACCACAGACTGAGTAATTTATAAAGAGCAGAAATTTATTTCTCATGGTTCTGGAAGCTGGGAAGTCCAAGATCAAGGTGCTAGCATCAGGTGAGCTGTATCTCCACTTCCAAGATGATGCCTGGAATGCTTCATCCTCCAGAAAGGAGGTATGCTGTTCCCACCAAGCAGAAGTGCAGAAGAGAGGGAACCGACTCCCACAAGCTCTTTTTATAACAGCATTAATCTATTCTTAAGGGCAGAGCACTCATGACATAAATACCTCCCATTAGTCCCCACCTCCCAATACTTACTTTGAAGATTAAGTTTCAGCATGAATTTTGAAGGGGAAAAAACATTTAAGCCATAGCATGTATATGTGTGTGTGTATATGTATATACACATAATATACATATATTTATGTATATGTTAATATGCATGTATAAAACATAGTATACATATATTTATGTATATATTAATATGCTAAAATCAAATATGTAGTATGTCTATTTTTACATAGATATAAAACACCAATGCATCATCACAGGGTAGGTACTCAACCTTGGTACCTCATATCTGTACTCAGTAAATCATATGTAGGAACGAAACTGGAAATATTTCTGGGGTTATAAGGTAAAATCGGGTGGTAAATTCCAGTTAAAATGAGACTGCTAGCAGCCGTTCTCAACAAGGATTCCTTATTTGAACAACTGAAAATTATTTGAGTGACTACTTTCCCAATTCTTTCAAGGATGTTACATAACTAGTGCCATTTTAGATGCACTGGAGAGAAATTAATTAATTACATATAATGGCTGATTACTTTAGGGCATCAGGGCTTAATTATTTTGCAAAAACAGTTACAAAAGCCTACTTAAATTCACTTAAAGAGAATATGCATAGATGTAGAAATGATGATTATAAAAAAGTTTTCTGTCACTGTATCAAATTGTACTGAAGCCCTTCTGAGGATCTAAGCAAGGGGGTGATCTAAAAACTTTAGACCCAGGCAGCAATCTGTACGTAATTGCTTATTCTTGGACGCAAGTTTCTTTATTTACAGAGATGACATTATATGCATTATATATTTTTTAAAAAATCATTCAGGAAGCTTCATGGCACTTAAAGGCAAGGTTGTGACCTCAGACAGATGCAAGTCTTTATCCAGATCCACCACTGTCTATGTGTGTAGGCCTGGGCGTCTGAGTTCTTAGTTCCTTCATCTGTACCACTGAAATATTCATTATATTATCATTAATATTAAGTGAGAATATATGTGAAGTGTTTAAGACAATTCCTGGGATATAATAAGTATTAAATAAATTGCAAACATTAATTTTATTAATTGAGCATATAACCCATTTTAAACACAAACATGCACAATGATTTCCTCAAAATTTTTATTCAGTCAATATTGTCACTATTTCCAAAATGACCAAAGAGAATCTTATTTTAGGTGTTTGTATCAGTTATAATAAACTAGACTGTTGCAATAAGAACAATCCCCAAATTTCTTCAAAATAAATCAGACAACTAAAGTTTACTATTCATACGTTTTGTATGTCAATTATGGGGGTGGGATGGGAAGTTCTACTTAGTATCATCCTATGTGACTCAAACTGGAGGAGAGAGATTTCACTGTTGAGAAAGTCACGAGTCACAGTGGCAAAAGGAATAATGATCTGGAGGTTTAAGCACAGTCAAATGCTTCCACTTGAAGAAGACAAATGTCATCCTTACTCATAGTCCATGGGCCAAGGAAACTCATGTGACCATGCTTAACCACAGAATCTCTGGGAAATGTAAATCCTTCCCTGTTTCTAGGAGTAGAGAAACAGTAGGGTAAAAAGTAAATGGACTGTGAGATAAAATGGACCCCTAAATTCTGTAACTGTAAAATCACACTTACTAAGATAAACAAACAAACAAATAGTAAATCAAGCATTTCATTATACAAAATAGTTTTCTTGTCATTTTGTATAATGGAATCAGTGCTACCTTTATCAATACTTAAAATAAAACATATGCTAGTGACCTCTGAGTACAGTAGAAGTGATGATCCAACTGAAATAGTTAACATTTATAATAGTATCTTAATTCTATGTTTTAATTAAGTTTTTACATTTCATTGAGACTGTACATTTGTTTTATAGTCAATCCTTGTTATTTACAGATTCCACATTTTCAAATTTGCTTACTTACTGAAATTTATTCAAAATCAATACTCACAGAGCTCGTTTGAAGACGTGCAAAGCAGTGAACAATTTGAGGTGCCCAGTGCACGTGTTCCTAGCTGAGGTCAAACATGGCAACACTCTGTCTTGCTTCAGCTCTCATACTGTAAACAAGTGTTCTTTTTGTGGTCTATTCAGTGGCACATTTCTTGCATTTTTGTGCTTTTTCTTGGTGATTTTACTGTTTATTATTTATTTATTTATTTATTTAGAGACAAGGTCATGCTATGTCACCCAGGCTGGAGTGTAGTGGTGCAAACATTAGCTCACTGCAGCCTCAAACTCCTGGGCTTAAATGAAAGGATCCTCCTGCCTCAGCCTCTAGAGTAGCTAGGACAACAGGTGTGTGCCACCACACCGGCTATTTTTAAAATTTTTTTTGCGGAGACAGGGTCTCACTATGTTGCCCTGGCTGGTCTTGAACTCCTAGCTTCAAGTGATCCTCCCACCTCAGCCTCCCAAAGTGCTGAGATTACAGATGTAAGCTACCACACCTGCCTGACTTTGCTGTTTAAAATGCCACCTTGCATAGTACTGAAGTACTGGCTAATGCTCCTAAGCACAAGAAGGCTGTGGAGAAAATACATGTCAGATAAGCTTTATTCAAGCATGAGTTATGGTGAGTTCAATGTTCGTAAATCAATAATATATATTGATGTGTGACTCTATACAGAAATATACATAAAAAGAGGTTATGATCAATACAATCCTAATCAATATAACTTTGCTTCATGTGTGTTTTCCTTAAAGGCAATATGTTGACAAACATGTGACCAGAGGCACCCACAAAACTAACTTTATGTTTTCTCTGGGAGCAATGGTCCAGTGTACCCAATTCAGTGTTTTCAATGACTTTATGGACCATAACTCCTGTTAGTAATAAGAATTGACTGTAATATAGTCCTCTGGGACTTGAGAATTTAAATAGAAACTTTAAAACAGAACAGCATTTTCTGACACTTAAGCAGATAAGTTCAACATCTGAAGACCAGCGTAAACCTCTATGTCTGTGTTCCCAAACCCATGGACTGTGGATGGTTCGGTCTGTGCCCTGTTAGGAACCAGGCTGCGCACCATGAGGTGAGCTGTGGATGAGCCAGTGAAGCTTCATCTGTATTTACAGCCACTCCCCATTGCTCACATCACCGCAGAAGATCAACGGGTATTACATTCTCATAGGAGCGCAAGCCCTACTATAAACTGCGCATGCCAGGGATCTAGGTTGTGTGCTCCTTATGAGAATCTAATGCCTGATGATCTGAGGTGGAGCTGAGGTGGTGATGCTAGGGCTGAGGAGCAGCTGCAAATACAGATTATCATTAGCAGAGAGGTTTGATTGCACAATAAATTAATGCACTTGAATCATCCTGAAACCATCCCCCCACCCCCTGGTCCATGGAAAAATTATCTTTCATGAAACTGGTCCCCAGTTCCAAAAAGTTTGGGGACTGCTGCTCTATGCTGTTTGGAAAAAGAGAAAAGAACAGTAATTGTTAAACTGAACTGCAAAGCCTTCATTCTCTGTTTCTTTTAAAATATAGATGTAATTCTTGATTAAACTAGACTTCTTTAAGTTAAGGAAGAGACGTATTAAATATAACAAACATGAAACTTAATTTTATGAAAAATAATTTTCAAACATTCCTCATTCTAATGCCATTTGTGATAAATGAAGCAAAGGACATAGAGATTCACAGTCTAGGTGATTCTAAGAAGATGCATGGAAGCATACAACTATTATGTTATTTTTAAAAAATAAGTATATAGCTATAGAGTAAGGGAAATTAGTAATTATTTAGGACACACTTCTCATTCAGAGGAAAATACTCAATCCTAAAGGAGCCAATCACTTGGCGATTAGCTGGTAACATAGCTATTAGATGGTAGAGCTGAGACCAGAAACTAGGCCTTCTCACTGATACTCTAATAGTTCTCACTGTGACTTCAGTTATAGATGTACAACTGAAAATTTGACCAAGATACAAATTCCTATTAGTTGAATATTTTTTCCTGGTGACTTATACTCTAAAATCAGATATAAATTTTAAATAAAAATCTCAAACACAAAGAATTAGATATTGTAAAATTTGTTAATTAAGGGGCAAAGTTTAACATTCTGATAAAACATAAAATTTATGATCACAAGTGAGATATAAATGAAGTAATATTGTATGTATATTTGCCTGAGTTCTACAAGGCAAAAATAGGTACCCTTGCCTATAATTAGACATCATACATCCTGATATGGTTTTTCTTTAAACTGAGTGGTAATGTACTAGTGTTATGAAAGAATTATCATGTATAATGCTAAAACTGTCCAACATTTTGTTTTCTTAAGGCTAGATAACATTGAGAAAAAGATGTATAGGCTTTCTGGTTTTCAAGTTTAGGTTACAATGTGTGGTTCTCCTCCATTTCAAATAAACTAACTGCAAGCTTTTATATTCCACCAAGGAAGAAAATTTTTCTTACCATTTTCCTAAAGGTATTTGAAATAGGGGGAGGAACTGGCTTTTATGGAAGAGACTTTGTTATACTGTCCGTGTAGTGTATTTCTTTGGGGTCCATGTGATTTTTAATTCTTATGTAAGAGATCCTGATTCCCTTCACTGACACTTGGCTAATTAATTAAAGCTGTAAACGTTATGGAAACAATTTATATGACAAAAAGCTGGCATGCTAGGAATGACTATCTCTGAATTCTTTATGAACACTTAGATTGTATAATGTGGCAGACAAATTAATCCAGGTAGTTACAAATTTACTTGGATATAAATTTGTTGAATGCCCATCCTCCATGGTAACATCAGGAAAGCTGTTAGGCAAGGCAGCTGCTTCTTGTTTATCCAAAGGATCATAGAATCCTCACTTTATCTTCATTTCATAGTAAGAGAAGAGCATTTCTATTTCTTTCATAGTTAGTGAGGCATACTTTCTCCCTTTCTGGTCTGTATTTCTAATCAAGAGAAGGTTGGTAACATGACATGCTGCAGTTATTTGTGATAAAAGTACATGGGGCTTCTCTTTCTCTGCCCTCTGCATATCTATCTGTCTATGTCTTATTATTATATTTTAGACAGGTACCTTAAAGAAACCACTTGATCATGATTTCAGATTACAAAATGAGCAACAACCCTCCTTGTCATGGAAGTTATAATGCAAACTTCTTCTCTCTTAAATTACTCTCAGGTAATAATTTAGAGAGAAGTTGGCCAGAGTCTTACAAATGGTTTTGCATTTTCAACTACTCTGCTTGGTCTGTTTGCATTTCCGGCACTGGGAACCTGAGTACGCTTTATGCTTGCCCATTGGTCTTTGGCTCCTACTGAACTTGTGCTATTTGGTAGTTAGGTGATAAATCCCTGTCCCTGGGTGCTGGGGGTTGCAGAACTCTGGCCCTTAGTTCTGCAACCTAATGACAGTCAGATCTGAGTGTGAGTACAGTAGAGGACTCAAAGTACTTTTGTGTCAGAATCCTATGGCAAGAGAAAAAAGCTGGGCTACTGGTTATTCTCTGGGTTGTGAACTTGATGGTACGTCCCTACTTATTACTTTGAAATGTAATGAGGATTAATTTTAATGTTGATTGTTAGGCTATATGTTTTTACTATGTTTTCATTAAAAATGTTATTTACAGATTGGTACATGATACATAGTAAAAAGAGTAGAGTTTTTGAGTAGTTTAAAAGGGGTGGGGCACCACAGGGGGAACTCTAACATTTGTAACAGAGCTCTGCTGAAGGGATTTTACTCTTTGATTCCAGCAGTGATAAACCTAGCTATTTTTATCAAAGGGGAATAAATGGTGAAGACAAGAGTAGTACTGGTATGTTCTTAAGCCAACTAACAGTGAACTGTTGGCATCAGAACAAAAGAGGAAACATGTAGAAAAGCCTAATGATTGCTGATTCGGAACTTGGAGGGCCAAGAAGCAGGTCTGAGGCTGAAGACTGGTGAGGACAGAGAGATTAGAACCCTTACACAGGTCTCAGGGCACATGATGAATCCAAGGAAGCTGTTTACTTGCCAACCTCTGGGAAGGATGTGGAAGCCATCTAAAGCTTGGTATTTTCTAAAACAAATTTCTACTAGCAATCTGAGGATGATAAGACTTATTATGTTGTCATCAAGTCATTAAACTTCACCCTATTCCCTCTCTTGTAGAGTTCTTGAAAAGAGAAGCATCAGTTTTCTAATAAGTCAATGGAGGTAAAATGTTCTTATCATTCCTCTTCTGTACACTCCAAACAGTCATCAAGCTCATGTAGTTGGTATGTATTTGGGAATGACCACTATGACAGAATCTCAAAGAGGAAGTGTCATGTGGTGATAGGTTGAAGGTTTGGATTTGGTGTAAACTGGATTCAGGTTTGAATTCTGGCTCTGTCACTTGCTAGTTGCTCTTTGAGCTGCAGATTCCTTATGGCTGAAATGGGGCTTACACCTACCTCCCGTTATTGTGAAGGTTAAATATTAGATGAGCCTGTGTATGTATTAATATAACACTGAGTAAAGCACTTAATATAGAGAAGTTAGTCAATTAGAGGTTGTGTTTATTTCATCTGTGTCACTTCATGTATTCAACAGTGAGAAGCATAATTCAGAATTTCCTGGAAAGGGGACCAGGCATTTGTATTTTGATTCTTGAGATTCTGATGTACCAAAGGCTAAGAACATTGGCATTGGGGTCTGTGACCTGATGCAATCTCCTTGGATCTGGGCCATACCCTACCAGCTGATGGCAGGCTTTGGAGATACTGCAGTGGTTGAGGGGGAGGCCCCTTATTCCCATGTTCAGGGCTGGTCTGCAATCATATAGGCAGAAGAAAAATCTAGGTTCTTGCGTCTACAAAATACACCCCTCAAATGCAGAATAATACTGCTCTTTGGTTGTCTATTTTCTAAAGGCTTCCTCTAATGTTTATATTAAGTTCTATTCTCTGTAAGACTATCGTTGCATGTTATAAACATGTGATGAAATGTAATCTTTCTCCTCAAGGTCCTGGATCTCTACAGCATCCCTGTCTTTGTCTGCCCGGATATATAATCTCTTGGGACTCTAGGGGTTAACCTATTAAGCCAGTTAAGCAGAGTAACTGAATCTAAAACTTCTAAAAAAGATCCCTTGGAATTTAAATGCCTCTTCTCTATCGAAGGCATTGAATGTTACATAATTCATGCCTATGAATGATGGTTTGTGTCCTCATTTACAAACTGCCAACATAACCACCCATCCTTCAAAGCTTTTCTCTCTTTACCCAGACAGAAATAAATTAAGATTGCTGCAGTGGTGGAGGGAATGGAAAGGAGAGGATGGATTCGTGACCATTTAGAGGGTACAGTTGACAGGAATTGAGTGGGAGAGTGAGTATTGAAGTTAACATTCAAGTTTCAAGATGGTGCCACTAGATGGATAATGATGTAATTCACTAAAATTGGACATAAGGCAAGGAGCATGTTTTTGGTTGAATTATTTAAATTTAGATTTAGATATATTAAGTATGAAGTGTGAGATGTGATGCCTAGTAGGCAATTGTACACAGGGTTTGGGGCTAAGACATAAAGACTAGATTCAAGATCTAGAGAATTAGAATTACCAGTATTAAGAGGATTTTGCAATATGCAATTAATTATATATATATATATATATATATAGCTGCTTAGAAAATTTTATTATATTAGCCACATGGTATATGCTGATTATTAATTTTTTAGGATAAATCTCAAAGGACCCTATCAAGTTATAGCTATGTAGAATGTACTTAAACCTGAATAGTTATTAGCAAATATCTAATCCCTAATCTGAAGTAAGGAACCAATTTTCCCTGTTTCAAACTGCAACTCTAATCAGAAGGAATATAAAGGGCAGAGTAATATTTGAATTGGATACATCCTTACATGCAGGTTGGATTTAGTGGCTATGAAAAATGATGCAATTTTAGAGAATAGCCCTGTATCCCCTACCTGTCCTACCGAAATTTCCTCTGTTTTCACAGATGCATGCAGCACATATAAAAAAGGACAAAGACTCATTCACAGGCCAGTATTGCCTACCCAGCTACTCTGCCAGCTGGGCATGGTAGTCTCAAAAGTAAAGGATGGTCATATACTTCAAGGAGTCAGGCAATGAAATACTCTAGTTCCATACATTTGGCCACACTAATTAGAGTAATCTTAAGACTTTAAAGACACAATCAAGCTGTTTGTTTTTCAACTGGTTAATCACTCAATTCTACCATAAGGAAAAAATCATTATAAGGTATTGGAAAGACTCATCGTATCACTGTGGATGTACATTTTCAAATAGACAGTTCTCTGTTAAGGAAAACTGACTTATGAATTCTGTATCTCTGTACTTACCCTAACTTTAACTAAACAATAAAAGAGGATTTGAGCCCACTCTTTTACAGTGGCAAAACAAAGCATGTAATTGTCAGAAAAAAGCACACTCACGAAATCTAGAAATACAGCAAATGTTTATCAGAACTTGATAAAAAAATTTTACGTGTTTCTAAAACGTATGTAAATAATAACACACTCTCTCAAATCTCTGCCTTTTATACTTTTCCTTTAACTCTTTTATCCTCCAGAATAGAGCACATGGAAGGTCAGAATATATAAGTATCTATTGGATTCACCTACAAAGTTGCTAGGGTGCCCTGTTTTGTCCCTAACAAATGCTAATAGTATTGACATTCAGTTGGTATGACTTTCCTTTTCTTAGTGTCAACTTATTCCTTAGGCAATTTGCTGTGTCATCTCATTATATTCATGGCCTGAAAGAGTAGCCTAATTCTAAAGCGTGAAGTGGTTTATTGATCTTAAAAGATGAGCTAATTCACTGTCCAACATAAGTCAAACCCTCAAAGAACAAAACTCTCAACTATATTTTTCTCATGAAATAATCAGAAAGGGAAGTCTCAGAATTCAAAATAGCCCTTGCTTGGCATTCTCATAATAATTTATTCAGATCAGAATCCAATCCTTAAGATTCATACTGAATCATTCTCATTATATATCTCCCTAAGCAGCAATGAGATTCTTCCATTTGTATAACACTGGTAATTATTGCTAATTGTCCTAATAATGTTATCTAAATTTGATTCACTCCTATGATTGTACCTCCTACCATGTGATTAATGTCAGGAGTAGGGAATTTTGTGTATATTAAATATCTCCTTAAAGATTATGCCCTGTGAATGTGAGGGAAAGCATTTGTGGCAATGAGATGTCACCTAACAATAGAATTAACAGGAGAGACCAAACAATAAAAGGAATAATACATATTTTAAATCACCCAGGATAAACCAAATTATAATTTTGTTTTAGAAACATGAGGATGAATATTTATGGTTGAGACAGACAGCGCTTGAGTGGACTATTAAATCTCTTTCTTAATTCTATTTGGAGGAGATCATCAGAAAAGATGTGATTAATTTTTCTTTATGTGATCTCAGCCCTCAAATATTTTTTCCACAAATAGTGCTTTGGGTAGAGATAGTTTTGTGCTGCAGAAGCTAATACAAATAGTTTTCTGAGCGTCTACTTCCTGCCAGTGACCATTTTAGGAAATTTACAAATATTATCTCATTTTGTTCTTATACCAGATACTATTTATCATCATTTTATTGATAAGGAAACTGACAAATAGAGCTTACATAAGTTGCCCAACATCATGCAGGTAAGAAGTGGTAGAAATGGGATTTGGTTTTATAGAGTCTTACTGTGTTCTAAACCATGCCATTTAATAGAGCTTTGTATTAATGTAGATCTGTGTTTTTAAAAATAAGGCCCAAATATTATCTTGAATAGCCCATTCATTGTGCATTTTGAAAACAATACCTGCATACCATTAGAGCTAGACAATTCTAATTCTTTAATTTTACAGATGAGAAAATTGATGCTTATAAAAGTAAGGTACATGTCCAAATGTTCAACATCAGGCCATCTATTTGTGTGAGGAGTAGCTTGAAATCCAGTGTTCTTAACTCCTGATTGGGGACTCTTCCCACTGACCACACTGTCACCGATATGCCCTCACCAAGTAAAACTTTCTTCATTAAGATATAAGTTTTTGATACTTGTTGACTCTCTCTCTCTTTCTCTCTCTCTCTCTATATATATACACACATATATATGTTTTATTTAAATATTGTTTCCAAGCATAATCTCATTTCATGTTTTGCAAATCTTGCAACATTATATTTTATAATGCAACATTACAACATATATATATATATTTTTTTTCTTTTTCTGATTTTAACTTCTACACGTAGAACATGAAAGAGACCTTGAGGAGTGAAGGCAATGTCGACTCTTGTTCAAAAGGTCATATTTATGTTCTTCAGATGTTACTCTATCACCACTTCTCAGTTTTTGAAGCATTAAAGTGTGTTCGTGTGTTTATGAATGTGTTTGCGTGTGTGTTGTGAGTCATACTGTTGGGGATTGGGACACATACATAGTACAAACAAAAATATGGACACAGCGACAATTGGCTTGGAGATCTCCTATTTCAACATTTAGGTGGGGACTACATGGGTAAGAAAGGACCGCATGCATCTACAAGCATTCTCCAAAGAAAATTTTAATGTGTAAAATCCTTATATCAGCATATAAAATGAATTTTCACTAAATTGCTGTATTTTTTTAATCCAATTGAATTCACAAAGATAATACTTTATGGTATTTATACGATACTTATGTAATATCTTTTCCTCGTAGAATACTATTATATTCAGGGAGTTATATGCAACAAGAGAGAAAATAGAGGTATAATTCTGCCTTTTCCTTATACGTGGGGAATCTAGAGAAAACTAGACAAGATAAAACTAAGGCAGGAGAATGGTTTGGTGTTATAAGAGAAAAAAATGCAAAAACAAATTCCTATAGCAGTGGACAAGAGGGAATTACATTAGTTAATATTTATTAAAGGCAGACTATGTTCTTGGTTCTTTAAGAGGGCCCACTGAATAGCATGTCACCCACCCCCTGCCGTGATCCTATCCTGAGCTCAGACCAAACTGAAAAATAATAAAGAATAGCAAATGGACACCAAAATATCACCTCTTTAAATTATAAAGACTAAATTGGAAGTTACAACATATAAAGGACCTTTTTCTACTCTCCTCCAGTTAAAATCTCACTCTCAAGAAAAGCAGAAGAGGTGAGATGCCCTGTTTGTTCTACCCAAATGCACTGATAAGATTAAACTACTCTGGCAAAAATGGAGATTCATTTGGGAGAAACCAAGAGAGTCCTATGTCTACATGAAAGGAAATATCAAGTGTAAGGAAAAAAACATTCTGCCCAATACTATGTGTTGGACAGGATCTAAGGCACTTTGTAGTGTAATAACTAATTTAATATTCATAACATTCCTGTGAGGTAGATATATTATTATCATCCATAATTTACAGAATAAAAAGTAAGGCAGAGAATGTTTACTTAGTTTAAGATCATACAGTTAGTAAGCGGCAATATTGGGATTTTGAACTCCGGCAGACTACGTCCAACAATCTTTTCTGACAACTAGATGGATGGATTCATCTTAGACAACATCCAGTTGGAAATAAGCAAGGCAGCATTCATGAAAAAGACTTGAGTTGTAAGTAAAAGATGAATAAGAGTCTGACAGGGGGAGGTGGCAAGGTAAAGGAAGGAAGCATTTTTAGCCAATGAAATAGCATGAGAAAATATAAGAAAATAAAAAAATAACAGGAAAAAAAAGAGAAAAGTTTATCTTTATGTGTGTATGTGTGTGTTGGGGGGTGGAGAGAGAGAGAGAGAGAGAGAGAGAGAGAGAGAGAGAGAGAGAGAATGAGTTACATAGAGGAAAACACTAAAACAGATTCTATAATGAAATGGGACTGGAAAGCCAAAGCAATTAAAGGGCATCATTGTCGTCATCATCATCATCATAAGCTTGGAACTGTTGGACAATAGAGCCTATTCTAGGGAGGCATGCATGATATGGGGTTAATTAAAGAAGAAGTCACACAATCTTCAGGATATGGCCTTGTTCAAGTGCTTGTATTGGTCATTTTGGCCCCCCAACATTTGATCTCTTGTTTATTATTCTGACTGAACACCCTAAGCCCTCTGAAATGTAACATTTTGCTGTCGGGGAGAGGATACTTAAAAGAATAAGTCAATGCCTTACTCTGTTCATACTAACAGATGTTAGAAAGTAGCTCTGGCCGGGAGAAAGAGCCCATAACCAGCTGTTTCATAGCCTGTAATTACAGCCTTAATAAATGAATCATTTCCTTCAGCTGGCACCAGTTGGCATCTGAGAGTAACATTTTGTGTGTTAGCGGTGCTGGAAGCATTTCACTGTTTGCTGATGCTTTAGCATGGAGGTCTGAGAAATCAGGCATATAAAAAAACTGTCCTGTCTATACAGTATATGCAGGTTTAGTGACTGGTAGTGAACTCACAGGAGAAAGAGAACTCATCAAGTCCTTGGTAATGTAATTGACTTGACTTATTAGGCTGTAGCCCAGAGTATAAAAATCAAACTATAAAACATAATCTGCTGTACAGTGTGCTAATTAACCAGCTGGGCTAGCTTTTATAGACTTAATTTTACAGATTTCCTTGAGGACCTAATCTAGTTTGGTGACTCAGAGCTATATCTCCCTCCTGCTAGGACTTAATAGTCTTGGCTCCTGTTTTTTTTCTTCAGGATGTCAGAGACTTCATCTTTGTTTCTTTTGTTAGATGATCTCCTTTCCACCTAGAAATCCCTTTGTGGATATCGATATTAGACACTGCATTTTTAAAAGTCCAGATTTTTCTATGTCTACCTGCACAGCTTTTTCTCTGTGGTGATTAATGGTCATATTGCAGAATAATGAATCGTGTTTCAGAGCAACCATCCCAGAGTGAAGCAGAGAAGACAGAAATAAAGTAGCAACAAGGGCTGGATTGAAGATAAGAATGTGGGCTTGCTGTAAAGACAAAGATGAAGTGGGAAATCAATTAGCTGCAAGCTTTTTCAAAATAAGGCAGTGTAGGATGGAACGAAGGGACATGAACAATAAAAATCAACTCTGTTCCCATCCTTAAATTTATAAAGCAATCTAGCTAGGGAGACAAGTAGAACAACATAAACAATAAGATGTCTTAGAATAACTTTTTTTGATGATAAAGATAATATATGCTTGATGTAGGACATTTATAAAATATAAAAGGAAAAAAATTACCCCAAGATAACTATTGTGAATATTTCAATGTGTTTTCTTACAGACTTTCTACTCAAAATTTTCTTTCCTACTTCCTTATAACCATTTTGTCTCTGTAATTTTATATTCTTCTTTTTAAACTCAGCATTATACCACAAACATTTTCTTAAGTCAATATAAATCTGAAAACAACATCTGTATGAGTTTTATTGCCACTTTTTCTGTCAAGAAAATTTACACTTATAGAAAAAATTAGAAAATAAAGCAAATAAAAAGTACTAATGGAATTGGTAGCATAAGTGTGTATATAGTTACACTAATTCTATAATCTATGTGCCCCAAGTATGTGATCACATTATGTTTATTATTTTGCAATGTTTTTTGTTGTATGTTTTGTATGTTGTATGCTTTTGTTTTTAATGTATTATAAATATCTTTTCTTCTCTCTGTCTCTTTCTCTCTCTATATATTTATACACACATTATTTTAATAAATAGGTAATATTTCATTCTGTAGGTATTCTATAATTGGTTTAATAAGTCTTCTACTATTGGACTTTCATATTGCTTCCAAATGTTTATATTTACATGTAATGTTGCAATAAAAATCCTTATGGATATTTTGCCATTCTTTAATTATTTTTTAAAGATGAATTTTTATAATCTGTAAGTTTATATCAATTAATAGACTCCCTGCTGATCCCCATTCCTGTAATCATATCCAATTTAATAGGAAGAAGGTGTCTTGCTTTAATTTATATTTCTTTTATTATTAATATTGATATTTGATATTTTTGACATTTTTCATTAGTTTAATTTGATATCTTTGATGTTTATATAGTTATTTTATATTTATGTATTAGCATTTCTTTTGTAAATAGCCTGCTTTTTATTTTCCCAATTTTATATTGGAAGATAAGTCACATTTTCATTAATTTATAATTGCTATTTTATTGGCTAAATATCATATATATTTAGCATGATGTGAAAAGAGACTTTTCCACTGCTTATATATATATTTTTTTCCTTTTCTTTTTCTTTTTTTTATTTAAGCATATCATGGGGATACAAATGTTTAGGTGACATATATTCCTTTTGCCTCACCCGGGTCAGAGCTTCAACCA
Organism: Cheirogaleus medius; assembly: GCA_008086735.1. NCBI lineage: Eukaryota > Metazoa > Chordata > Mammalia > Primates > Cheirogaleidae > Cheirogaleus > Cheirogaleus medius. Next base: position 38,508,381 of record VBSM01002608.1, read on the forward strand.
TGTCCATCCCCCAGACAGTGTGCACCACACTCATTAGGTGTATATATACTCATCCCCTCCCATCTACCTGACACCTGATGAATGTTACACATTCATGTGCACATAAGTATTGATCAGTGAATACCAATTTGATAGTGAGTACATGTGGTGCTTGTTTTTCCATTCTTGTGATACTTCACTTACTAGAATGGGCTCCAGCTCTATCCAGGATAATACAAGAAGTGCTAGATCACCATTGTTTTTTGTGGCTGAGTAGAACTCCAGGGTATACATATATCTCACTCTTCTCAAACAGAATAATGCTCAGCCCAGAATCTTGTACCCTGAAAGACTAAGTTTTTTATATGAAGGAGAAATAAAGACCTCCTCACACAAGCAAAGACTGAGGGAATTCATCAAGAGAAGACCTGCCTTCCAGGAAGTACTCAAAACAGTGTTATACATGGATCAGCACAATAAACACTCACCAGTGTAAAATCATCCAAAAGCTAAAGGTCAAAGACCAGATACCACAATGGCTCAAGAGAGAAAACAAAGCAACAAAGTTCAACTCAACAGAAATCTGCCCCATTTATCAATTCTTTCAATAAATGTGAATGGCTTCAGCTGCCCAATAAAGAGACATAGGCTGGCTGAATGGATAAATATACACAAGCCAAGTATCTGCTGTCTTCAGGAAATGCATCTAACCCACAAGGATGCATTCAGACTCAAGCTGAAGGGATGGAAAACAATATTTCAAGCAAACAGAAGCCAAAAGAAAGCTGGCGTGGCAGTTTTGATTTCAGATAACTTAGTCTTCAAATCAACAAAAGTAATGAAAGACAAAGAGGGTCACTATATAATGGTGAAGGGTACAATTCAACAAGAAGACATAACAATTCTAAATATTTGTGCCCCTAACTCAGGCACACCCAGATTCATAAAGCAAATCTTGCTTGATCTAAACAAAATGATAAATAGCAACACTGTAATAGCCAGGGACTTCAACACCCCTTTGACAGAACAGGACAAATCCTCCAAACAGAAAATCAATGAAGAAACAGTGGGCTTAAACAGAACTGTAGAACAAATGGGCCTGACTGACATTTACAGAATATTCTACCCTCAAACCACTGAGTATACATTTTTCTCATCAGCTCATGGTACATTCTCTAAGATTGACCATATCCTAGGCCACAAAGAATGTCTCAACAAATTAAAAAAATAGAAATTATACCATGCATCTTTTCAGACCACAGTGGAATAAAAATAGAAATAAACTCCAACAGAAACTCTCATCTCTACACAAAGTCATGGAAACTATATCTTTTGGTTAAAACCTTAAAGCTGAAAATAGTGGGGCTAAGTACCACTGTGTTTTTAGCAGAGGAACTAGACACAGCCCACACAACGTTTAGGATCTGAGTTTTTCGGAGATGCATCATCACCAACAGCACCCAGAGATTAATTTTTGGTTCATTAGGAGACAATAGTTTGAGAGGAATTTGCAAAAGGAGAGCTATGTTGTTTCTCCTTCCCTTCCAATCCCCAAGCTGAATGAAGTCAATACCAAGAGTGCTTGATTTTATCTTTGGAGTTAGTGGAGCATAGATAATGGAAAAAGCTGGAAGCAGGAGCTGGCTAGAGCAGACCACAAAGTCAGAACAGAGAGACAAGACAGTGAAAAAGCATGGCTTGTGCATCTGGAGTGGGGCATGGCAATTTGGAATGTTTCCGTAGAGCCAAATGGTAGCTGACCATGTCGTCTTATGTCTCCCCAGGTTGGCAGGTCTGTTTTCCAGTTGCTCAGGCTCCAAATCTTAAAGTCACTGTTGACTCCTTTATCTCTTTCATAAACCATATCCAATCTATCAGCAAAACCTGTCAGTCTGGATCCCAACTACCTCTTCCAAGGTTACCACCATAATGCAAGTCACCATCATCTCCAGTGAACTTGGATTCCTTGTTGTATGTTTGTTTTGCCCTCCTCCCCTGATTAGTTTCAACATAGTACTCAGTGTGGTTGTTCTAATATTTAACTTAGACTCACACTCTGTTCAAAACTCTTTTTCCAATGGCTTCATATCTTAGAGTAAAAGCAAAAGTCTTATAAATGGCCTACAAGGTTCTGTGTCATCTGTCTCCCCCATACATCATGCATTCATTCCTTTCTGGGCTCATTTCATACCTCTCTTCCTTTTCTCATTGGGATATGTATTGGGCATTGCTCACTCATCTTTTAGTTGATCAAATGTGCACACACCCCAGGGCCTTTGCATTTATTATTCCTGTGCTATAACATATATCCCCACATATGCATATACTTACTCTCTTATTGTATTCAGGTGACATTTCTTAGGTCAGCTTTTTGGAAATTCTTTTCCTGGACATCCTGGATATTAGTATCTCCTTCAGTCACCCCATATCCCTGAATTCCATTTTATCTTTCTATCAAGTACTTATTATCATGTGACATATTTTTATGTACTTTTTTTTTATTGTTCTAGTCCACCACTAGAATGTGAGCTCTTGGAGAGAAAAGAGTTTGTTTGTCTTATTTTTTGTCCTATCACCACAGCCTACTAGATCAGGACAAAGAGAAGGGATTCAGTAAATATAGGTTTAATGTATGACAGATGCTTCTGATTCAGAAGCAATGTTTTCTCAGTTCGAAGATGATTTTTTTCTCTGTTGTGTTACTTTTTAGTTATTTAAGTCTAATACATTTCCAGTCTCAAGAAACGTAGTAATAGTTAAGTAGGTATTCAATCTTCTTATGGCTAGAGTAACTGGTATAATATAAGTATAGCACTTTGGCATGGAAGGTATAATTATTAATTGTGATTTAATGCTTTAGTAAATACCATATTATTTAATATGATTTTTTACTCTGCTGCAATGTATTTTTGCAATTTAATAAAGCTTTCTGGTGAGGAGGTATCTTAGTTTCCTACTGATTCTATAACAAATTACCATAAATTTACTGATTTAAAACAACACAAATGTATTATTTTATAGTGTTGGAGGTCAGATGTCTGACACCAGTTTCACTGGGCTAAAATCACTGTGTTAGCAGGGCTGGTTCCTTCTGGAGGCTCCAGGATAGAATCTGTTTCCTTGCCATTCCAATGTCTAGTGATCACCTGCCTTCCTTGGTTCATGGCCTCATTTCCCCATCTTCAAACCTAGCAGCGTGACATCTGTGACCCAGCCAGGAAAAGTGCTCCACTTTTAAGAACTTCATGTGATTAGCTTGGGTCCACCTGGATAATCTCTCCATCTCAAGTTCCTTAACCTTAATCATATCTGCAAAGTTCCTTCTGCCATATAAGGTAAGATATTCACATGTTATAAGAATTAGGGCATGCAGAGCTTGTGGAGTGGGGGCCTTATTTGGCTTATTACAGAAGGAAAGAAAACATCGCTATCTTTCATGCTTGTCCCTGCTGACCTCTAAGACTAATATCTTATTTCTCTCCTTTCTTTCAAAACAGCTCACTTAAAAGAATGATCACTATCTTTTCCTTTCATTTTCCATTTCACTCTCACTCTTTGATCTCTTGTAATTAATATATCTTCAAATCCCACTAACATACTAAAAATATTCTCTCCAAATCTGACATTGACCTCCCAATCACCAAACTTGTTGAGCTTTTTCTTCTGTGTGTCAAAATGTGCCTGGGAAAATAGCAGGCTGTCACATAGTTCCTACGTCAACCAGGAAGGATGGAGCCCGATGGCCTCTACCGGCATACAGAACCCAGGTGGCACTCCCTGTCAGACAGAACATGCCCCCTGGCCCCGTAAGGACCCACTCTTCCCCTCATATAGAAATGTGGCTTGCTTTCCCCATCATTCATTTCTTTCCCATGTGTTTGGAATTCTTTTTTTTTATTTTTTATTTCATTATATTGTGGGGGTACAAACATTGTTAGGATTACATACATTGCCCCTGCCAACCCTCCCCGCCCCCC
>VBSM01002608.1:38512436-38526200 GCA_008086735.1 Cheirogaleus medius
TGGGGAGGGGAAGAGTGTATACTTACATAAGGGATGTGACACGAACCTCCAGGGTGTTTGGAATTCTTCAGCTTCACATTCTTTTTCCTCAAGTTTGGCTTTTCTTGTATCATGCTCTTTCTCTAACACCCACCCATCTTTCTAACTGCTTTCATATAAAAATCTCAGCTTCTTGGTCTTCCCATTCTCTTATTTTTTAAACAAGATTCTGGACTCCTAAACGAGATGCCCCTTTTCGGTGGGGAATAATTTTGGGGAAAATAGCCTTTTTATAAAGTTAGGTGCCTCCGTTGTTACCTGGTCTTTATTCAGTTTGGCTCTCATCGAGGGCCTGAACAAAACCATAGCTGCAGGGCATTGCTCTCAAGAGACTTGGGGTTGGGTGGTTATGGACGATAGCCAGGCCCTGAGGGAGGGTGACCTCTGGTGGACACAACTCATTCTTCTCTCTTGTCCTGTGTTACTGCTGCTGTTGCTGTGTTTGTTTGTTTTTCTAAATTGCGGTTAACCATTCTTAAGTGTACAATTCAGTAGTATACAGTCACATTGTTGTGCAAGCAATCTCCAGAACTCTTTTTATCTTGCTAAAGTAAAACTCTAACCCATTAACAGCAACTCTCCATCTCCCTTACCCAGGCAGGCCCTGGCAACCACCATTCTACTCTCTATCTTTATGAATTTGTCTACTCTAGGTACTGCATGTAAGTGGATCATATAGTGTTTGTCCCTTTGTGACTGGCTTATTTCACTTAGCATAATGTCCTCAAGGTCCATCTGTGTTGCAGCATGTGTCAGAATTTCCTTCCTTTCACAGGCTGAGTAATATTCCATTATATGTACATACCACATTTTGTTAATCCATTCATCCACTGATGGATATGGGTTGCCTCTACATTTTGGCCATTGTGAATAATGCTGTTGTGTACATAGATGTACAGATATCTCTTTGAAAGTCTGCTTTCAATTTTTCTTTTTCTGTATACCGAGAAATAGAATTGCTGGGTCATATGGTAATTCTATTCTTTTGAATTTTAACTTTTTATTGATACATAATGTGTGAACATATTTCCAAGATACATGTGATCATGTGATAATTTTATACGTTCAACACTCATATAAATTGGGGTAATTGGGATATCCATCACCTTAAATATCTATCTTTTCTTTATGCTAGGAACATTTAAATTATTCTTTTCTAGCTAATTTTGAAATGTACAATAGATTAATGTTAACTATAGTCACCCAACCTATCTATTCAATACCAAGTCTTATTTCTTCTATCTAACTGTATGTTTGTACCCATTAATCAACTTCTCTTCACCCCCCAGCCCCAATCCCCTACTCTTCTCAGCTTTTGGTAACCACCAATCTACTCTCTATCTTCATGACAAGTCCTTGCCAAAGGGGATTCTATTTTTAATTTTTGAGGAATTTTCCATAGCAGCTACACCATTTTACACTAGTACCAACAGTACAAAGAGTTCCAATTTCTCTACATCTTTATCAACACTATGTGTGTGTTCTTTTAACATAGTCATTCCAGTAAGTATGAGGTGGTATTTTATTATGGTTTTGTTGTTGCTGTGTTTTCCTCCATCATTTGTTAATCATACACCATGTGTCAAAGGTTTTACATAAAATGACTTATTTAACACTCACAGCAATGCTGCGAAGTAGGCAAAATTTTTCCCAACTCACTGTTGAGCAAATGGAAGCTCAGAGAATTTATAAGTCAGTTTCCTGGGATATTAAGCAGTAGAACTGGGATTGGAACACAGGTCTGTTTGTCTGAGGTGCATATTTTGAGGGTGATGGTCCATCAGATTTGATGTGCCTGGTTTGTTTTAGGTTTCTGTTGTATTCAGTTGTGAAATTATTGAAATTATCTTTACTTTTTCTTCCTTTCATTAGGAACTCTGTCTATTGCTCCTAGAGCTAGAACAGTGATGAGAAAAAGATTTAATGCCTAGCATTTTGTGGACCAGCATCTTCAGATTTGTTGTTCCTCTTCTTCACTCATTGAGCACATATGTATTGAGTGCCTATCTAATGTGCTAGATCTGGTGCCAAGAATACAGCAGTATGGACAAGCTAGATAATTTCTCTGATGGGCTTTTAATCTAGACAATGGCTTGTTGATCTACCTAGTGTTGCTGTGCAAAGTCCCTTGGTCAGAAACCATCAAGGATGCTTTAAGAAGGATCTTTGAATGTCATATAGGGCTGGACAAGGAGGAGGGCATTTCACAGGTTAGAGGTGGCTGGCAATATCTGGGGCTCATCAGAGGAACAAATTTCAGGTCACCATATCCTGCCACACACTTGGTCACCTTTATTATCCTACTTCCTTTTTCCAAAAGGGCCTCATTTCTTAAGATCCCAATAATAACCTCTGTGCAAGAGTCTTTATCTCTTCCTCTCCTTGATATCCTCCACTGCTAGAGGCCCATAAAACATTGCCCGCATGACATTTTCTTTTGAATGTCATGCTGTCCCTTCAAGTTCTGCATGCCTAAAAACAGCTCATACTCTCACGTCTCTTTTTCTATCAGTGATAGTGATATATTCACTTGGGCTTCAAATGTTAAAGTAATTTTTAATCTTCTGTCTTCAGTCATCTAATCATTTAGTATTATTAGTTTGTCCTTGTTGATGTTCCTTATATAATATATTGAAGCCCACTAACCAAAGGTCACTAGGAACATACCTGTTGTCAAGCAAAAGTTAGGTTTATTTAGCTTGCTGTGGCAAGGAAGAACACACCCTAGAAAAATCTCAGAAGCATTTCAACGAGGTGAGTTGTGAGAGGCTTCTTACTGGGTTTGAGTTTGTAGTTGATTTTAGGAAGGGTTAGGGAAGTGAAGGCCAGTTCTCCACTGGGTACTATCAAAAATCAGGGATATCCACTGATTGGAAGTCAATAATCTTTATCCAAAAGTTGGGGAAATAAAACAATGTTAGGGTTGTCATTGGTAAAGCTAAAAACAAATGATTAAAATAAACAGAAAACCCCAGCAACCATTAAGAGAAAGAAGATATTAGTCAGAGGAGAGGAAATTTAGCATTTTGTGGTCAGATAGTGGCCTTGCCTTTGCCTTGCTTTGAACATGGTAATGGAATAGACCAAGAATTTTCTATTTCCTCTTGTGAACATCACAATTTGGTTTTCATTTTTCTCAATATTGATTTATTTGCCTCTACTCTCTCATCTTTCATCTGCCTCTGAACTTATTCCCTCCTGTCTGGACAATTGGATTAGCCACTTCACTTTCCCCCTGCCTCTCTCATGCTGCCCACTCCACTCTGAATCAATGAACACTTCTTTGACCTTGTTACTCCTCTGCTCAAAAGCCTTCATTGGGTTTCTCTTGTTTACAGAAAAAGTCCACACTCTTTATTATGATATTCAAGGAAATCTACACTCTATTTCTAATCTGCCACTTCAAGTCTCTTTACCAGGCCTCCCCTACTGTTCTCTGTATTGGTCTTTTTTTTCCAGACTATTACAAGTGTACAAATGTACTGGTTACATGAATGACTTTTGTACAATGTGGGTCAAAACTGTAAGCATGTCCATCACCCAGATAGTGTGCACTGTACCTGATAGGTGTGAATTTACAAATACCCTACTCCCCCCTCCCACCTGTTTGATTTCTGTTGAATTTTACTACCATATGTACACAGGAGTGTTGACAATTTAGTTCCAATTTAATAGTGAATACATGTGGTGTTTGTTTTTACATTCTTGTGATACTTCACTTAGGAGGATGGTCTCCAGTTCCATCCAGGCTGTTATAAAAGGTATTAGTTCACCATTTTTTTATGGCTGAGTAATACTTCATGGTATACATATACCACATTTTATCAATCCACTCATGTATTGATGGACATTTGGGTTGTTTCCACATCTTTGCGATTGTGAATTGTGCTGCTACAAACATTCAAGTGCAAAAAAATCTTTTTTATAAAGTGTCTTTTTTTCCTTTGGGAAAATACCCAGTAGTGGGATTTCTGGATCAAATGGTAGGTCTATTTGTAGTTCTTTAAGGTATTCCATATTACTTTCCATAGAGGTCAGATTGTCAAAAAGAACAAATCAGGAGGTATCACTTTATCAGACTTTAAGCTATACTACAAGGATATAGTAATGAAAACAGCATGGCACTGGCATAAGACATAGACCGATGGAACAGAGCAGAGAATATAAAACCATCCTCATATTGCCATCTGATCTTTGACAAAGCAGACAAAAACATACACTGGGGAAAAGAATCCCTATTCAATAAATGGTGCTGGGAAAATTGGATAGCCACATGTAGAAGACTGAAACAAGATCCGCACCTCTCACCACTCGCAAAAATTAATTCACCATGGATAGCAGACTTAAACCTAAAGCATGAAATCATAATAATTCTAGAAGAAGAGGTTAGAAAACTCTTACAGATATCGGCCTATGCAAAGAATTTATGAATAAGACCCCAAAGGCAATCATAGCAACAACAAAAATAAATAAATAATTAAATGGGACCTGATCAACAAGAAAAAATGAGACCTTGTAATATTCTGAAATAAAAAAACTTAAATATATATGTGTGTGTACACATATATACATATATTCTTGGGCCTCATAGCAGAATTACTGTATCTGAACTTTGAAGTCAAGGTGTGGGTAACAGCAATTTGATTTCCTTAAGGTGACTGTGATATAAGTTGTTTACAGACCATATTTTGGCATACATTGTTTCATGGCTTTGTTCATGCTATTCCTTCTCTCTGGATGACCCTCCAAATATTTGACCACCCTTTAAAGCCTAGTTGACAAATCTTTCCCTAATTGCCTAACCTTAGAGGCACTGTAAGTCTGGCCTGTGATAGCATTTATTCTATATTTTGTATCATTCTTTTGCTGTCTTACCATTATAGCTTTTAAGTACTTTGAAGGCAAGGGACTTGTCTATACTTCTTTCAGTCTCCTATAATACCAGAGACAGGTTCTTATAAATCATAGGTGTTCAGCAAATTTTTAATCCACAAAGAAGAGCAATGTAGTTTACTGATACTCATTATTAAATCTGAATATAAAAGAATTTTTAATTAATGGAATATACCTTCTCCAGTACTAATCTCCATTGCAAATTAAAGATTTCTGTATAACATTTAGTCAGTTGTAATTACAAGTTCACAATTATAAATTTAGAAAATGCTATTGAGCCATGTTGAAATTTCTTATATTTGTTTTGGAATATATATATTTTCAGACGGGGGGGTAAGAGTTTACTTTTATTTAATCTATGTGCATTTTTATTATAAATATCAAAACTCTTAGGAGATAAAAAATATCATTTTGTTGGTTAAAAAATGTTAGATTGACAGGATATGCAAAGCTTATAAACTTTTCAGACAATTTCTCCAAGAAATCTTACCACCATTTGGGACTTTAATCTGGTTGATTTAAAAAATGGTATTTCTAAACATTCTTATCTCACTCCTTACACTTTCAGTTTAATCTTAGCAACTTGAGTATGTAAAAATGATTTTCTTTCATTTTTCAAGGGGCTAGGACTTTAAACACAATTGCCTTTGAGGTAATCCCCTTTCCCTTAAAGTGTAAACATCACCTCTGCTACCACACAGAGTAAAGTATAAAAACATAATCATCCACAAACTTCATTTCTTATTTCTATGTCTATGAATCTGAGTAACAAAATTACCTTACATCTGTTGCAAGTGTGCCACAGTAGATATGCTTTTATTGGCATTCTTTCTTCTGAAGAAAATACATAAAATTTTCACTGTGGTTATGAATCGCTCCAGACTGTCGCTGAGTCTGTGGATCTCAATAAAGCTCTTGAATGGGGTCTCTTGAAAGAAGGAGAAGCAATGCAGTTGATTATTGTCTAGTCTTGAGTGCTGTCTGGACCATTGGAGGCTTGGTGTTTATGATCTTATTCACGTACATCTCTTGGCCTCTATTGTCTAAGGTGTGCAGGCTGGCAGGGTATGATGCAACCATCCCCTGATTTGTAGATTCAGACTGGGTGCTCAAAGCCACAGAACCTGGAGGAAGCACTATTGGTCTTTGCTGATAAACTCAGCCCCACTTTCTGTTAGGTGATTTTGCTGGTTTTGAGAATGGATTTCTCCCACTTGCTCTTTTCTGTCAGTGAGTAAATTGACTGCCTGTTATCTGCTGCCATGAAGTGCACAGAGACAGGCAATCTCTTGGATACTTGAAGCAGTGGAGCATACTTTGCTCTCATCACCGTGTGCTTGCACAAGCCCAGTGCATCTAGCCGCACTAGGTTATTGCCCTACAACCTCTTTTCCTCTCTTCATTGATTATCTGTAAAACATGTAATGGATGAATGAAATAATAAACACTTGGATATAAAAGATATATTTGTTTCCATGATCAAATAGTTTGTGTATAATTGAATCAGTGACTTTTTGACCACCAGATTAAAAAATGTGTAGTACAAGCAAATAAAGGAAACTTTCCAAGTTGAAGGTGAACTTATGAGAAGAGAGGAGAAAGAGGAGATATCAATGAAGCAAAAAGAGCATGAGAGGCATTAGTGTTACTATACCTTAGCAAGGATGAAGGTGTGAGAAAAGCCTAACAAAAATGTTCATCAATGTAAGGGACATTATAGCATCTAGTCTTATGATTGCCAATGCTTGCTGCACATTAAAATTATGTTAGAACTTTTTTATATTAACTGGATCATGAAATATAATATGTACAAACTATGAGTGTACAGCTCAATTAATTTTCACAAAGTAAATATATCCCTGTAACTACTACCAGATTGAGAAACAGAACATTCTTAGCTACCAGAACCCCCATGGTCTTCCTAGTCATCACCTTCCCATAGAAGTAACCCCTTCCCTGACTTTGAATACTGTAAATTATTTTTGATTAATTTTGAAATTTATATACATGGAATAATCGCAGACTGAGCTCTTCTGTGTCAAGCTTTTATTCTTTTTCTGCCCCACACTATGTTTTTGAGATTCTGCAAGTATCAATAGTTCATTGATTCTCATTGTTGTCTAATACCCCATTTATGAATATACCACTACTTATTTACCTATTCAACTGTTAATAGACATGGGTTGACTATAGTTTTGGCCTATTGCAAACAGTGGTGCCATAAATATTACTTTGTAAATATTTTGGTGAACGTGTCTAAATATTTGATTTGGCATATACCGTGGATGGAACATAAACATAGACATACTATGGTCTATGTGTATGTTCAGGTAAGTGTGTACAACCGCTCATTTTCCAAAGTGGTCATACCAACCTACATTTACATTCTAATTGCTCCACATTCTTATCCATCTAGGAACTTTAAAAAAAAACGCCAAAACTCAAGCTCCATTCAAACTTTACTCCAGAGCAGTTAAATTGTAATTTCTGAGGGTAAGGCACTCAAATTGGTATTTAAAAACACCCCCTCCCCATATGGCTGAATATGTTTCTTCTTCCCTTGCATCTCTGACAGTCAGAGGATCTAGTGACCTGTCTCTGAGCTGCATCTGTTCCGACCCACTCCCCACTCTTGTTCATACTAAACAGAAACAAGAGAAAGAGGACAGATTAATATTTTCAGGAGAAATCCCTAGATAGCCTTTTTCTCTTTTACTCAGGGCCATTTTTCTTATTTGCTATCTTTAATAAAAGCCCTCATTTTATTCACTAGACTATGCTAATATTACCCTGAGAATAGTTAATATTTATAGAACAGAGTTTCCCCCACAAGCTCAAAGCACTATATAAATATTGTCTCATTAAAAACTCATATATCCCCATGAATTAGGTTGGTGGCTGCTGTGATTCCTTTGATGTGCAGATGGAGAAACAGAGGGTGAGTGTGAGCAACTTTTACAAATTCAGAAAAGCTGGGAAGGAAATATGGAAAAGCAGCATCTTCTCAGATTTGGTGATAAAGCCTTAGGCTGTCTCCCCAGATTTTCACCGGCATTTTGTACAAAGCCATCAGACTGTGTTATAATGAGTACTTTAACCTTTGTAAACATCAGGATTCTTGTTTTGCTCTGAGGACTGAGGCCCTGGGTCTTAGCTGGTAAGGACTGAGAAATACCTATAAAGTCTTGAAAGTAGGATTTGGCTCTTCTGTTTTTTTTCTTGGTTGCTGAGCTAGCTGTGGATCACTACTGGCTTATTCAGCTCACTTTTGATATTCTCATATCTGAATCAATTTCTTGAATAATTCCTATAGCAGGACCCTACAATAGCAAGTCCTCTCGCAACCTTCCAATCTGCTGATGGTTTTGTTCTGGTCTAGTCAGAAATCTCCCAATTCAAGGGTCTAATCCTGCATCTGTCTTTCATTCTTTTAGTGCATTGGTCTTCCTTTGTCTTTATTTCCTCCTCTGCAAATCCCACATGAGTTAGTTACTTGGCTGCAAAAACTAATAAATAGGCTTACCAAAGTACTGGAAAATTGCTATAAAAATTGCTTAACAAAATCTACATTATTAATGAGACAGAATGCCAGTATGGCTGTGCCACAAAAACAATGGAAAACAGAGAAAAATCATGAAGGGGCTGTCAGTGTTAAAGTTGCTTCTGCCTCAGAACCTAACTGGTTAATGGAAACAGCAGTGGAGACAGTATGCAAAAACCATACAAGGCTGAGAACAAGCCAGAGGGGAACTGAGACGCTGCAGATGGATTTCCTGCTTATGGGTCAGGACTGAATTGAAATTGTGACTGCAGGACTGACAGGTTTTTATTATAATATTCATCTTCCTCCAAAATCTGGTGAGCAGCTTCCCTGCCGACTCAGATAATGCCTATTGCTGAACATCTGCAGTTATACAAAGGACTATTACTTTTGGCTGAAAGCTTTCTGATAGAGGATACTTAATTAGAAAAAGAAGTAGTAGCCTTCACCTGCAGTGGGGTGGGGATTTGCCACAGATTTTTAATTCAGCATTTTCATAGCACAGCATATTCAGGTGTAACTTGCTTAATTGTTTCTTGAATGACTATGAGATTTGTTTCGCGAAAGGCAGTATTTCTGAGGTCTTTGTTGTCTACAACATAAAAATACTTCTGTCTGTTTTTCTTATACATTAGGAAAGACTATTTCTTTCATCCTATTATCAGACTTAACATTGCAAAAGCATCATTTCCTTTGCACAAATTTTTTTAAAAATAAAGGTTAACTTCATATATTGATAATTTTAAAAAGGATAAAATATGGAGTTTTATTTCTAACAAGTAATATTGCATTTTCTCCAGAGACATGTGCTATAAAGGACTTTCTTAGGAAGAGATTGCAAAGAATATATACATTTAAATTGAGCAAGTGCTAGCCTTTCACATAATGAGAGAGAGAGAGAGAGATCCTACTGACAACTAGCTTATAAAAGACACAAGTTAGAAAGTACACTATTACAAGAAAATTTTCACAGGAAAAATAAATAATATTATTCAAAAATCTCAAAATTTATTCCACATATGTTATGTTAAAAGCACAATTACAGGTATCTCTAGAGGCTAAGATATTTTAATAGCCTACAAATCTCTAGTTACTCTATCATCTGCTGCTTATTTAATTTTTTCAAAGACATTATCTCCTCTCAGGCCATGAGATCTCCCTCCCCACAGTCAATCTTTTTTCTCTTTGCTTGCAAGAAATTAGTACTTTTGCACTGTTGGCAGAAATAGGGCAGTGGCAGGATTGAGAAAAATCCAGAGAAGAAATCTGGTGCAGCCAGTGTTATTGGCCTCTTGATGGACTAACAGAAATGGCTAAGCAGCTGAGGCACTTTGATTGGCCTACCTGTCTTGTACGCTCGCCCCAAGTTCTGGAGGAGACAGTTCATCCAGTTGGGTTCTGTTAGGCAAATGTGCCAGGAGAGAGGAGTCAAAAAGTCAGAGCTTGTGGGTCTGAAGGCTGCTCAGTGATTGCTTATTTCTCTCACAGGTGCACTGGCCTTTCTCAAACAGAAGTTTTCCTATAACCTAAGAGCTCACCCTCTTATGGCCCTTACCGTATACTAGGCATTGTTCTAAGCACTTCACTTGTATTCACACTAAATCTAATGATGAGAATGGGTCCTCATTTCTTTTCACTCAAGACTTACTCTATATACATATATACATGAACACATATGTGTATGTTATGCATATATACATATGTGTGTGTATATATATATATATATATATGTTAGCTTTTGGGTTTTCCTTTATGAAGGATGTTTACCTGCCATCTCCTTTGACAGCCCTTTTGTGTCAAACCCTACAGTGGCTGCTGCTGCGATGCCACCGACATGTTAGGTACTCACCAGGCCATGTCTGTTTACAGGCCTGTTCCAGCTTTGTGCTTGTCACATGACTGTATTTTAAAATGTTTGAAGGTGGGATAATTTCTTAGACATTCTAGTGTGCCAGGTGGCTCACACAGCCTGGCCCAGAGTATGTGTTCATCTGTTTGCTGAGGACTTAGAACCTGGCTGCAGCTTTGAAAAAAAGTAGGATTGTGGTTGGCAGAGTTCAATGGAATTATTTATCTTCAAGATCATATTTTATATTTTGCTCTGTCAAATCAAGATCTCTTCTCAATAATTCCCATAACAAGTGAATATATAAATATGGCTAGAAACTGGAAAATGATACAATCTAGATGACATGTATTCAGAGAGCAAGGGGCTGCCCTGATTTCCCCCCATGAAATTGGCTTTATTCGTTTATTTATGATTTAAAACTAATATATTGCTTTTGTAAAAATATTACTTTCTTTACCTCTCCCTTTAAAAGTGAATTCCACTGATTTCAGTGTAATCATTACTGACTCATAAATCAATTGAGCAAAAGGGACTTTGAGCATTCCTCATTTTGCAAATGAGGAAACTGAAATTCAGATATGTTGAATGATTGGGCCAAAGTCGCATGTTATGTTACTAGCAGAGCCACACTCTGCTAGTTTTTTATTTCATTCAGTAGAGATTCAGGGTCTAGCAGATACCTCGATCTCAGTAGGAACTCAATAAATATTGGTTGGGACAATAGCTTATTCTGCTTCTGACCAATCAAAGAATTTGGCCTAAACAACTGGTGTGACCATGGTGGGGCATACTGATTAAATGTCAGCTTTGAGAGTTGTAAGGCTGTATGCCAGTGTGCCTGTATCAAGGAGGCAGATGGTCAGAGCTTAGGGTTCATTTAATTCAACCCACTTTTTTTTTTATGTGTCTCAGGCCACACATTCAAATTAAGGAGTGCCCGGTTGTTGGCTTCTGGTGGCCAGTACTTTCCACTACATCATTTAAAAATGTGTGGGTAGAAAAGAAGTGAGATTTCAGTAGAAAGACCAAATAATTTGGTTGTTGATAACCAAATGGTTGAATAATGAGGTAAGTTAGTCCTCAGGGAGAATAACTACAAAAGTGTAACCTAAACCGTGGGCAGAGACGAGAATGAAGCTGAAACTCAAATGAGAAAGTAAGAAGTCAGGAAGTTCATGATCATGAAAGTCGCTCAGTAAAAGGCATCATTTCAAATTACAGATAAGAGAATCCTTAAAACATTTCCCAGAAAGGGCTGCTTGGGGTTCAAAGTAGGAGAAACAGAAGGAAGAAGAAGATAATAGTCGTAATTGACTCACCAGCCAGTATCTTCAATCATATTCTTTGGTTTCAGTATTGTAATACCTCTGTAGAATTCCAATTCACTGATGCCTAATGTAACAGTATTTTGGGCAATGAGATAAAACACATCTTGTGAAGAAAAGTATGCCACCAGTTGCAACTTTTTGTTGTGAGTGTTGAAATATTATCCCACGGGGAGAAATAGAATGTGGATCGCCACTCCCACTCAGTTATGAACCAGAGTAGTCCTGCTAGGGAGGCAGTTTTATCCTCATTTATCATAGCAAAAAGTCAATAACTGATATATAAAAGCTAATAAACCTGGAAGTAATAGCATACATTTTCTTTTAAATTTGGAGAGTTTCAACATTATATTGGAAACAGAAACAACTAGCAGAATTAAAATAGTTTCCTTTTGCCAGCATGATTAGGGGACAGAAATAGTATTGCAAAAATAATAGTTATTAATTGCTTTTCAAAATAAGCTTTTCTACTAGGCTGTTTTTGTTTATTTGTTTGTTTTGAGCCTGTGTACACATTACTTTAATAAACATGTTTTTAAAGTCAAAAGGAAAATAATTTAGGGGGCGGTGGGGGTAGGATGCTCTACTAAGCCAGAAATTTCGATAGAACAGAGGGTTTCTTCAAAGTACATGCCAATAGCCCTCAATCTTTTTATTAAATGAATGGCAAATGTTCAACCTGTCAAATCAAGATATATTTGACTATTTTACCAATGTCTCCTCTTTCTCTCTGGAGCTACTACTTAGTGACTCATCCCTACAACAGGGAGTTAGCAGAGTAAAGGTGATGAGTGAAAAATTCTGTAATGTACCCCAAAGCTGAATCCGAATCTTTTGAAGTCACTGTTTTAGATTGACTGTTTTATTACTCATTCAATTGATATAAATAATGACTCAGCTGCTTTTTCAAACTTCCTAATATTATGATAAATAAGCATAGCTATATAGTACCCATCTAAAAATCCATCAAATTTTCTTAAGAAGGAAAAGTTGCTACTAACGTATTTTTCACCTTTTATAACCTTCTATACTATTAGGCACTCTGAGTGTATCTGCCATTCAGTTTGCTTGAGTTGTAAATCATAGGAATGTGTACACCTATTGCCCACTCAGGACACAATAATGTTATTGATTATCCACATTTTCATGTCTAGGCAATTATCTCTGAAATGATCAGACCTTCTGAAATCTGAGTCATATGCTACCAACTCATAAATCAAAGCTGGAGCTGAGTGAAAGGTTGAGTGGCTCTGCATGCTGAGATGGGATGCTGGGTTTCTTTTGCCCCATTACTCCTGAGAACCGTGGAGAGAAACACCTTTACTGTGAATCCCTTAATTGTCTGTATGCCAAGAAGCCCAGCTGTGGTTTGACATTCACTTTCCGTTAGGGGAAGGCATTGTGATTCAGACAAAGGAGAAAGTCATCAGCCTCTTTCTGAAGTTTATGAATATTTAAAACAATGTTGGCATTGCACATGACTAGTAAATAGTGATTTGTCATGCTTAGACTGAATGACTTTTGCATTTATTTTGCTTTTGTCTTTGGAATGTCTAAATGAACAAAAGGGACTCCTTTAACCTCATAAGCATGCTGTTTCCACTACAAAATTATCTGTACCTTGTTTTATTCAATTGCCAAAGATTAATAATTTATGCTCAAAAACGATTACATGTGAATTTTAAATTTCTAATATCTTATTATAGTTTCCAGGTACATGAGCTGGGGTTATATAACTGAATCTTCTATTTCCTAATTATGAGGTCTTTCACAGGTAACTTACCCATATTGAATCTTTATTTCTTCAGTTCCAGATCGAGGGTTTGGGTCAAATCAGAGTGCGTGTTTTATTTGATTAGCTCTTCACAATCAAGGCAGGGCTTAACACCTTACAATAATTAGCTTTTCAATGTTTAGATAGCAGGTGATTTTTTTCCCAATAATAATTCATGTTTTGTATTTTTTTATTTTAAAAGAATCCTAAGATCCAGTGACACTGGGAACACTGATCATTTGAAGGCAAGAAGTGGCTGCACTGTTCAGATGGGGAGTGTGCTCTCCAGTTTGCCACAGTCTTGCAGCTTTGTACTACCGTGTTTCCCCGAAACTAAGACCTA
>VBSM01002608.1:38526300-38550343 GCA_008086735.1 Cheirogaleus medius
CCCCTGAAAATAAGCCCTAGGTTGTCTTCTTGAGGAAAAATAATTATAAGACCCTGTCTTATTTTCGGGGAAACACGGTACATCCATAACACGGAGGCTGAATGATAGTTTCCATTTATGCAGCCCACTGCCCTACTATGCTTTCCTATATCTGGCCTGCTTTGCTTGTTTATATTCCTTCTCTGGCCTTTGTGAGCATGTGTTTGCAACCTCTAGACCCTAATTCATACCTTTGTTTCTCAAGAAGTGTCAAAACTAATTTAGGCATACAGCAAGATATTTTGTTAAGTCCTAAGCTATTTTTTAAATTCCTAAAAGGCATGTTTGGTGACTTTGGATAACCATCTATAAAGGAGGCTGTCACCTAGAGTGTGCCCAGGTCCTAGAGGCTGCCCACAGTTTCTTGTCGCATGCACTTCTCCAATGTAGCTGCTTACCTCATTGGAGGTCACTCTAGGGTCTGTCTGCCACATATAGTAGAAGACTGTTTACTTGCTTCGGTAAACATTTGTTCACTACTTACCACGTACAGCCTTAATGAAAAAGAAAACCATAGTGATAAGTACTTTTAAAAATAAAAAGTTGAATAAGATATAGCCCCTACCTTGTAGAAGCTTACAGTTTAATGTGAAAGTCAGATAAATTTACTGTCTATTTACTCTCAAAAGGTATTTAAATTATGTTCAGAATGTGCTTCTGAGAATCTGTGAGATTAAATTCTATACATTAGACTAGATATAAGACAGTGGACTAAATTTTTAACAAATTATTTAAAACATGACTGTTGCGGACAATGGCTTCCATTCCCCGCTTTGCCAGGGTAAGTAGGACATGAAATTAACAAGCTCATTGCTAGGAACAGAATAGGTGATCAATAAATGTTTTTTTAAATCTTTGATCATCTTCTCCCTTATGGGACAGGAAGATTATTAGTGGAGAAAGGCTATTACAGATCCAGCGTTAGTTGTTGTAAATGCTTTAACATCACACTGAATTTCTCATGGTGGATCGTTTATGGAAAAGATATTAAATCACATATCAAAAATAAGACATATCTCACTATCTTACTTGAGCTCACCACTGCCTAACATACATCTTACCCTTCCCCTATCCCCAGGCATCTTGGGGAAAAATGATTTTACATTCCAAGTGCTAACATAAATTTCTACAAATCAGATTTCAGTCCAATAATTTATTTGCAACAACTAAATGATACAAACACATGGAACACAACATAGTGGAACTATTAAAATCTCTACTTAATGTGATTGATATCAAAACTCTCATCGGGCACTAATGAGATCTGTGATTACTGCAGAGACAGCATGTGGCCTTTAATTAGGGGGAAAAAGTGCTTTTCTCTCTTTCATTTTGACATTTTTAGCAGGGAGAAAAATGAAGCACTGTTCATGTTGGGCTTAAAATTATCCACTAACATTTGTCCTATAAACTCCTCTTTCTTCTGAAATTCCTATGTATTCTAGGTTATTGTCAATAGTGTTTACATGTAAACATATGAGAAACTATTCCCTTCTTTGTTTAAAACAAAGCTGTAGCACATGCTGTTTTCTATTTCTCAGAAAGGAAAATGCGACCATGGTTGTCTTTTTTTTTTTTTAATTCATATTTTGTGGATTAGACATTCCAATTTAAATTATTTGGTCAAATCAACTTTCAACATACATTCTTGCTAGCCTGTTCTCTTGGCATTAAAGGTGCTGCTTATTTTTATTTGAATCTTGGAGTTAAAAAAGGAAAATACTCATTTTGGCATATTTTTCTCTTTATTTATTGCTGATCAGCAGGATATTTAGACTTGGTGATTAAATGGGCTTAATCCCTATTTTACAGAGAAAAACAAGACTTTGGATGTTAAAAGTACTGCCTAGTGCCTCCTGGACCGGTATTTGAGATGAATAAAAAGAAACAGGAATATAAATGTGTTGATTATGACAGTGAAGGAATCAGAACTTTCCATTTTATTGCATCAGATATTCTACACGTGGATACAGTAGATGAGCATGTGTTACAGATTCGCATCTTGTATTTGCAGCTGGGAAAATGCTGGATGTAAATAAGGCCATGCATGCATATGCAGTGCCTTCCCAATCACCTAGGAGCTGACTGACTGGTTTGTGAATTTTTCTGAGTTCAGACTTCTCCATCATCAGATACAGAACTCCATCAGGCAATTCTTTTCATTTGCAAATATCTCCTTGTTTAAAATTTACCACTCAGCTTTATTGAGCCTGCCTTGCGAAATAACGCAGTGTCAGTTGTTTGTTCCAAAATTACCCTCTGCATGCCTTTTTTGGGGCCTTAGTGTTAAATGTGTTTGTGTGTGGAGTGCGAGTGCATTGTAGGTAGTGGTGTTTTAAGCTAAATTTTAAGAATACAGTGAATTTCTGTGGAGGGTTATTTTTGTGCTGAGAGTCATTTTCTTCAAGCCTAAAATGTTTTAATCATTGGTTTCTTGCCTGATTCATTTCCCAAAATGCTACAGAATCAGATTTTTAAAGTTTCTTGTAAAGATGTATTAGGATGAGACAACATTAGTGAACTGCGTGTTTAAGTGAACGGATGAGCCAGCGGCTTGTAATAGGAAAAGTGTCTTTTGGGTCAGGCTGGGTTACTCTTTAAAGTGAAAGTGCACTCGGGTCATCTCTTTCTACGGAAGATTTGCTTCTAATTGTAATGTCATAATATGCTTGTTGCACAAGTCCATGCTTTATAATCAAGTGGCTCAAGTTGCATTTCTGAGTTCTTATTATATGTGAGACCCTGTGCCATATCCTGGCGGGTAAAAACTAAATAACATACGACATTTAATCTTGTGAAGTTCAGTGTCTGGTGGGGCTTACTGTCAGACAGGTAAATTAATAAATATACAACTGATAGAAATCTATAAAGAGGCGCTAATTGAGAACTGAGTGTGGAACTATCAGAGAGCAAAGTCTTATTTTTTGGGAAGCCAACTGAGCTGAGCTCTTAGTCTGGCAAAAAAAAAAAAAAAGAAAGAAATGTGACATCTCAGAGAAAGAGTAGATCAACACACTTATTATTTTAATAACTGCCTGGGGTGAGGTTCCCAAGAAGCAGAGCCTGAGAAGGGGCTCTTATACAGGTGATTTATTAAAAGTGCTCTGGGAAGAAATTGTGAGGGAAGCAAGATATATCAGGGAAGAAGCCAGGTAAAGATGTGGTCTCATTCTGATCCTGCAGGGAGCTCTGGGGTGTGACTGACACCACAGAATTGTCACACTCTGGGGTAGGGCAGGCTTTTGTATCCCGCAACTGTCCACATTGGCTCAAGACGCATCATTTCTTGGATGAGCTACCTCCCATCCCTTAAGGCAGTGGTCCCCAACCTTTTTGGCACCAGGGACCATTTTCATGGAAGATAATTTTTCCACAGACTGGGGAGGGGGGTATGGTTTGGGGATGATTCAAGCACGTTACATTTGTGGTGCACTTTATTTCTATTATTATTACATTGTCATATATAATGAAATAACTATATGACTCACCATAGCTTGGGGACCCCTGCCTTAAGGCAATATGTATGAGAGATGCAGCAGTGAGCTACTGGTAGCTACTCTCCCAGCAGCTAGGGGACAGATGGAGGGGGCCACTGGCCTGGGGCAACAATGACTAATGTCTATTGTGTCTTTACTGGGCTTCCAGCACTCTCACAAGCATTTTATATCCATAAGATGTATTAATTCATTGAAATAAATAGTAACACTTCTCCATTTGAAATTTAAGAAAACTGAACCACAAAGTTAGGTGAACTAATCAAGGTCACACACACACAGCAGAGAAGTGGCAGAGCCATGATTTGGACCTACCCAATCAATCTGATTTTAAAAATTGATTTTGTACTACGCTGGCTGGCTATGACATGGCTGTAGCGAGCCCTGTTGCTTCACTTCAAAAATGGACAAATGGCACCAGAACTTGGTAGTGATTTGATTGTCATTCCTTCATAGGAAAAATTTTCTGAGTTGTGATTAATTAAATTAATTGTTTCAATTAATTTAATAAATAAATAAATTAATTAATTGTCCAAGTTGTGATTAAATTAGTTGACCAGCTAGTCTACAGGAAGTGAAATTGAACTGTGGCTTCCAGGAAAACATCTTCCTGTATCCCAACAGCAGTAGTAGCTCCTGGATGTCAACTCCTTTCCCATTTTCTGGGAGAGACCACATCCCTAACATCTCCTCACAGCTACTTTTCTCTCCAGTCTGACTGTGCTTCTCTCCTCACACTTCTTCCAGTCACATAGTCATTGTATGAATGTGTCATGTTCCCTCCTGCCACAGGATCTTTGCACATGCTATTCTTTCTGGCTAGAATGTGATTCCTGCTGGCATTCCCTTGCCCGCACCATGTGCTTAGATGTCTCTTTGTGATCCTCCAGATCTGATTGGCCAGGCTTTACTTGCTCTACTTCCTGTCCCCTGGTCTAGGCCAGGGATTTTTGTCATAGGTTCTCTTTTAACTATATTCTTTTCCTTCAGAGCTCCTACATCATTTCACATTTATACATACCTTGGTGGGATTATTTAATTAATGTCTATTCTTTCTCCTGGACTATACGTTTCTTGAGGGCAGGGACTACATTTGCTTCACTCACTATTACACCTGAGAGAGTGCCCAACACGTGTATCCTCAACAGCTATTTGTTAATGAAGGAAGGAAGGAAGGAAGGAAGGAAGGAAGGAAGGAAGGAAGGAAGGAAAGAATGCATACTGTCTGCTCCTTGCTTTCTCACTACAGCCCACTGACAGACTTGCCTGCTCAGCTGCTTCTTGCGCCATGCAGCTGGGCTTACCTCAAGGGCCTGTGCCCATCTAGCAGGCATACCTTAGTGCAGGTCTGGAAACTCTTTGTCTGACCCAGCTGTGCCAACCAAGCTCTGGGCTGCTCTGGACATTCCTACCACCCATCTTTTATCGATGGCACCATTTAATCTTCAATGAGATGTATTTGGGGAATAAGGACCTAGTGCAGGCTGATGCATATTCTATCACTGTAGCGTCTTATGTGGATACACTTGGGGTTTCACAGGGCTCCTCTATGTTTCACATTGTCTCTCTTTGACAAAAGCCAGAGTCACTAAAAACACACCCATTTAGGAGTATAGATATTTACACCAATATTTTAGTAAAGTACCTTAAAATAAGACAGGTATTTTAAAGCCTTTTAATAATGAATAGCAATTATCTATGAAGAATTTGTTCTGTTTGTATGTGTTATTAGCAACAAATTTGTCTAAAGACAAGAATTGTAATGAGTAACTTTATTAGGAGTCAAAAAAAGAACCAAGAATGTATGTGTCTGTTTTTCTATTATATCCTCAAATTGATTTTTCTGTTGTAGATACAAGTTTCAAAGTAGAAAAATTGAGATGGATAATAGTTACAATTCTCTACATTTTCTGTTATTTTGCTGGCATAAGGAAGGTATACCTTATTGATTTCAAATAATATTTTATGGAGTTTTATTATAAAATGAAACTGACTCTGTATTTATTAGCTTATTCACTCATTTTTCAAGAATTATTTATACCAAATCAAATTCATTATTCTCTTATTGCCTATCATTTAAATAATTGAATATTTTTTGATAGTACCAAAGGAAACATATTATCAAAGTTCTTAGCAAAGTGTTCATTATTCTGAGAACAACCTTGTGAGGTTTGGACTTACGGCCCAGTAGGTCATTTTTATCTCTGCCCTGGGCAATTTAACTAAATTTTGAATTGGGGCCAACTCTGGTAGGGAGCACTCCAACTGCTAACGTGCAGTGAATCACTGAATATAATAGTGGGATAAAAAGATGAAGCCTAGACTGTCAAGTTGCCATGGGGGACCTATGCATAATAGAACTGCCTGTTTGGGAATTTAAATATTTCAAAATGGAATACATCACTTGTGACATTTATCCTACCTGATAATTCTTCTCTAAGCTCAACAAGATGCTCCAAAATTCTAATACTTTTATATTTTAATAGATTATCATCATATCTACAATCTTCACATAGATGTAGAGAGAAGACAGATATCTAAACCTGGAACCCCAGAATAGACCTCTCTTATGATGGGGGAACAGGTATTTCACAAAGTGACTGCTATGGTCTGAATAGTTGTGTACCCTGAAAATTCATATGTTGAATTCCTAGCCCCTAAGTATTGGAATTAAGAAGTGGGGCCTTTTGGGAGATGATCAGGTCATGAGGGTGGAGCCTTCAGGAATGGGATTAGTGCCCTTATAAGAGAGGCCCCAGGGAACTCATTTGCCCTTTTCACCATGTGAGCACACAGCTAGAAGGTGTCATCTGTGAACTGGAGAGCAGGCCCTCACCAGACATTGAATCTGCCAGCACCTCAGTCTTGGACTTCGCAGCCTCCAGAACAGTTAGAAATAAATTTCTGTTGTTTATAATCCATATAGTTTATGGTATTTTTGTTAAAGCTGCCTGAACAGATTAATACAGTGACCCCAGCCCCAGAACCCAAGAATTTCCTTCATTATAAGTCAGGTGATTATGTAATTTATTGATCAAATTAGAATAATTTTTGAGAGTGAAGGGTATTCTTAAAAATTATGCTGGGACAAAAAACTGGAACTACTTCTGGCAAAGTTGGATAGTCACCCTAAGAGTGATTAAATTCAGATCTTTAGCCACTTCTGATTCCATGAATCTGGTACCACATCTATTGAAATCTATTACTTTTTATTTTAATTTGTATTCAGGTAATTTTAAAAAGTATTTTTTAGTACTAAGTCTTGGGAAATATTATATAAACACAAATTTCATAAACCCATATACATATATTTATTTCTTCATTCAATCTTTCATTCATCCAAGAAACATTAATTGAGCACCTTCTATATTCTAGGTAGTGTGATAGATTTGGGGGCAATGTAATAAGAAACAAGAGGTGATGGCCTTGCCTTTATGTTCATTGTTGTCTACTATATGCAGTGGACGTTAAGCACAGTTGCACAAATCACTGCCGGTTAGAACTACATTGTGTTACAAAGGAGGTATACATGGGACCACAAGGGAACACAAAATAAGGATATGACCCTGAGGAATAATTCAGAGGAACATTTCTCAGCAAGTGATAATTGTGCTGAGATTTAAAGAATGAGAGATGCTAGCTAGTCGTGATAAGAGTGTAGATTAGAGAGGGCAGTTTGCTTAGGACCAGACTGAAGCCAACTCCCATTCAATCCAGATACACCCAAGGAATATTGGTGGACAGGTCTTGCTGATAAGAATGGGTTTTTAATTTTTCTTTTTTTAATGGATAGCTTTTGTTTTCCTAGTGTGGTAGTTGAGCTTATGGCATTTGAGTGTTGGAGAAGAAAGAGAAGGCTGGAAAGGCTGAAAGAAGAAATTTGGGATGGAGAAAAAGAAGTAGAGCAGCTCTCATAGGAAGGGGGCCTGTAGGAATCAAACAGAGATGCTCAAGAGGTGATGTGTGGAAAGTGTATGAGCTGGGGAGGTGATTATCTATCCAAAAACCTGGCTGTAAATGGCGTGGCTTTTGAAGATGTGTTTGCATTTAGGGGCTGAGACTGCTCAGGCAGAGCAGTGGTGGCCTGAGCAGGCCCTATCTCCTTTAGTTTGCCACATACATTCAAAAGGATTTATCAGTTTTTCTCATGCTTAAGTAGTCTTATAACTCTTCTAATTCTTGTAGTACTTTCTCTGCAGTTTCCAGAAAATAAGCCAGAGCAATGTTCAAGTGAGTCAGTTACCTACCTTATTGTCTAAATAAGCTTCCTAGCTGACTCACTTGTACTTTGTATAGTGGATTAAATTTTCCTTCCCCAATCAGAGTTCCTCCAACCAATTTTAGGGCAGTTTGAAGTGAAGAGAGCTACCATTCGACGTGCTCATCTGTAAATAAGTACTTTTGACAATGTGATTGTAAGGGTTATTAGGTGGATGGTGTGTGTGTGTGGCTAGTTTGACTTCAAGTTTTTAAAAATTACATAGAGGCAGTAAGGCTAACACACTTAAAGCAATGTTTAAACAATACAAAGGTTACCTAAATGTTGATTTGTCCAGAAGTTAAAAGGGTATAAACTGGAGATAACTAAATATAAAAAACAACTCATTGGGGGGATTTTTATTAGGGATCTATGCCTAAAAATGCCAGCTTAAATTTCGACCCCCAAATTTCATTAAGCTCATAGCTATATTTTTGTTCGATTGACCTATGTCCAAAGTTTCATTTATTATCTCTGAATCAGTAGCTTTTTGTGATTTCACAATACCCTATATAGAATTCAGACCAGTGTGGAACAATACTAAAGAAAAAAATTCAGTGACTTTTATCAGATTAAACCTTGAACCAAAGCTCCTAAGCAGAAGGTGTGAGCCTATATCCAAAAGGGTAAAGCGAGTGTCTGTGAATAAGGCAGGTCTGATGCAGAAGGAGAGTGGAGCGGCAAAAAGTTTCCAGGCTTATTTTTGGTTCAATTCCATTACTATCTTTTTAGCAGTGAATATCGGATTTTCTCATTGGCTAGCCTAAAATACCACAAAGTTCCAACTTTCATGTTTTTTTCTTTCCATGGAGCTTTTCACTGCATTCCTCTTTTCCCTGGGATAATAAAACTCTTTATTTCCTAATTGCTCAATGGAGGATCCACATGGCTCGGATAATAATGAGCTGGCACGAAGCCTTGATTTCTGGAAGGCTCTGTGGATTCAGGGAAGTCACAAGGTTTGCTAAAATGAATTCCTTTTTGCTTGCAATTGATCCCCCAGGTAATGTAGACCAAAGAAGAAAGATGCAACTTCAGGCATTAGTGAAAAGGCCCCATGATCTGGAAAGGAACTTTGTTCAAGTGAGGGCATGTCAGCCACAGAGGTTTTAAAATATGAATCACAAGATCTGCTTATTTTAGGGAAGTGCCACTGAAATGTCTTGACATGATCTGGTTGTATAACATAAAATCACCTTTCATTGACTCTAAGCCAAATCATTTACATTAGAGATTCAGCTGGAAGCCTGCCTGAATGTTTGACGGATTATTTCTACAAACGCGGAGTAGATGGTGTGAATGCTAATTGTCTTACTAATGAGAGGAAAAGCTGCACAATGAAAGTCCTTGTCAATATCCAGAGATGATCACCCAACACGGTGTGGAGCTGGTGTCTCTTATCCTCATGAGGCTGGGCAGGCATTCTGAGAACTGTTACTCCCTGATGAGTGAGTGGTGGTCTCCCTTTTCCCAATTCCTTCCCAAGGTATGGATCATGAAATATTTTTAAGAGCATAGTTGCAGTATTTGTCCTCAGTCTTTTTATTATTATTATTATTTTCAAAATTCAGAGAACCATCAGTGGAAAAGCACTAGGCCCACTGAAGTCATTATGTGCAGAGAAGTTAACAATGCTGATTATCAAGTTAGTTCTCTGTTGTATATTTTAAGGTAGACCATAATATCACACTGCCATACTAAGTAGTAGCTTAGAAAGATATAATACAGCATTTGCTGGCATTATTTTAATCTCCTGAAAACAGTCAGTGTTTTCTGAAGTTTTAATGTTCATTCTGAACCAGTGTTTATGTTGCAATACTAGAAGCTCAGATTTAGAACAAGAGAGAGAATATGTCTTCCCCCATACTCCCTGGCCCTGGTCTCTCAATATCCTTCTACTTTGTTAGAACACACATAACAATAAGAATGATTAAGAAAATAATGATAACATTTAGTTGAGTGAAGAGAAGACTTAGAAGAAATGTGAAAGCTGTCTTCAAATATTTTCATGTTCCATGGATTTATTGAATGAATGGATGGAGGGATAAATGAATAAATGAAGGAATTCAGCACTAAGTGGAAGGCATAGGGCAGCAGCACCCAGTGGCTGAAATGCTCTTTACCCTTAAGGGCTGCACACAAACAAAAAAGCAATCACTCTATAATGTCATAAGTAAAAGAGTGAAGAAACTGGTCCTGCCTGAGTAGCTTCATATAGCAGAACTAAAGTGTCAATTTTTTAAAAATGAATTTTATGTCAAATGATTTCCTAGGTTTAATACAGAAATCTAATTCAATTTAACACATTTACTGAAGATCTACTATGTTCATTCCATCACAAGTGACACGAAGCAGGTACCCGGGTGGTGGTGTTAAAACAGACAGCATAAGGATGATGACAACACCATTAGGAACTTACACTCTATAAGGTAGTTAGTGCCCACATCTGCAAATGCATTTAGAAGTGTCTCCAGTATGGCATACTCCAGGTTTTAGGTCAGTATGCCCAAGTCATTCCACTAGAATAGGCTAAAAATGTTTTCTTAGCGAATTTGTGATAACTTTGATTTATTGCCAATTCTTCATTATACACTTAACTTTTAGCGAGAGTAGATGGTTTTGTGAGATGTGCATTGGTTTTTATTTCCAACCAAAGAAAGAAGAAACAAGTGCCTCTTCTGTATTCGTATTTATTAGTAAACTTTTCATTGATTTAAACATCTTCTATTGAGAAGTTGAAGATGGCGTTAAGGGCAAACCCGGCAGGGATGGGGAACCTGCAGCCTCAAGGCCACATGTGGCCGCCCTCCAGATCCCCAAGCACGGACCCTCGACTGAATCCAAACTTCACAGAACAAATCTCTTCATTAAAATTTGGATTCAGTCAAAAGGCCGCACTCAAGGATCCAGAAGTCCACATGCGGCTCCAAGGCTGCAGATTCCCCACCCTGTGCAGGAACCATCCTCAGAGTAATAACCTAGCACAAAGCAGCCTGCTCTTGGTAATGTGTTTCTGGAGTTATTTTTAGGAATTGGACTTAGCACTGGCTATTTTTATATTCTGGTGTATTCAGTTAATTTATACAGAAGTTAAATTACTTCGTGAAGATTAACAATTTTATGTTATAGAAATTTTTCAGCTTGTGTTTCTTAAAACAGAAAGCTAGAAATCTCATGGAGGCTTTTAGGAGAGTTACAACTTCTGAGAGGGTCAAAGAGAACAGAATTGTAGCAATTAAGGAAATAATAGAGAGTATCACTGTTTTTCTTAGTCTCCACACATTATTACTTTTCCTCATTCATTAAACAGACACCTATTTTTTGCTCTATATTAGGGAATCAAGCTAGGTTCCCGGAAGATAACATTTTTGTCTGTTCCTGTTAAAAAATAGTTTATAATAACTGTATTATGTGTTTATTGTAAGAAATTTGGAAAATACAGAAAAATATGAAGAAAAGGAAAAGTACCAATACTGCCACCCTACTCCCATCTATTATGATTGCATTATTATTTCATTTCCTAGCCTGGATTATTTTATTGGAACATCGATGGTGGAAAAGAGAGAGGGAAAAGTAGAAAGGGAGAAGAAGAGAAAGAAGGAGGAAAAGGAGGGAGGAGAGGGAAGTTGGGAGAGAAAGAGAGAGACAGACAGACAGAGAGAGACAGACAGACAGACAGAGACAGACAAACAGAGAGAGGGGGGAATCCATTCATGCTTTCCTCTCCTGTTCCAGTCATCAAGGTCAAGTAGTGTAGGTGACTGATGCCCTGGGCTATACACTAACCTGCTAGATTCCACACAGTACCTATTCAACTGGGCTGCCCCCTGGGGCTGACTTGTACTTCTCCACAGGAAGAGAATGCCAGATGGTTATTTTGGCAGGAAATTCTGCCTTAATCTTTCCTAGGATGAGACTGTATTATTATGTAACCCATAAAAATGAACCAAATATAATGGCACAACACACTTGCTTTATTTCTGGAAGTTGGACTCCCTCATAGAGTTTCCCTGTGACTGCTATTATTCCTTCAAGGGATTTCCCTCATGTGCTCCTAGAAAGCTCATTTGGCTTTTCCTTGCTGGTTTTTATATGTGTTGTCATGATCCCAACCTGACTCGGGCTGACAATTATGTACATACCAAGCTATAGGCATAGCTGTCCTCTTTGGGGATGTCTGCAGAAATACAACTCTGGCCTTGGGGGTAGAATCTCTGGCTAGTCTATCCCAAACATGAGAGAGGTCTTTTCTCTTAATTTTCCACAACAGGTTGGCATCTACCAGGCCTGGTTCTCTTAGGATATCTCTTCTTATAAACAAATTAAAACAACAGCAACAATAAAACCCAACTAAAAAACCAAGAAACAAACAAACAAAAATGCCTCATTTCCACTTCTGCACAAGCTACAGTAATAGATTCTGGATTAGCACTCTTTTCTTAAATAGCTAGAATACTGATCAAACTATATAAAACAAAGGAAAAAAGGAAACATGTGACTAAGATCCCTAAGAGAAAGAAAACACAGAAATTAAAACTTAAACCATTTCCTCTCTTTACTGCCTGGGTATGATTTCCAAACTGCAGTGATGGTAGGATAAACCCAGACACAGCCCAGCCCAGCAGTCTTGTTAAATTGAGGAGAAAGAGATCAGAATTTGGAAAGGCCATAGTGGCTGAAATTTGGTGTGCAATGTACTAGAGAAGGGGGTGGGGCGAGGGGAGAGAGAGAGAGAGAGAGAGAGATTGATCAAGAGATGGAGAGGGAGAAATCCATTCAAGTTTTTGGCTAAATCTGATCTGAACATGCATGAGAGGAAACAATCAGGGACTAGAAAAAGTGTCATGCAAAAGAAATGGATGAAACACTTTTCAGAGCTTGTACAGGATTGGAATACTTCATATTTCCACCAACCAGAATGAAAAGATCACATAATATTCAGAGCATTATAGAATCTTCAGAGTGGTTAATAGTGGGACTAAATTAACCCTTAAGTTAAGAATGCTCTTGGCCTACCATACAAATTTTAAAAGCAAGATTTTAAAGGATCCAACTGATTTTACATAAATTAACTGTGTTCAGATTTAAAGGAATACAACAAAATCTAGCAACCAACAACATAAAATTCTGTCACCTAATAAAAATGATCAGCAATGCAAAAAGGCAGGAAAATATGAACAACCAGGAAAAACCTCAAATTTAATGCAGGCCCAGAAATGACATTGAAACAGCTATTATAAACAATTTCAATATGCTTCAGAAAGTAAAAGAAAAGATAAAAATGAAAAGATTTAAAAAATAAGAGAATTAGAAGGAAAAAAAGAACTTAAATTGAACTTCCAGAGATAAAAATTATAAAATGTAAAATAAAATGTATTGAAACAGATTAACAGATTGGACCATGCAGGAGATAAAATCAATAAACTTGAAGACAAAAAGCATAGAGTCTATTCAAACTAAATGACTCACAAGTACAACAAAAATAAAAACAGAGCATCAATGAATTCAGAGTTTTTTTTAATGTAAATTTTTTCTCTTCTTTTGGGTCATATTTTCCGCTTCTTTGCATGCCTGTTAATGTTTTAGTAGACAACAAAATTCTATGTTGTTGTTGGTTAGATATTGTTGCAATATCAAGCTTTGGCAAATGTGTATTGGAGTCTCAGAGGAGAGGAGAACATGGGGGGAGGGTGGAAAAATGTTTGAAGATATAATGGTTGAATATTTTATAAATCTCATGGAAACAATAATTTACAGATCCAAGACTATCAAGGAATCCCAAGCAAAATAAAACTAACTAAAATAACAAGGCACATCATAGTTGAATTGCTGAAAACCAGTGACAAAGATAAAATCTTAAAAGCAGCCAGAAAAAAAGACTCACTACATACAGAAAAATAAAAATAACAATTACAGCAAACTTCTTATCAGCGACTAAATATGCCAAAAGTCAGTGGTGAGTCGTACAGGCATACCTCCTTTTTATTGTGCTTTCCTTTATTGCACTTTGCAGATATTATTATTATTTATTTTTTTGTTGTTGACAAATTGAAAGTTTGTGGCAATGATGCATTGAGCTAGTCTATCAATGCAATTTTTGCAACAGTATGTGCTCACTTTGTGTCTCTATGTCACGTTTTGGTAATTCTCACATTTCAAAAATTTTCATTATTATTATATCTGTTATGGTGATGTGTGGTCACTGATCTTTGATGTTACTATTTTAATTGTTTTATGGTGTCACAAACCGCGACCATATAAGATGGCAAACTTAATCAGTAAATGTTGTATGTGTTTTGACTGTTCCACCAACCAGCTATTACTCCACTTCTCCCTTTTTCTTCAGGCCTCCCTATTCCTTGAGACAAAAATATGGAAATTAGACCAATTAACAACTCTACAATGGCCTCTAAGCATCTAAATGAAAGGAGGAATCACACGTCTTTCACTTTAAATCAAATGCCAGAAATGACTAAGTTTAGGGAGGAAAGCATGTGGAAAGCCAAGATAAACTAAAAGTTAGACCTCTTGCACCACAATTAGCCAAGCTGTAAAAGCAGAGGGAAAGTTTTTGAAGGAAATTGAAAGTACTACTCCAGTGAACACAAGAATGATAAGAAAGTGAAACAGCTTTAATGCTGATAATGGAGAAAGTTTTAGTGGTCTGGATAGAGATAAAACTAACCACAACAGTGCCTTAAACCAAAGCCTAACCCAGAACAAGGCCCTAAGACCTTTCTTCACTTCTACGAAGGCTGAGAGAGTTGAAGAAGCTACAGAAGAAAAGTCAGAAGCTAGCAGAGATTGGTTCGTGAAGTTTAGGGAAAGAAGCTGTCTCCATAGAGTGCAAGGTGAAGCAGCAAATGCTGTTGTAGAAGCTGCAGCAAGTTATCTAGAAGGTCTAGCTAAGATAATTGAGAAGAGTGGCTATGCTAAACAATAGATTTTCAATGTGGAGAAAACAGCCTTCTAATGGAAGAAGATGCCATCTAGAACTTTAATAGCTAGAGAAGAGAAGGTAATGCCTGGTTCTAAAATTGCAAAGGACAAGCTGACTCTCTTGTTAGCAGCTAATACAGCTGGTGACTTTAAGTCGAAGCCAACATTCTTTTACCCCTCTGAAAATATTAGGGCCCTTAAGAATGATGGTAAATCTACTCTGCCTGTGTTCTAGAAATGGAACAACAAAGCCTGGATGATAGTATATCTGTATATAGCATAGTTTACTGAATATTTTAAGACTACTGTTGTTGAAACCTACTCCTGAGTAAAATGAATCCCTTTTAAAATATTACTGCTCATTGACAATGCACTTAGGCACCCAAGAGCTCTGAGGGGATGAAAAAGGATATTAATGTTGTTTTCATGCCTCGTACTAAAACATACATTCTGTAGCCCATGGATCAAGGAGTAATTTTTTTGACTTTCACATGTCATTATTTAAGAAATGCATGTTATAAGGCTATACCTGCCATAGATAGTGATTCCTCTGATGGATCGGAGCAAAATAAATTGAAAATCTTCTGGAAAGTATTCACCATTCTAGATCCCATTAAGAACATTTGTGATTCATAGGAGGAGGTCAAAATATTGACATTAATAGCAATTTGGAAGAAGTTGATTCCAACCCTGATGAATGACTTTGAGAGGTTTAAGACTTCAGTGGAGGAAATAACTGCAGATGTGGTGAAAATAGGAGAACTAGAATTAGCAGTGAAGCCTGAAGATGCGATTGAGTTATTGCAATCTCATGATAAAACTTGAATGGATGAAGAGTTGCTTCTTATGGATGAGCAAAGAAAATGGCTTCATAAGACAGAATCTACTCCTGGTGAAGATGCTGTGAACATTGTTGAAATGACAAGGGATTTGGAATATTCCATAAACTTAGTTGATAAAGCTGTGGCAGGGTTTGAGAAAATTGACTCCAATTTTGAAAGAAGTTCTCGTGTGGTTAAAATGCTATTAAACAGCATTGCATGCTACAGAGAAATCTTTTGTGAAAGAAAGATTCAATTGATGTGACAAACTTTATTGTTCTCTTATTTTAAGAAATTGCCACAGCCCCTAACCTTCAGCAAGCACTACCCTGATTAGTCAGCAGCCATCAATATTGAGGGAAGACCTTTTGCCAGCAAAAAGATAATGACTCGCTGAAGGATCAAATGGTCATTAGCATTTTTTAGCAATAAAGTATTTTTAATTATGGTATATACATTGTAAAACATAATGCTATTGCATACTTAATAGAATACAGTATATTGTAAACATAACTTTTCTATGCACTGGGAAACAAAAAATTTGTGACTCACTTTATTGCGATAATATTTTTATTGTGCTGGTCTAAAACCAAACGTGCGCTATCTTGGAGGTACGCCTGTAGTGAAAGAAAAATAAAAAGTATTCAACACAGATCCCTTTACTCAGGAAATTATCTCTAATAGGTAAAGACAAAATGAAGACTTTCTTTGACAAATAAAAGTTCATCACCAGAACTGTGTTTGGAGTTTTTCAACCAAAGGGAAGATAATACCAGGTAGTAATTTGATTCTAAATAAAGGAGTGAATAATGATAGAATGGTATGAGTATATATAAAATACATCTTTTCTCATTTAAAAATTTCTTTTAAAAATAATTGACTGGTTAAAGCAAAAATGATAACAATGACATTATAGTATATGTATGAATAAAATATATGATAATAATAGCACAAAGAATTTTGAGGGTAAATGTAAGTATTTTGTTGCCATATTCTTACTCCTTAAGTGAAATGGTGTACCATTATTTGAATATTTTGATAATTTTGATAAGCTGTATTTTATGAAACATAGAGCAATTATCAAAATAACACAAAGAAGTATAGCTAATAAGCCAAAATGGCAATCAATTAATCTAAACGAAGTCAAGGAAATGGGGAAAAGCAATAAAGAGCATATTGAACAAACAGAAAACAAATAATAAGACTACAGATTTACATCTAACTATATGGATAATTATATTAAATATAAATGGTCAATTCTATTTCTTACCTATGAATTCAAGAGAGTTAAATTCCTTTAGCCTAGATGCTAAACAGTTTTTTTTCCTTCTTCGCATTCTAGTTCCAGTCATTCTAATCTTTACCAACACAACAAGGATTCCTGTTACTGGGTAAGGAAAAAGTTATATAGAAGAAAAGTGAAAAAGAAAAAAAATGAAGAAATATTATGCCTATTACTTAATGGAAGTAAATCAATACAAAAGAGGCACAGCACAGAGACTAATTAACAAATATGTAAACTCCCAGGCCCATCATCACCATCACTTGACTGTTTCTTTACTGTGTTTCTAGTTTAGATCTTCATGACAGAGACCAACTTACCACTCCACTTCTCTCCAAGTACCTTCAGGAAGAAACTCTTTGGATATTGATGTCTTCTAGTTCAAGCGCTACTGACTCCAGGACTCTGAAGAAGGATTATCATTTTTCTTTTACCCTTGTCTAGTTTAAGGTGTATTGCCAAAGTCTTCCTAACTGTACCAGAATTGACCTTTTCTCAGGATTATTGATAATAAGAATATACATTGCATTCAGGAGAAATGCATCTCAAACTGTTTCAGTTATCTCTTCCCGTGTACTAAACCAACACAAAACTTAGAGGCTTAAAATGGTAGCAATTTATTATTTCTTGCAATTCTTTGTCTGGGAGGTCTTTCTGCTTCCTGTGTCTGGGCTCAATTAAGTGGTTTCTGATTTGGCTGGAGGCCAGGCTCAGCTGGGATAACTCCAATGGCTGGCATCTCTTTTTATGTATTCTTCTTCAACAAAGCTAGACTGGACTTCTTCAATGGAGGCCAGTGTGTCTTAAGAGACATTGCATCTCAAAGTACAATATTTGTTGGTGTCCTATTGGCCAGAGCAAGTCACTGGCCAAGTCCAGTGTCAATATGGGACAAAAGGTGTGGATACCGGAAAGTATTACCCACTGGGGCTTTTAATGTAGCCATCTACCAGAGTCTCTGCCCAGCAGAAGATGAAGAACAAAATCTTTTTTCAGACTTCTCCATCATACCCTCTTCAGTGTTCTGCAAATAACTTCTCAAAGAAGAAAACCCACCATTGTTTAAGAACATGAACTAATAAACAGCAGTCCAAATATATACTTTAGAGGAAACATTTCTCTTAGAAGAAATAATCTCCAGGATTTCTCTTTTGCCCAACTATATGCTTTTGAAATTTCATTGACAGTATTTTAATCTCTTGGATTTTACTCTAACATTCTTTAGAAAAATCTCAATTCTAGAAGAGGCTATTCACTCTACATTTGTAAAACTAATAACACAGGAGTGTTCTTTGTTGCAAGAAAAGGAAAAAAATCTTCCTCTAAGGTAAATTCAAGTCTATCACACTTTAGTTAGCAGAAAAAAACTGCTTTTAAATTCTAAATAGCTGATATTTCTATTTCTCCCAATGATTGAAAAAAATACCTTAAGGTTCAGAATCTCCTAGGTAATTTCATTATGCTTCTGATAGAACTATATCATCCAGCTTCCCAATGATAATTTTTTTCAAATGTTTCCACTTTATTTTTTTCTAAGTTAAGTTTAAAAATGTTGACAGTAGGCATAGATTCATGATAATCTCTAGAATAGAACTCAGGAAAATCAGCAAGAAAAACATCAAACAACCCCATTAAAAAGTGGGCAAAAGACATGAACAGAAACTTTTCAACAGAAGACAGACTAATGGCCAAAAAACATATGAAAAAATGTTCAACATCTCTAATCATCTGGGAAATGCAAATCAAAACCACAATGAGATGTCACTTAATTCCAGTGAGAATGGTTTTTATCAAAAAGTCCCAAAACAATAAATGTTGGCATCTATGCAGAGAGATAGGAACACTCACACACTGCTGGTGGGACTGCAAACTACTACAACCTCTGTGGAAAGTAATATGGAGATACCTCAAAGAACTAAAAGTAGAACTACCGTTTGATCCAGCAATCCCATTACTGAGCATCTACCCAAAGGAAAAAAAAATTCTATAAAAAAGACATCTGCACTAGAATGTTTATAGCAGCACAATTCACACTTGCAAAGATATGGAAAAAAACCCAGGTGCCATTAATACATGAGTGCATTAATAAAATGTGGTATGTGTTATACCATGGAGTTCTACTCAGCCACAAAAAAACAATGGTGAGCTAACACCTCTTGTATTATCCTGGATAGAGTTGGAACCCATTCTACTAAGAGAAGTATCCCAAGAATGGAAAAACAAGCACCACATGTATTCACCATCAAATTGGTGTTAAATGATCAACACTTATGTGCACACATAGTAGTAATATTCATCAGGCATTGGGCAAATGGGAGGGGGGAGGAGGGGATGAGTATATTCACACCTAATGGGTGTGGTGTGCACTCTCTGGGAGATGGACACACTTGAAGTTCTGACTCAGGTGGGGCAAAGGCAATATATGTAACCTAAACATTTGTACCCATATGATATGCTGAAATAAAACACAATAAAAATAAATAAATAAATAAATCTTGTTCTTATCCTGGTTATGTTCACACAGGCAAAAATGTAATACCATAGATTATTAAACTTGCAGTGACCCTGTGAAATCATCTAGCTCAGTCCTCATTTTGCAGATGAAAAAACTGATACCAGAGAATATTTATTTATTTATTTGTTTATTTATTGACAAGCTCTCACTCTGTTGTCCTGGCTGGAGTGCAGAGGCATGATCATATCTCACTGCAGCCTCAAACTCCTGGGCTCAAGCAATCCTTCTGTCTCGGTCTCCTAAGTAGCAGGGACTACAGTCATGCGCCACCATGCCCGGCTAATTCTTTTATTTTTTTGTAGAGATGGCACCTGTTGCCCATGCTGGTCTCAAACTCCTGAGCTCAAGCGACCCTTCTGCCTTGACCTCCCAAAGGGCTAGTATTACAGGTGTGAGCCACCATGCCTGGCTGACAATGTATCTTGAATGGACATATTCAAGTATTATTTGTGTCTCCATAAGCAATTTTGAATACACCAACAATATAATAGTATATGTAGTGAGGGAACCATGTGTTTGTCTCCAAAAGGTGGTATACTTCTTGGC
Organism: Cheirogaleus medius; assembly: GCA_008086735.1. NCBI lineage: Eukaryota > Metazoa > Chordata > Mammalia > Primates > Cheirogaleidae > Cheirogaleus > Cheirogaleus medius. Next base: position 38,546,195 of record VBSM01002608.1, read on the forward strand.
CAATTTGATGGAAAGAAACAGTGGATATTTTATTGCTTTCTCAAAGGATCTGATTGTTGTTTTCTTAAAGGAATCAATGCAGTTTTTAGGGGTTTTTTTTCTTTTTACTGAATGGAATAGTTTTATTTTCTTCTTCTTTTAAATAAAGAAATCTACGGTTAGGGATGAGATCAACATTTGTAATGATTTTTGAACTAACCTGGCAAGTCAAAACTTCTATATCCTGGTTTCTCTACTCCCTTCATATTCCCTATGCATATATTTTAATGTGAATTTGCTGTCCAACATTAATAATAGTAACCCTTGAGGTTGTCTTTTCCTGAAGATTCTGAAAAATTACTGTAATGCAGCAATGCTGTCTAATGTTTTACACTGTAAACCTTGGATTTGATTTCTTTGTGAGAAGCTGCAGATGAAGTAGATGTCCAAAGGAAAACTCCAGAATTAGAATGGCTATTAAAATTACTGGCTAGAAGCCATCAGTATTGAGGGGTGAACATTGCTACCTTTGGCAGAAAAGCAAATTGTTCATTTTATGCACAGTTAGAAACTGGTCTTCTAACAATATCCGCCTTTCAATGGAAAACCTTGAAGTTCCTCTCAAGGATTCTATTAATACTTTTGTTAATAATAATTTTGAAAATAATATTATTCTTCTGGCTCTGCATGTAGTTCATTAGCATGTAAATTTTGCATCCATCTTTTGGCTTTTGGCCCTAAATATAGATCAGCACATACCATATCTATCTTGCTTTTACAATTAAATAGACTATTGTATTAAGTAGGTAAAAGTTCAAGGAAACTTTTCTGATGACAGAATAATATGTTGTAAAGATAAATACAGATTTTTTCATTTTCAGTATTTCAATTATAAATAAACAATTTAATATGCTGGTAGATAAGATTCTAATTTAGTTACACACTGAGAATGCTTAAATCCCTCAAAGTGTAAAAACGTTCAGCTGGGCTTGATATAGAAAAATAGGGTAGCAGAGAGAAGTGAATGAGAGCACAGGCTATGGAATCAGGTGGCATCCATTTGAATCATGATTATCATTTATAGGTTGATTGAACTTGGGAAAATTTCTTAATATCTTTGTGGACTGTTTCCTCATTGCAAATTAGAAATAACTGATAGTACCTGTCTCATCAGATTGTTTTGAGAATTAGTGTAAAGTACTTAGAATAGTTTCTGGTGTGTAATAGGCAGTGGTATGTTGATACAAAATTAACAACTGGCTCTCCAAACAGAAGCTCTGATTTGTAGTGTTTGCCAATTTCTGTAGTGTAAATATTTTCACCATGAAATAAATACCCCCAAGATGACATCACTGAGTGCTCAATTCAAATTAGATATGCATAATTGGCTTTCCCTAGGCTGTGTAAAGCAGCTCTAGCACACTATTGATAATAAACATTAAATAAATCTTAATTATTATTTTTGTTGCCTTCATATTAAAACAAAGGAAGATGCTTAAGGAATTTTAATTCTTTAATCAGATGTGCCATATATTATGGTCATATTTTGATGGCATATTAATTTTATAATTTAACATATAAAAATCAGATATATGATGTATGCTTGCTGTAATCTCCTTGGAGGGAATAGTTAGGGTCCTGCTATGGACTGAATTGTATACCCTGCCCCCCAATTCACATGTTGAATCCCTAATACTCAATACGATGGTATTTGGAGCTAGAGTCTTTGGGAGATGATTAGGTTTAGATGAGGTCATGAGGGTGGGATTCTCATTATGGGATTAGTGTCTTTATAAGAAGAGATCAAAGATTGATCTCTCCCTCCCTCTCTCCCTCTCCCCCTCCTCCTGCCTCTCCCCCTCCTTCCCGTCTCCCTTCATTATTCGCCTCTCCCCCTTCCCCTTCCCCTACCCCATGTCTCCCTCTCATCTCTCTCTTTCCCAGACTCCAGAATTGTGGGAAATAAATTTCTTGGTTCAAACCTCCCAGTCTATGACATTATTTTATAGCAGCCCAAGCTAAGACAGGTCTCAACTTTAAATTTTGCATTTTGTATTTAATAGTTTGAAAGATACTTGTTAATTTACATCACTGTGTGAACCTAACATTTGCATCTCCCAATGTTCAGTAGGTTTACGTTTTTGAATGCAATGTTGACTGTTTACAGAGTCTTACTTTTTATTTATGTTCCCATTGTCAAGTATAATCAATTTTGCAGAGAACAAAAAAGAGATAAATTAAAGGAGCAGCTTTTAAGGTAATGCCTTCCAGATGAGGCAGCAACCTCCCACTTGCTAGGCTATAAGCTCTCAATAGGCTTCCTATATTGAGCCTCCTTGCAAGCATCTTTCTACCAATCTTAGGCAATATATAGCTCAGGCCTCCTTCCTTATAGAACTGTCTTTTAAGAGTGAAGTGTCAGCATTCATGACAAGTAAGAGAAGGAGGCTGAAAGCCTTGTTGTGTAGAGTGGTAGTAATTTTTTTAAGTCTAAAACATGTAGCCTTATTAATATTAATATATCTGGTCAGAACAGTTATTTACATAAAAAGGGTTCAAAAATGTGCATAGGAAAATTTAACTTGGGTATTACAAAGGAATTATCTTTGTGTTGAGATTTGACAACATATTATAAATTAATAACAAAGCCCCTATGCTAGAACTGTACTGATTTTTCTTCAAAACAGAACAAACAATTTATCTGGAGACTCAAATTGTAAATACAAAAGTATATACCTGACACTTATTTGGAGTTTAGATATACACAGCTGGCTATGATGTTATTATCTTGGCTCGCCTCCCAGCTGGAATTAGGAGCTATCTATCATTCAGGTAAGACGCTCATGGTTTTAAAAGGAAATTTATAGTTCACTTAAGTAAAAAGAGGCTAATTAGTAGATTTTGGAGAATGGTTTGGAGGAATTTTGGAGAAGCAGGCTACTTTGATTTCACCAGTCACTCATGCCATATTTTCAAAAACCTAGAGGAGGTTTTTATTAGAGGTGTTTTTAGCCAGCTATGACTACAGGGGATAGGGCACAGCTATTACAAATTTTATTTTTCAGATGTTGCTAATAGTATTAGTAGCAATTATGGAAGCACTATTATGTGCCAAGCACTAGTCAAAACTACTCATCTCCACAACAGTCCTCTCAGTTAGATGATGATGATTCCAAATTTGCCAAAGAGAAAATTTACATTAAAAAATGTCTATTAACTTGCCAATGATTACAGTCACTAACCAGGAAACCTACTTTTCAAAACTCAATCTGGGTTTGTACAACCCACCTTCCTTCCTCTATTATCACACTGCTTCTAGTGAAACCCTGCAAAACAAGACTTCTTTCAGGAGCTGTTTTCAAATATTTTTAGGTTGTAAATTTTTCTTCTCAGAAAATCTCATTAACTTGTTCAAGAAGCAATGTATGTTCTTCAAATTCCGTCATTGTTCTCTATCATTGTACTTAGAAAAAATTTTCTATCCAAGAGTGAAGGTGGCAGATTTAGAGTCATAAGAAGATAAAACATAAATTTAGAAACTTAAAAATGGGGAAAATGCCTGTGTTATCACATAAGTATTCAAAGCCTAGCTTTTATTTTTATTTCAGAATATTACGGGAGTACAAATGTTTTGGTTATATGGATTGCTTTTGTATTTGTTTGAAACAGAGTTATAAATGTGTCCACCACCCAGATAGTGTACATAGTACCTGTTAGGTACAATTTCACCCATCCCCTCCTACCCCCTTCCACCTGCTTAATTTCCATTGAGTTTTACTTTCTACTGCGCACATGAGTGCTGTTTGGTTAGTTCTCATTTAAAAGTGATTACATGTGGTGTTTGTTTTTCCATTGTTGCAATACTTCTCTTAGGAGGATGGTCTCCAGTTTCATCCAGATTGCTATGAAAGGTATTAATTCATTTTTTATGTCTGAGTAGTACTCCATGGTATACATAGATCACACTTTATTAATCCACTCATGGAACTGATGGCCACTTGGGTTGATTCCACATCTTTGCAATTGTGAATTGTGCTACAATAAACATTTGAGTGCAAGTGTCTTTTTGATGAAATGACTTCGTTTTCTTTGTATAAATATCCAGTAGTGGCGTTACTGGATAAAATGGTAGGTCTACTTTTAGTTCTTAGAGGGATCTCCATACTATTT
>VBSM01002608.1:38551661-38570138 GCA_008086735.1 Cheirogaleus medius
ATATTATCCTCTCTGCTGTCATGAGCATTTCTGATCCAGTGTTTCCTTAAAAAGTCTTTACTACTTTCTCTGGCATTTTCTTCCTAGCTGTTGATACTCATTCCTCAAGTTTTGATGTGATTCCTTTCTTGAACCTACTAGGAGTTGTCAAGGGAAGGTCTTCAGACAACAATTATAGCTCATTATCCTTTTTCAAATGGTCTTTTAATGGCTGCTGTCTGAATTATGAAGAGGTTGAAGTTTCTCCATCAAGCCATCACACATGACAATAAAAGCCTGGTATTACCATGGTGGTGCCTGGCTGTCAGGGATTGTAAGGCATCCTGATTGTGACAAGCACCCCGACTTTAGAAACATTAAAGGCAAAATGTGTGTCTTAGAATCAACAAAATTTAGTATTTAGTGATATAAAAATGGAATTTAAATGTGAAAAAGTGGCTTTTCTTAGATAATTATGGCAAATACTAGCTGGAAATGTTTGTTATCTGTAAAAATATTGTCCTAAAGTCAATTAGAATATACCTTTCTTTGTCATCCACTACAAAATGGAGTTAATTGCCACATAAGATATGATGTTTTTGAAGGTTTTACAAAATGCCCATATCCTACAAGAATTAATATTTAGTCCAAATAGACTCTACTTTTGGCATATTAAGTGATCTCAGAACACAGGGAAATTACAACACATGTTAGAGAGGACTTATTTTCACCATCCATTCCACATGCTAGTGAACAAACTTTGGAAAGGTGATTTTAGCTCAGGGAAACAAAAGGTACTCTTATTAGGAGAGGTTTCTCCTCCCTTTTCCTGAGGTAGGTAGAGATCAGCAACAAAAAGTCTGAGAAACCTTTGAGACTATGTCATCAGAAAAAACATCTGATGTTTTATTTTGCTTGGCTCTTTTACTTGTACTATAGATGGAAAATATCCTCCAAAACCTCACCAAATGCTTATATATTATGCATGTTTTAAAACAGTTTTCAAGTGGTTTGCTAATTACTGCCAAGGAGAAGCAAAACTACTATGAGGTGTGGGAGCAAAAGTCCCAGTATGGGCAAACAAGACAGAAGAAAAAAAGAACTAGAACAATTTAGTACTCACATGGATTAAAATATAATCAGTATTTGGTGACTATTGTTTATCATGGAAGGAGTATCTTGAAGAATAATAATGATCACAATCAAAATTTATTTTAGTTTGTATTATTATGAATAGGATATGAGTCATTTAAATGTACTTTATCACTTCATATATAATGGCCACATGTTTGAGTGGAGGATACAAGTTAAAAAATGAGAATGTATCATGGGATGTTTTGATAAATCATCCCCACCTTGTGCAAGGATTTGTCAGGACCTGGTCAAAAGACCCTGGCAGCAATATTTCTGAGATGTAATTTTTTTTTATACCTCTAAAACCCTTTAATTGACTTTTAATACAAAAAAACTCAGGGAAAATCAGGAATAATTAATTTCAAATTATCTATTAAAAGAGTCTCTAAATAACTTTAAAATAATAAATCATTCTTAGTTTTAAGGTAAATTTATATATTTGTAAATCACTGGGGAGATCATGATGCTGAGGAAATAAAATAACACAACAGAACACTTGGCATACCTTGATGAGAAATTGATCGATTTAACCCTCCTTTTGCTGTTGCCTAAGAACTTATGGCTTTGTGGGGAAAGAGAAATATCTTTTCTTCCATCAAAAGTTCTTGGCTGAGGTTTTTATAACAAAAGACAAATTAATAACGAAACAACATATGAATTTATTTATGTTTTACCTGACATGGAGCCTTCATAAGGAAATGAAGACCCAAAGAAATGAGTAAACCTGTGTGTTTTTATGCTTAAGTTTGGTGAAAAGTGGACATTGTGGAGAAATATGAAGGAAGGACAAAGGGTATGATCTAATGGTGGTAAACCGGAGGACACTTAGCAAAGCCTGTTTGTTCAGATTCTTCTCTGTGTTCTTGCATCTTCAGAGATGGGGTGTTCCTTCCTGTTGGCATAGGGAGGGCACCTCTCAAATGAGGGTCTTCTGACCTACCTCAGGGGTGATGGTGAAAGAAGGTCAGAGAGTAACCTTCCTAGGTTTTATGACCTGTTTTGGGGGAGAAGGGCAAGGGGAAGATCAGAGTGACCTTCCTACTTCTGCAATTTTCTCCAAGGTGCCATATTTTGGGTATATATCCTAAGCCCCATCAGCTTACTATATTTTCCTGAACTGTTTTAAAAATAAACAGAGAAGCTAAGTCTGTTATGGCTTGTGTTGCATTATGGAACCAGCAACAAGTGAGTTTCTAGTCTAGGGGTTCCCAAATAAGGAGGATGAGTAGAAAATCCCGCTGAGAGCATCCTAAAGAAAAAAGCAAACAATGGTCTTGGTAAGACCATTCAGAGGTGTTGTGAATGAAATGGGTGGGTGAGCAGAGGCATGTGTTTGCAGAGTGCAAACATCAAAAGGCCATTTGAAATAGTAATTTATTGTATATTTCAAAATAATTAAAAGAGTGAAATTGGAACATTCCTAACACAAAGAAATAAGTGCTTGAGGTGATAGATATCCCAATTACCCTGATTTGATCATTGCACATTGTTTGCTTGTATTAAAATATCACATGTATTCAATAAATATGTACTATTATGCATCTATAGTAATTAAAAATAAACAAGTACAAAGCAGTTAATTAAAAAAAACCATTTGATTGATATTGAGTCTACTTTCCTTGGTTGTTCTCAGATGATGATTTAAGATACTCAGTTGCGTTGCTATTTTAGGAACACTTTTTAAAAAGCTACAATATAGTTCTCTATTTAAGTCTACCTCTTAATTTTGGAAAGCAAATTCAAAAAGGTTATTGCAAGAGACAGGAAAGGTTGGTTATACATGGTAATTACTATATAACAATTCATAAATTTTAAAGCTGAAATTATAGATTAGGACACTATAGGATTTTTCCTGTTTAGATAAATCATCCCAATCATGTGAAAGGATTTGTCACATCCTGGTCAAAAGACCCTGCCAGCAATATATCTGAGATGTAGCTTTAAATGTGCTTTATGAATTCAGTGATTCATATCAATGACAGTAGTTTAAAAACCCATATAATTTTGAACACTTTTTCAGAGCACTTTAAAAACTCAAAATATGTAACTAAAAATATTCTTGCTAATTAATAAATGACAGACTGAATGTATATATCCTCAGATTTCTTTTTCTTCTCTTTTTTAAAATCTCACTATTCACACTTGCTTTATTTTTTATTTTTTTGTTCCTACTGCATTTAGGCCTCTGAACCCTAGCTAATTTGCAATGATGAATTATACATTTCTAAGAAGTCAATAGGAATTTCCTGAATGTAAATGGTAAAATTTTCATCTTTTCCCACTGGCTTTATAATGGACTTTTAAATTCAATTTTGTATGGCTTTATGTTGTATCCCTAGAATAAATGTAGATTTTTAAAAATTTCTATTATTGTAAAATATCAAGAAATTAGGTATATGAAATAATATGTAATTTTTCATATCAGGTTAACTGATATTAATAAATGAAGTACCAACTTTTCTTTTCTAGGGATAATAGTGTTGTTAACTCTGTGTTTAGTTTAAATGTATTAAATAAATGTGTATCCCCAGTGGAGTATTGAAAGACCTAAGCTTAATTTAAAACCTATCCATTTAACACTTCAGTACATAATATCTAGTACTACTTAAATTTATTCTGTTCAAGTCTTGGCTTCCCTGAAAAATCATGAGCTTCCTGAGATAAGAACTTGGTTTTACATTACTGTTGTGCCTTCATAGCACCTAACATTGAATCTTAGATACAGAATATGCTTAATAGTTTTTTGTAGCTTGGTGTAATTCCATCTTGAATTCTGCACAGTATATTCTGCATAGTAAATTGTATTTTCTATATTTTGAATATGACCCATCTTTCATACTAAAGAGCCATAAACTACTGCCCAAACCTGGTCATCTCCTGTTTTTGTAAATCAATTTGATTGGAGCACAGCCATGCCCATTTATTTATGTATCATGTAAAGCTAAGTCTATACTACTATGGCAAAGCTGAGCAGTTGGGACAGAGACCCTATGGCCTACCACGCCAAAGTATTTACTGTCTGGCACTTACAGAATTATAAAATTGCTGACCCATGTACTTATCTTTGATAAGAAATATAAGTACTTATGATATAGGAAAGTGGACCACAAAACTGGGGTCCAGCCTGAAGGCCAAGTACATTCTTGGCTTTGTGCAAGAAAGAATTCAAGAGTGAGCCACAGAGTAAAGCAAAAGCAAGTTTATCGAAATAACAACGAAACAGAGGGAAGGCTTGCTCCCTAGGCAGAGCAGTGACTATCTCTCAAAAAAACAGAGTAGCACTTTGTGAGTTTCCAGGGCCTTATTTTATACCTTCTATTTAATTTTATGTTAAATGGAGGGAGGATTATTTATAAGATATCTGGGAAAGGGATGGAGAGTTCCTGGAACCAAGGATGCTGCCATCTTTTAAACCATATAGGTTAACTTTCAGGAATTGCCATGGCAAAGTTAAACTGTCCTTGTGCTGATGGGAGTTTCTTTTAGTATGCTAATGTATTATAACTAGCGTATAAAGAGCAGTGAGGGGAACCTGAGGCTGTTTTCTTTCATGGCCATCTTGGTTCTAGCTGGTTTTGTCTGACTTTTCTACCACCTCTTGATTTTTCAGAAACCTGAGTTTGGGTCTCACTCATGACTCTTTATCAAGCAGAGCCTGCCATTATCCTATCTCATTTAAGGTCTAAGTAATTTAGTTTTTTACCTTCTCTAAGAGTAAATTTGGTGACAGTGTGTTCTGATACTGCATTAATTACATTTAATTATAATTAATTACAATTTTTCAGTAAGCACAAGTATTAAAAAGAGAGAGAAAAATAACGGAGCATTATGCATTTCTTGCTGTAGTTACTGTATTTTTGATTGAAGATAGAACTCACCCTAAAAATGCAGTTTGGTTTCTTGCCAGGTTAAACCTTCATTAAAGCCAAAATGCAGTTTAAATTAAAAGATTGAAACAGTCACATTATATTAGAGAAAATATGCAGCTGCCTTAAAATAGGATTGAATTGGCTGGTTGTTGTAAGCTGCTCTTTGAGTCTGCCAGTCTACCTAAAGTGTATTCATAAAACACACTTAGCTGGCTGAAATAATGGTTTTTTAAAAGTGATCTTAAGAACACAATTATTTCATTGGTATGTTAATTTTACAAGACAATGTTCAAGTTCATGTGGAAAATGTAAGAAAGAGCCTGCTACTTTAAGATAATGATTATGTTATAGAAAATTAACAAACATTTTCTTTTTTTATTATTGTTTCAGATGGAAATAATGAACAGCTTCTATTTAATGTAATTTTACAACCCAAGAAAAATATCACTAAGCAATTAACATAAGAAATTACTTTATTTGAATATTTTAAAAGCAATAAATAAATTTGATGTTCATTATTTATTGATATATCAATTAGTGTCTTATATTTCCTTGACTTTTAGGCTATGTTTTTCTGTTTGATGCCATGTTTTTCTTGTTCGACTGAGAACACAAAAGGGATTTCTATTTATGTATTTTTCAGAGATTGTGTCTCACTTTGTTGCTCAGGATGGAGTGCTATTCACAGGCATGATCATGGTGCACTACAGCCTTGAACTCCTGGGCTCAAGGATCCTCCTACCTCAACCTCCCAAGTATCTGAGACTACAAGTGCATGCCACTGCCCCTGACTTAGATTTCTTTTTATCATAATAGATAGATAATTTATAAAAAATAATACTAAGGTCAAAGAATCAAAGGAGAGAACTACGTTTTATAAAACTTGCTAAGAAAGAATAACTGTTACACATGGGGCATTTGCTATATGTTGGCATTGTACTAAGCACTATTTATGGATCATTTCTGGTATAACAACACTTGGATGTAGGGAATAATAGTCCCATTCTACAAATGAGATTCAAAGATGCTAAGTAATTTGCTCAAATTCATACAGGTAGCAAGTTACTGAACTGGACCATGTCTCTCTGACCACATAGTGTTACTTATTTCAGTAGCTTCCTGCAGCAGTAGAGTACAAAAGGGCCCTTCCTATTGTTAGAGAGGTCTGGGAAAGGTCACAAGCTGCCAGAAAGCTGTAGAATAGTAATGCTCAGAAGAGAATTGGTGGGAGCAGGTGGTTATAGTACTTTGGGTTCTCATCCTAGCAGCTAACTTTTGTTGAGAATCTTCTATTTTCTGCATTTTCAATGTTTCACATTTATTTTATACATTAATTTTTCATAACTGTTTAAGGGATGTATTATTATTTACCCCATTCTATAGATGAGGATCCTGAGACTTGGAAGTTAAGTACCATGACCAAGGTCAAGCAGCTATTAAAATTGATGTATACAGCATTAACACCTGCATCTGTTGACAACTATTTGACATGTAACCACTGTGTTCTGTGACTTTCTGGAATTTAAGAATATAAATTTGAAATTTATAAAGATCTTATGGATGAAGTTTAAGTTGGGTGAGATTTCCTATAATCTCAATAGCATACAGAATCTGGAAATTCATTTTTGGGGGGGACATATGAGAAGAATTAGCTAAATTCTCCTTTGGCATATATGCAAGTAGCTAGAAAAAGATTATGCTATTTTTGAAAAATATTTACATGAATACTTCAGTTGATGGCATCACTGATTTTCACATGCTGGCTTCATGGAAGAGTTCTGATTTGCACTGAAAGGCCAACTTCTTATCCTTAACACTCAGGATACCTATTTAATTCAAAGAGAAAATGTTATAAAATATAAAGTAACTTTATATATATATTTTATTTATAAAAATGATCTTATAAAGCACAATATGCACTCACTATAGAAATTCAGATTTAAAAACATAGAAACAAAAAAATCTTTGTTGTTTTTTTTTTTGGCTGTTGTTGAATTAAAGTCTGTTTTATACGGTATGAGAATAGCTACTCCTGGTCACTTTTGGTTTCCATTTGTGTGGAATATTTTTTTCCATCCTTTTGCCTTGCGTCTCTATATGAGTTAAATGGGTTTCTTGGAGACAGCAGATATTTGGGCTGTGGTTTCTCCATCCATTCCTTCAATCTATATCTTTTAAGTGGGGCATTTAGACCATTTACATTCAATGCTAGTATTGGTAAGTGAGATATAATTTCAGTCATCATGTTGATTGTTAGCCAATTGCTTTGTATTCTCCCTGTGTTACTGTTTTACAAGAGCTGTGATTTTTTTTTATGTTGGACTGTTTTTACACTGGTATCAAGCATTATTTTCAGGTGTTTAGAGTACTCTTTGCATTTCTTGTAGGCAGTTCTAGTGGTAACAAATTCCCTTAGTGTTTACTTGTCTGGGAAAGATTTTATTTCTCCTTCATTTATGAAACTTAGTTTTACAGGGTACAAAATTCTTGGCTGACAGTTATTCTGTTTAAGAAGACTGAAGATGGAATCTCATTCCTTTTTGGCTTGTAAGGTTTCCATTTGAAGTGTTCTGTTAGTCTGATGGATTTTCCTTTGTAAGTTACTTGATACTTTCATGTCACAGAACGTAGGATTCTTCTTCACTTTGACTTTGACCAGACTGTTCACTATGTGCCTTGGTGATGTCCTATTTGGTATGAATCTTCCAGGAGTTTGTTGACCTTCTTGTATCTGGATGTCTAAATCTCTAGCAAGAACAGGGAAATTGTCCTCCGTTATTCCCTCAAATAGCTTTTCCATTCTTTTTGCTTTTTCTCATTCTCCCTCAGGGATACTATTATTCTTACTTTTAGGGGTTTTATATAATCCCATATTTTTGGGAGATTATGTTCATTTCTCTTGATCCTTTTCACTTTTGACTGACTGTGTTCATTCAAAAGCCTTTCAAGCTCTGAAATCCTTTTTTCTACTTGATTTAGTCTGTTGTTAAGATTTTCCACTGTGTATTGAGATTCCTTAATTGACTCTTTCATTTCCAGAAGTTCTGTTATGATTAAAAAAAATCTGCCTCTTTTCTGAATGTTTAATTTATGTCCTGATATTTTTGTTTGTTTCTTTATGTTGGCTTTTCAACTTTCTCATGGATCCCATTGAGCTTATTTGAAGTCCATATTTTGAATTCCATATCCCAAATATCAAAAATGTACTTTTGGTTGGAGTCCATTGCTGGATAGTGAGTGTGATCCTTTTGGTGGTGTGAGACAGCCTATTTTTTCATATTGTCAGAGTTCTTATGCTTTTTCTTTCTCATCTGGAGTGTCTTAACTCAGCTCAAAACAAATATGTTTATGGTTCACCTGTTCTCCTCTTCTGGGAACTATGCTGCTAAGTGTAGAGAGGCTGAGGTAGACCACCTTATAGCTCATGTAGGTGTTGTTATTGGCAATTTAGGTCAGTTGAAATTTAGACCTTTGGGACAGTGTTCAGGTGCCAGTTGTAGTGGACCGGCTTATATAATCATCAGATCCCAACCCCTGGATAGCATGATTGAGTCCCGGGGGGACCAGACTAAGACTGGACTGGCAAACTTGCTCTCAAGCCTCCCTGAGTTCATATACTGGCTGTGATAGTGAAGGGTGGGGTGGGGTGATGTTCTGCTCCAGAAGATGCTCAGGCTGAAGAACGGTGAATGTATGGTGAGCCTTGACAGGAGTGGCAGGCCCCTACTGATTAGATTAGCAGAGGCAGGCAGCTGTGGAATACAAATGCCACTCACAACTCTCTCTGTCTTCAGTGACAGCCCAGATTCCCAGCTCTCATCCAGACTCCGCTGCATCAGAGGTGGCTGGAGCATTTCCACCTGCTATGCGCAAGGCTACCAGACAGGCTGTGGGCTGTGGCTGAAATGCTTCTTCAGGTGAGGTGTGGTTGTCAATTTTGTTTATATTTTTTAAAAAACGGACTTAGTTTTATTGATCTATTATGTTATTTTTCTGGTCTTTGTTTTATTTATTTCTGCTCTGATCTTTGTTATTTCCCTCCTTTTGCTAACCCTGGGCCCAGTTTGTCCTTCCTTTTTTAGTTCTTTGAGATGTAGGGTTAAAGTTGCTTATTGGAGTTCTTTTTTGATGTATTTATTGCTATAAACTTGCCTCTTACAATTGCTTTTGCTACATATCATAAGTTTTGGTATATGTGTCTTCATTTTTGTGTGTCTCAAAATATTTTTAAATTTCTCCTTTAATTTCTTCTTTGAACCAATAGTTGTTCAGGACAATATTGTTTAATTTCTACATATTTATTAGTTTTCCATGATTCCTCCTCTTCTTGATTTCTAGTTTCATACCATTGTTTTTAGAAAAATGTACTTGATATGATTTTAATCTTCTTAAATTTAAGATTTGTTTTGTGGCCTAACATATGATATATCCTGGAGAATATTCTGTGTGCATTTGTGAAAATATGTATTCTGTTTCTGTGGGGTGGAAAGTTTTGTATCTGTCTGTTAGGTCCATTTGATTAAAAGTACAATTCAAATCCAATATTTTTTTTATTGACTTTCTGCCTGGATGATCTGTCTGGTGTTGAAAGTAGGGTATTAAAATTCCTGATTATTATTATATTGCAGTCTATGTCTCCCTTCAGATCTCTTGTTTACTTTATATGTTTAGGTGCCCTAATATTGGCCACATATATATTTACAACTGTTATATTCTTTTGATGGATTGGCCCCTTCATTACTATATAATGACCTTCTCTGTTTCTTTTTACACTTTTTACCCTAAAGCATATTTTGTCTGAATCAAGTATAACTACTCCTGCTCTCTTTTTGTTTACATTTACATTATATATCCTTTTCGATCCCTTCTCTTTCAGTCTATGAGTGTTCTTTAAGGTGAAATAAGACTCTTGTAGACAGCATATACAAGTGTACTTCAGAATGTGAGTTTAGTTCAGACCATAGCAATAAACTAAATATTGCAATAAAGTGAGTCACACAAACTTTTTGGTTTACCAGTGTATAAGAAAGTTCTATTCATATTGTAGTCTATTAATTGTACAATAGCATTATGTTTTAAAAATATGCATACCTTATTTTAAGAAACACTTTATTGCTATAAATTGCTAACAATCATCTGAGCCTTCAGCAAGTTGTAATATTTTTGCTGGTGGAGGTTCTTGCCTCAGTGTTGATGGCTAATGACTGATCAGGGTGGTGATTCCTGAAGGTTGGAGTGGCTAAGGCAATTTCTTAAAATAGACAACCATGAAATTTGTCACATCAATTAACTCTTCCCTTCACAAAAGATTTCTCTGTACCATGTGATGATGTTTGATAGCATTTTACCCACAGTAGAAATTCTTTCAAAATTGGAGTCAATGTTTTCAAACTCCTTTGTTGTTATTTCAACAATGTTCACAGTGTCTTCACCAGAAGAAGATTTTATCTCAAGAAACCATAAGGATGCAGCCCCTTGAGTTGAAGCTGCAAACGTTGGAGCAATTAGTGTGTGAACAAACTCCTTCCAGGAGGGATTAATATACCTGATATTATCTCTGGGGTAGCCATGGGAGCATGCTCAAGCAGTGCCCATCTGTTTATCAGACTGCTGGCCCAGCTAACATTTGTCTGCCCTTTTAACTCCCTGGTGCAAATTAGTAGGAAGATATGCCACCAAGTAGCCAGTGAGAAGTATGTCATAAGCCCTTTCAGGGCATAAACAAGGAACTGCATGTTTTAAGCCCCTCTTTTATAATTCTTCCAGGGCATAATGCCCCTGCAAGTGCTTGAGTGCCTGTATCAAACCACAGCTTTTTTCTTGTCATCTAGAGAGACTTGCATTTGTCTAATCCCTTTCTGCTCCAAGAGGTAGTTAATTAAGATCCAAATTGTTAGGATCCTTAGAGTTAGGGTGATATATGTAAGGTCCAGCCAACTCCTCCTCTCCACAGGGAGAAGGTAAGTATTGGGGATTCCTTTCTTGATTGCATGGTACAATGCCTGAGGTGGAGTTCATGCCTGCAGGTGCCTCAGCTTTTTCTACCCATTCATTCCACTTTCATGTAGATGTTTTCTCAGTTGCCTAGTAGGTAGCAGCATCTCCACTCATCTTTGACTTTCAGAGGGAATTGGTCTGTGAATAGATATTTATTTGGTGTATCCATGAGTGTGGGAGCTTCCTATTGCACTATATTTCTAACATCACCTCCGTGTTACTTATTATTTTACATGAAACTTAATATTTTAAGATGCCTTCTTTCTTTATGTTTCTTTGAGCAAGAAGTTAAGGTTCAATTGGTCAAGAGATAGTCACGCATGCTTTTTTAATCTTTGGAAAAAGTGATTTCAAAATAAAATTTTTATTCTTCTTGGATAGAGACTTTTAAAGAATATTTTAAGAGGTTTGGTATGGGGGATCTAGTCTCTGATTATATTTTAGTATTGTTTTGTGGCAGCTACTGAGTTTACTTCTATCTCTTAACCACTAAAACATAAAGGGGGCCCAGTTTCACCTCTTACTTTTCCAGAGCTCAACATCATATTAAGAATAACTTTCAGTTATCAAGGCAGAAGGGACAGGTAAAAATAACAGCATGAGGGAAACACAGAGGAAAATAGAAACTTGAAAAGATTTTGACTTTATAAATGTATGAATCATTCCAGGTTACTTAAAAAGAAATATATTTTCTGGAAGTGCTTTGGGAACAGAGAGACCATGAAATATGGATATTACTTGGAAAGGCAGAAAAGAAGAATTCTGTATGGAGAGAATGTCACCAATATATACAAAAAGTGGAAAGAGCAGGAAGTGTTGAAGGAAGAGTTTTTCTGAGTGGAGTGTTGAATGCTTGAGGAGGAGTAGCAGGAGCTGCGGTTGTAAAAAAAAGCTGGTATCTGAGTGAGGATAGCCTTGAATTACAAATTAATGAGTCTACACCTGGGCTGTCCAATATGGTAGCTACTAGCCACATTAAGGTATGCTGAAAGTGTGAAATACAGACCAGATTTTGAAAACTTATTATAAAAAAAAATGTAAAATATCTCATTAAATCTTTTTATGCATGAAATGTTAAAAATAATATTTTGGATGCAGTTAAATAAAATATACTAATTATATAATTTTATATATACTATTAAAATAAATTTAAAGTTTCTCTAGTTTTATTTGTTTCTCTTTAATTTCTTTAATTTAAAGACCCTTACGATAACATTGGCCCACCCATTATTCAGGATGATCTCCCCATCTCAAGGTCCTTAATTTAATCACATTTGTAAAATTTCTTCTGCCATATAAGGTAACATATTCACAGGGTTTCAGAAACTAGGATGTGGACATCTTTAGGGAATCATTATTCTAGCTACCTCATCTACCATAAATAAAACCTTTGAGCTGGTAAGGAGAAGAGAGTTAACGGGAACTTGAGAGTCTGGTGTTGGAGTAAGTCTCCAGGAAAACTCTCCACTCCCTGCCCATTTCAAGTTAATTATGAAAATATCCAGGAAACTTTGGGCATCTGAGAATAGAAAACATATGTTCTCATTTCTTGAGTGGAGCCCAGTAAAGCAAACAAGATTTTTTGAACTAACTTTGTGTAACACCAATGAAGTTAAAAGAAGGAATTGGCATTTTAGGCATAGATGTATGGGCAGCACTGCCACCCTTTATTCTCTAGCATCTCTAGGGTGGCAGAGGAGATCACCTGGAAATTCTCTGTGACACACTGAAGTGCCTAGAGGTGGCTGAGAAAGGCTGAACTATACCAAATGGGTCTCATGAGTAGAGGATAGAGAACAGAGTGCTTTGACCACCCTTCTGAGCTGAGACCACTATGTGCCAGTTGGGAGGTATGACCACTGTGAGGGACAGACAGGATGGTGTTCATCTAGTAGCTGGAAGCATGAACAAATGATGATGACCATTTCAGTGGTCTCCATAAATGGCATCATGTTACTATGTAAGTTCTCCAGTGGTTTGATGCCTTTCTGGAGGGGAGGGGGGAAAAACTTGAATTGACTCAGTAGACACTTGAAATGACTAAGTTTATCTGGAGTTAAGTTTTCTGCCATTAGGCAGAATTTAGGGTCAAAATAAAGATTAAATTGTATTACCTTATAAAGTTCATTTTTGGTGTTCATACAGTTGAGTTTTAAAGCCTAAACAGTTTATACCTCTACACTTTTGAGAACTATTCACAGTTTTAGGTTATGACCTTTGCTGGGGCAAAGGGAAATCTTCTTTGCCCTCAGAAGGTTCACTGAAAAATCAACTCATAATAAGGCAGATTAATAAAACAGTAAAACAAATTTATTTTAACGTGTATACATAGGAATCCTCAGAATGAAGATTCAACTCTTCAGTGAAGTACAGAGATTTTTAAAGAATAGGGGGCTTGAAAGCAGAAAAGTAGGTTTTTGGGGAGGAGGAAGGAAGAGGCTTGACTAGTTAGCAAAGGTGGTATTATATAAATGAATCCTTATAGGTAGCAGCTCTCGGAGAGAATAAGTGATAAATGTTTCTTTTCAGACAGACTCTCAGAAAGGATAGACCTGGTTTTATTAATTCAGATTCTCTACAGACATAAATCCCCCCTCCCCACCATAAAAGATAGCTTTGCAGTGTTACTTCCATCTGTGAGACTCATGGTAGCCATCTCAAAATATGCCGAATAGAAGTATTTTGTGGTAAAATTTTTCTAATTTTTTTCACCTTATAAAGGCCCTGGGCTTTGGTAGCTCTCATTCTTCCTTTCCATATTCTAATTTCTGTCTATTTCTTATGCCTCTGTCCAGATATCCCATTGACTGGTGTTTATTAAACACTTAGCATTCTAACATCTGGCTCAAGTAATGAGGGATTTATTGACTTATATAAATTAAAAAATCCTGTGGGAATGTGGGTTTTAGGGTTGGTTTGACCCAAATGTTGATGACTTGGATTGTGTCATCGAGGTGGCAGTCCTATGTCCCTGTGATCCTTTTAGTGCTCTCCTCCTCTGTATACTCATCTTATCCCCAGGCTGGCTCATCTCATGGTTGCAAGAAGGCTGCCAGCTGTTGCACACACAGCCACCAGTTGCTTTTCATTCAGAGCTAAGATCTAGGCAAAGATAGAGTTTATTTTTTCTCCTAACCAAGAATAAAAAAATCCTGAGCCTTACTACGACTAGACTAATTTGGTTACATACCTACTCCTGAACCACTAACTATATCATTGGAATCTCCTATTTTGATTGGCTTACACCTTAGTTATGGGATCATACCTGAATCTAAATATGACCCAAAAAGGTTAGATCTGTCAGAGTCCAACTTTGCAGCTGGAGCGGGGTCAATCTCTCCCATACCACCTAGTTGTTATACAAAGAGAAAAAGATGGAAGAGATCCTTTCCTTACGGTTGCCCTTACTGGTAAGTACCTCTGTGTTTCCCTCATTAAATTATCATATTATTTTAAATCTCCTGAAGATTTCCAAGGCATTTTGTTAATCTGATAAACTGAGTTGTATCGTTGAAAGTACTCCCCCAAAATATATGACTCTCTGTAGCCAATGGACTACTTTTATTATACTGTACAATTAGAGCAATTTCAGACAACGTGGATAAGACCAACTCAATGGAAGATCAGCAGAGAGCATAATCGAGGTGCACGAATTAAATAGTTTTTGACAAAAGACTGAATCTTGAAAAAGGTTTGCATTTTCAAAGGCTAGAGGGAAAGTGGCTGTATCAGTCAATTAGGGACTATTCCTAGCTCTAATGAAGGCACTTTTGGGCAAGATGATTCATTGACAAACTAGAATAAAATGACTCATATCTTTGCGTATTGAGACACTCTTAACATGCACTCTATTGATTTTGGGGAGTGATTTTGCTCTGTATTTAAAAGTCAAATTGAAGGCCTCCATTTCATAAGCCTGTTTAACACAATAGGCTATAATGCATCTTTTAGGCTTCTTTGGGGCCAACTACCAATAAAATTATTCATTGTAATGGCTCCTTTGGAGCAGTGACAGGACTTGATATAAATGTTTGTTAAGAACAGTCAACTTCACTGATTACATCTCCAGTGATGGCAAATATTAATAGAAACTTAAGGGAGAGCAAGGATTTTAGAGGCAAGGCATTGTTTTATCAGAAGATGACAAGACATCCTGGAGAACATTTAGGGGATTAAAGAAAAAAAATTAAAAAAAAAACCAAGAAGATGACAAGACTACAAGTTAAGAAAGAGCTATAGGAGCTGTTGATTCAGAGTACAGCTATCATCAGAGCCTGAAGGATTTTTATGCATATGGATTTTATTTGGCCCAATGCATATAATGTTTAACACAGATTATAAATAACACTTTCAATGTAAAAATATATTGAAAATATAGTGCACAAAATTATACAAATACTTTTGTTGTATGTGTAAGATGTACAGATTCAAAATAAATATTTATTAGATAAATAAATAAAGTAGGTATACTAATTTACTTGCTAATTTTTCCTGAACTTTTAGAGCTAATTAGTGATTCTGAAATATGTTATAATTATTCCTCAGGGACGTGAAGGTGCAGTTTACTAACTTCTATTTCTATGATAATTTAGCCAGTTTGTATTTAACTTATTTTCTGAGTAGTAATGAGGAGTAAGCTTTCTCAAAAAAATTTAGTTTGCATTTGGGAACATAATAAAAATTCTCCGATTTGTTTGGTAACCGTATGCTTAGAATGAGCATAATTAAGGATATCTGAACAAAAGAAGATCCAGTATTGCATTTAGGATTCAGCTATACTAACAATGCCACAGTATGTTTCCAGAGCTAATCTACCATTTGCTTATCCTGATGACAAGCTTTTTAAGATAGAATCACGTACAGATGAAACTCTGAAAAAATTGACGATCTTTTGTGATTAACTGTTACCTTGTGAAAGACAGGTGCACAGCTAAAACATACTAAAACCTTATTAACAGCAGACCCAGATTGCTCTTGCTCTTCATAGGATTTTATTAATAAAACTGTTAATGTTAATCAAGTCAACTTTCTTATCATACATAAGAGTACTCAGGCAGGTGAGGTATTGAAGCTATGGGATTTCAGGATATGGGATTTTTAGCCCTCTAGCCTAGCCCTACTACATTTAGATGGATATACATTTTATTGTAAGGGCAATGGGAAATCTTTGAAGGAGTTTCAAATAGCAGAGTGATGTGGTTTCATTTACATTTTAAGAAGATGAGATGTGTTAAAGTTTAAGAAGACACCATTCTCGTTACAGTGTGAGCAGACGATGGATTGGAAAAAAGCAAGAGTGGAATGGGGGAGACAAATTAGGAGGCTCCTGCAATAGTCAAATGAAAGGTATGGAGATCTAGGGTGTAAGTGATGGCTGAGGAGTAGAGTTATGGACACATTGAAAATACTTAAAAGTAGAATAATAAGATAGCTGTTTGGAGAGAGATGGGGAGAATTGGCAATGATTCCAGATATATAATTTTAATAATGGAATGGATGGTGAGGTGGTGGTACTGTTTACAGGTGTGAGGAAGACTAGCTAGGGTAGTAGGGTTTGGAGGGTATTTTGGGTGAGGAATTAAGATCCATATTAACACTACATTACCAAATTTGATTTAGCTGCCCTTTCTTTATACTCTTATGGTAACCATAGTGTTTTTTTTTTAATTGTGAAATAAATTTCTAATTGCCCACCTAATGTTAACTATATATATGTATGTGTGTGTGTATATGTATATATTTTTTTCTTTTTCAACAGAATCCTAACTTTGTTGATGGCAGCAACATGTTTAGATAAAACTTCCTTTCCCTGCCTCCCAAGCAGAAGAGGTAACTAACCATGGTAAAGGTAACAAATCTGTCCAATGAGTTAAGAGTACTGTTGGGTGAGGCTTCTTAAAAATCTTCTTAAAAAGGGAAATAGAGTCAGATGGCTCATGCTCTGTTTTTCTTTTGCATTTCTCCCTACTTTCTGCCTGAAATGTGCATATGATAGCTAGTACTATAGCCACTATATTGCCACCACCAATCATGAAAGACCAAAATAATCACATAGACCTTGGTTTGATATAGTTGAATTACTCCACTAGCCCTGGATTAACTTCCTCTATAGTATAAGAAGAAAATGAAGCTTGTTTTGTTAAGCCACTGTTATCTGGATTTTCCATTGCACACAGTCAGATCCAAACTGTAACTGATAGCACCCATTCGTCACATTCTGTGTTGCAAATTGTGGTGGTTTATTGTCTTCCTTGCTAGATAGTAAGTTCCTTGAGTTCAGATTCATTACATTATCTATCTTTATATTCATGACACTCAGCACAGGATTATCAAATGATAGGTACCATAAAGCTTAGTCAAAGTAACTTGATAAATAGATTATCAACATAAGTAAGAGAAATAAGACATGGAGTAGAGATAAGCCTAGAATGCTTGGATTTAATTATCTTGAGCAGCCCACTCTAGTGATGAGAAACTTCTTAACATAATGTTTTCCCTTTACCCAGAGTTATTATTAAAAAAAATCTCAATGCAGAGTATTTTTTCCATAAATATTTTTCTACAAGATAACTGTAGTCATTCTAAAATGTCTAAAGCTTATGTGCATTTATAATAGTCAAAGCACTTTCATGTTGTATATCACATTTGACCCTCATTGCAAACATTTTTATTTTACTGATAAGGAAAATTAGGTCTAAAACGTGTGACACAATCAAAGTCACAATAAATGTTGGTGGCAGAGGTGCAACAAAAAATCTAAATGCTTTTGAAACCTACATCAGTGTCACTTTAACACATCTCATTGAGTACTTTCTAAATCATTAAAGAAAGATTAAGTTCAGGTATGACACCATACTATATATAATAGGACATGATAAAATGTAAAAATTATGCATGCTGCAACTAATATGATACAATAAAATGCATGTGTATAAGATATGTAAAGATGCAAAATTAGACATATTTTTATTTTATTCTAATTCTTTGATACAATAATAACTGAGCAATGCTAAGTTGAACATACATTTAAATATAATCATACACTTGGATAGATGGGGGCTTAAATATAATTTTATGGTTTCTTTCCAGATATGCCTTGTCTAGTTTAAATTCTGATAAAATCAGCATGTGTTATTTCCAGAGAATGCTGTGAGTTAAAAGTATTTTATTTTTAGTAGAAACTAAGCAAAACTTCTCTAGAAACAGTTTAGTGTTACAACAGGTAGATGTTTAATGCTTTTTAAAATAGAATCCTTTTAGCTATTTCTTGGAACGTCCTACAAACAGGGCAAAAAGACCATTTTGCACGAGTTGTTGTGAACTCTAGCGCTCCAACTGTATAATTGTGAAAATTTCAAATTTGTTAGATATTTAAAACACAAATGTTTGTTTAAAAAACAGTGAACACTTTAAAAAAGTAATATTTTTATTTTATTTTATTTTATTTTTATTTCAGCATATTATGGGGGTACAAGTATTACGGTTATATATATTGCCC
>VBSM01002608.1:38570238-38625676 GCA_008086735.1 Cheirogaleus medius
TCCAGTTCTTAGTGGGAATGCTTTCAATTTTTCCCCATTCAGTATGATATTGGAAAGTAATATTTTTAATGTATTCAGTTGACTTAGATAATATTACATTTGTTAATTACTTAATTTCACTTGAAATTGTTAACAACATCCAAGTTGTCATGCATGGGTCTTTTCAATTTCAGAGATAATAGCCATGTTTCCTGTGGGTTAAAACAAACTAAGATTACCAATACAATGAGGTCGAGTAATTTATTAAGAATAAATTGGTGAACAACCAAGATGGCTGACTACAGACATTGATTAACAGAGTGTCCCGGCTGGAAGGTAGAATATTGGACTGAGGAGAGCTGAGTGCAGTTGCAGCTCAGGTGTGGATAAAAAGGAGAGATAACAGAGACATCTGGAGACTCAACTGAGAAAAAATGCAAAGCTGAGAAAGAAAGAGATAGAAAGGAGAAGATAGCAGCATGGACCAAACCCATAGAGGCTTGGAGCTCAGTGAAAGGGTAAGGGGACACTTGTCCTCCCCCACATAGGTACCTTTGGTGAACAGTGGGACATAAAACATATTGGAGGTGATTCCACCCTCCATGAGCATCATAGCCCAACTTCTCTCCATGCTGAATCCATCTCCCTTTCTGCCTTTCCCCAGCTGGTGATCACAAGAGCAATTCTTGATAAAATCCTGTATAATAGCCTCCCTATCTGAGTCTTCTTATTGGCAAATCAAAATTGTCATATCAAATACACTGGTATCATGTGCCTCTGGATAGGCTGCACATTGAAGGACATACATCAATTTTGTAATATTCCTGGCAAAAATGTAAAAACTGAATCTAATTATGAGGAATCATGCAGATAATTCCAGAGTTAGATACTCTACAAAACAACTACTCTGTATTCTTCAAAAATGTTTATTTTGCTTATCTATATTTTCTGTTTTTCCTGTACTAATCATTAATTGCTATGCCAAAAAAATAGGGAAAATGCCATTTCCATTAGTAGCATAAACTGTAGTGAAGATAGGTAAGGTATGTGCTGATGGCAGATAGCATATGTATCTTGCATATCTTGCTGGACAGGTTCTTTTAGAAAATGTTTGCATAAATGGTAAATTTTAAAGTATTTATAGGGCCACTAAATAAGTAAACTAAAATTTTCCTCCCAGAAATTCAGATTGGAAAGAAAGGAAAGTGACAATTTTTCCCTTCCTTAAGAATAAATTGGGAAATGACATTTTCTTTTTCTGAATGGTAAGAAATGGCAGGAACAGAATAAACGATGTAATGGAAAAGTAAGCTAAGTAGAAAGGCATATTGGAATGAGGGCCTGAAAAAATGAGGAACAAATGGGGAAATGAGAAACCAGAAATATTCTCCTTTCTGGAATTATATTCTAGTCCGAGTATGATGAATCTGAAACTGTTATCCAGAAACAGCCTTGATTATGAAGCAAAGACAATGTTTGATGTTGGCCTCCAAGAAGTATAATTGAGTTCATGTTTCTGTTTGAAGAGTGGAAAAATCTCCGTCAACTCAAATTCTAGTCAGAATATGAAAACACATCCTTCCCTTTGTCATAACCAGAATATTCTGCATGGAGAGAGGACCAGGTGTTCAAATTAAAGATTTGCTCTCTCTCTCTCTCTCTCTCTCTCTCTCTCTCTCTCTCTCTCTCTTTCTCCTCCTATCAGTTGAACTCCAAGCTTATCAAGACTCATCATGTTTGTTATCTAATCTGTTTATGCAAATTACATTTTAAAAATAATTACTTTATTTGATGAAATATGAGTGTGAATAAAAAGTTGTAGTTACTATGAAAGTCAGTGGAATGCTTTGAAGAGACGAATAAAATTGAGCTGCTAAAAAATAAATTTGGGCAAGATAACTAGAAATGGGAAGAAATCATAAAAAAAAAAGCCCGACTCTGCATTCAGATTGCATTGCAAGTGTCTTTAAGTTCTCATTTCACATTATCATAAATTGGAAACTACAGGACATTCATTATTGGTGTGTTTTTACACAAGATGAATAATACGAGGCTTCGGTCAGTGGACTCATTCCCAGAAAAGGCCTTGATTTAACGTCAATGATTGGCAAATGGAGATATGCGGTTACATTTTAAGTTGTAATAAATTGATATATCTTATCATTTTAAGAGATTGACTTCCTCTTTAACAGAATGTTTCTATTAAATAATCAACTGTCAGATTATGATGACAAAGAGGCTGCATCTCTAAGGTAATCATAGTTATAATTCCAATGCAAGATATGGGCTAATAGGAGAGATTTGTTAAAGTATACAAAGTTATAGCTAAAATGGGAGGAATAAGTTCTAGTGCTCTATACCACTGTAGGAAGATTATCGTTAGCAATAATATGTTACATAGTTTCAAATAGCTAGAAGAAGGATACCAAATGTCCCCAACACAAAGAAATAAATATTTGAGATGATGGATATGCTAATACCCTGATTTGATCACTATACATTATATGTATTGGAACATTGCTATGTACACCATGAATATGTACAACTATTATTTGTGAATTAAAAAAAAAGATGTGGGCTAAATTGTAGGCTAAAATTTTTTAAGCTAAAGTTTTCATTGCTGCCATGAATATCAAAATTAACAATCATTGCAAATGTTGTTGCTAATATATACTTGGACTTTATGGAACCCTGTTGACAGCAATAGTGAAAGGTCTGTACCTGAACAGGAGAACCTGGTAAGGAACACCTATTAGAATGGTTGGTCTCAGCTTGTTTCTAGGTCTTATTGGATTGTAAATGAGTGCCTGACCCAAAGGCAACCATATACTCTTAACAAAAGGGAGAGAAGCAGACTATGAGTTGTTTTGAGAGTTCTGCTCAATAGCAGTGCCCCATAATGTGTGGTCCACATATCCCCCAAATGCTAGCCACTGGTGATTATCTTTTAATTTAATATCTTCAAAAAATTCTTAAGGCTAAATCAAACATAGAGCAAAAAGGACAGCTCCCTTCTCAATATTTCTAAGTGTTTGTATCACTCTTATCATTACTAACCAAAATTTAATGATCCCAGCTCAGTTCTTGAACCCTTCTCACTATGTTGCTTCCTGTAGTTGTCAGGGTGTCTGCTTGTCCAAGAAGTGCCTTTGTGTAAGTTAGAGTGAAGCTGAACTGAGGGCACGGCTTGTTGACCAGAACTTAGGCTGGATTTCAGCCCCCACTCACTACTTTACCTAGGCACTTTGTTAAGGGGACAACCTGCACAGCTATAGGGGGCTATTATCTTTCCACAATGTTCCTCTTCCTTTATTCCTATAAGCAATATTGAAACAAGGTTTTCTAAAGGTGTAACTGAGTTGCATAACATTTTGGTGATAATGGAAGAGAATTATAACAAAGAATAGAAATAAGAAATTTCTTGCAGTTCCTTAGGTCCCTGCCTTCACCATGATATTGTCTACCATTTGGTAGCTTACTTAGATCACAAAATGTAACACAGATACTTCTGATAATTTTTCCTTTCCTAATTACAAATAAATAGTGACTATTTGAACCAATCAAAATAAAGAAATAATTTTTGATAATGTGAATCGCATAGAAATATACAGACAGATAAGTAAGAATCTGAAGCCAAGATACACTAAACAGAAGCCATGAAGCACAAAAAGCAGCCATACCAAGAAGCTGGGCCATGACAACAGAGGTACATCAGTACTGTTGCTGGTTCTCTAGGGTTTCCATAGCATCTAGAATGCTGCACCATGAGGTCTGATTGTACCACTGTTGAGACTATTTGCTAAGTCTTCTTGTGTCCTCAGGGGAACTTCATAATTAAACACTGCCCTTGAGGAAAGCAGAGTATGATTTTGTTCAAGCAACAAAACAGAGCCTAACAGACCTACAGATATCCCTTATCTTTCAAATTCCCTCAGCATTTGACAGACAGCCTAAAAATGACGTGGGCTCTTAATTGTTACTTCCTTGCAAAAGTAGAGATGAGCATTTTGAGTCTTTACTAAGCGAATCTCTGCTCTCCCAAAGCAAACGTGTACCCACAAGAGTCTCTGTGTAGAGAAGGATGATGATTGTGGCACCGGCTTCACCTTTCTGTTGCATATGGCAGCAGAGGAATTCCTTACTGACTATATAATCAACTTCCTGGAAGTGAACTGTAGCTTAATTATGTATAAAATGTCCAGTGATACCTCCGTGTGTCCTTTTCAGATTATAACAACTGCTAGACCTTTCTTCTTCCAACTCTTTGGCAGCCATCCTACACATTTTATAAGATAATTGACTTTCCTAAAGGCCCAAATGCAGGACAAATATATATGATGAAAGGATGCAGTTATTCTTAAAAGGGCCTCCCTTGAAACAAACTGTTTATTTTCTGACTTACAAAAAAAAAAAAAAGATATAGGAAATAATACCAAACCAAAGAAAAAGTAACCCCCAAACGAAAACACGTAAAAGTTAAGACTCTACAAATTTTATTATTCTTGGAAACCATTCTGCTCTGTGAGGACGTCTTATAGAGATGTTTCTCCTGATTTTTCACAGTTCTCCTACTGTCTCTCCTGGAATTTATTTGTCTGAGATTGTCTCATTATAGCTCTTCTGAGGTTATGCTGTGAAGGAACAATCTCAGTATGCGGAGTGGAGCATTTATAGGGCAATTGGGGCCATTTTCAAACATAGTGTTGGATTTCGAAAAGCCTTTCATTTTGCTAATGTAAAAATAAAGAGGATAAAGCCAGGTGGAAGTACAAGGTTTCTTTGTTTTACTTGTTTTCATTCAATAACTTGAAAAGGCGAAATAATGCCTATAATTATCGGGTAACAGCCCCACCTAATCTTGATTCTTGCTTGCTTGAGCTAAGTAATTCTTTACATTTAATTGTGAGTAAATTGAATTGTATTGCTTTTTTTTATAAAGCTAACCACCACAGTAGTTTTTCTTAGCCAAGAATTACTCTATTACTATGTATTGAAGCATTTAGGAACACCCAAGATCTTGTGGGCTTAAAGCTAAATGAGTTAATTTGAGTACAGGTAATAAAGATTGATATATTATTTTAGTTGCCAGATTCTTATTTCAGGAAGAACTGTTGGCACTTGGAATAATTCATCGATATTCTTTAGCGTTTTCTATACTTGCTGTACAGCTCCCTTCTACACTGGCAATGTTTCATTTTGTCTTTTATTTCTGAAACAGAAAATACCATTTTAAAGATGAAGTAATCTTTGACTGGCTTAAAGGTAAAAACATACCATTTTGGAGAAAATGGGACTAAAATTCTTTAGAGAGATTTATTTTATACCATTGAATACAGTGTCTTTAGAGCACCAATGAGTATTGCACCAGATGGAAAGCTATTACCTTCTTACAGTCCTATGAACAATGCTCACGTAGGTAATACTAATGGGACAGCACATTCAAAAAGCAAACTGTATGACATGTTTTTTCTTTAAAAACAAAAGACTTTTGCTAGTGTCAAATAGGCCTTTTTCCTCTGTGCAAATAAAGCGAAATTCAAAGCCCTAATAAAACAATCCTAAGAACAACAAAGTAAAGACCTTAGGACATTCACATTGAAGGGGACATATTGCATAAATCTTCCAAAAGCAATCCCAAAATTCTGAAGGCAAAGACATTAATTAGGGCATGACCTTTATCTCTGTCAGGAACCCTTCAAAGTTCCTGGATACCGAGACACTGATGTCACGTTTCAGACCAGCACTCAGAATCAAATGTGTCTTTCCATAACCAGTAGGCATTTTGTTCCCTTAGAACTGACTTGTTGATATGACTGAATTTGCAGTGTTTGCCTGGTGATTGTGTATGGCACAGGAGAGGAAGGATCTGCTTTGAGTGAATATTCTGAACTGAGGACTAAGAGTTATTGAACAGCATTGGAAGAGAGAGAAGACACACAATCATTATGTTAGTTACTATTTATTTGCATGAGACTCTGATGCCAAACAACTTCTCAAACAAGGGAGGCCAATATTTTTTCTTTTAGGGACAATTCAGGGAAAAATAGAAATGTTCATAAGCTCTATTTATTAACTTCAAAATGGAAGCAGCCTTTTGAGTCTCAAGAAGGAGGAGGAGAATATGGAAGGGAGAGGTGTTTTTAAGCTTAGATTCCCTACTTTATTTTTAAATTTTAAAAATTATTTATTTTTTAAGGAACAGGGTCTTGCTGTATTGTCCAGACTGGAGAACAGTCGTGTGATCATAGCTCACTGCAATCTTGAACTGCTGGGCTCAAGGGATCCTCCTGCGTCAGCCTCCCGGGTAGCTGGAACTACAGACATGTGCCACCATGCCTCGCTAATTTTTCTGGTTTTTAGTAGAGACAAGGCCTTGCTGTGTTGCCCAGGCTGGTCTTGAACTCCTGGCCTCAGGCCATCCTCCTACCTTGGCTTCCCAAATTGCTGGGATTACAGGCATGGACCACTACACTTGGCCATTACTTTATTGACAAAAGAATGACAATGAGAAAATTAGCATGCTTTTAAAACAACTAAAACATTAATATACAGGACATACTAGAAAAGTAACAACTTGGGAACAGTTTTCTAGTCTTCCATTGGTCATATTCACATAACACTTTTGTGTAAACCAGGTGCATTTACACATATTATTTCATTTTTAAAACAACCTTCCAATTTTGGGAGGTTTTTTTTTTGAGACAGAGTCTCACTGTGTTGCCCGGGCTAGAGTGAGTGCCGTGGCATCAGCCTCGCTCACAGCAACCTCAAACTCCTGGGCTCGAGCAATCCTCCTGCCTCAGCCTCCCGAGTAGCTGGGACTACAGGCATGCGCCACCATGCCCGGCTAATTTTTTCTATATATTTTTAGTTGGCCAATTAATTGCTTTTCTATTTATAGTAGAGACGGGGTCTCGCTCTTGCTCAGGCTGGTTTCGAACTCCTGAGCTCGAGCGATCCGCCCGCCTCGGCCTCCCAGAGAGCTAGTATAATTTTGGGAGTTTTATTGCACTGAATTTACAATTGGGGAATTTGAGGCTCAGAGAACTAAAGTGAGCTGCTCAGTAGCATACAACAGTTAAGCCATTGCTGGGGCTCTTTGTATGTACTGGGGTCCATGCAATGGAGATGCAGATGTGACTGAGAGCAGGACTTTCCCCATGGGAACCTTCCTCCCAACGTGGGCCTCCTTCCCTTGTGGTATGATGGCTGGGATACAAACACATACATATATATAAAGTGAGATGAGAACAAAATCCTGTTAGTGCAAGAAAGATGGAGGCACTAACAGCCTGAGGCAAATAGGGAAGGCTCTCAAAGGCATAGAAATTTCCCAGTGGTAGCAGCGGGAAGCTGCAATTCAAAGCAGAGGAACCAACATATCCAAAAGACACAGATAAATGAAAGAAGACCAGGTGCTCTAGGATGGAGGAGTTTTCCAGGGGATGGGGAAGAGGTGTGAATACCAGAAGTTACCAAGGGATGAATCTGGAAAGGTGGGTAGGGACTGGATAGTGGGGCGTCTTACATGCCATGCTCAAGTTTTATGGTCTGACTCACTAAAGCTTTGGGAACAGAGAAAGAGATAGATGTAAACTTAATTGTTGGAGATGGTGCCTAAGCTTAGAACCCCATTTTGACCCATGGATTCTGTAAAAACAAATTATATTTAATAGAAGTCCTTTCACTTGATGTTGCCTTTAACTTCCAACTTCAGAGAGAAATATCACATTTAATCTAAGCCTTTGAACTAAAAGATGAGTTTGTCAGTCTCAAAGAGTTACATGCTTATTTGATTGGAAGATTTTAATGCTTTATTTGATATCGGGAAATATCTGTGGAAATATTCACTTCCTGTTGATTAGAAATCAGAGAAACAACATAAAGTAAATTCAGTTGAAAGACGTAATTATGAAAATGTGAGTTTCGAAGCACTCTCTGTAATCCTGTTAAGTGAATAACCGAATGTCACGTCAGGTGAGAGTCTGCAGCCTTCATTCATGGGGCAGATGCCTGAATAGCCGCCAGCAGGCTACTGCCACGTTATCTGCGTCTTAACTGTCTTCCTTTCCAGATGTTTTCTCTTACCCCTGGTTTTACTGAAACAAGAAATCTCAGAAAAAAAAAAAATGAAAAAGAGGAAAATTCAAGCAACTGCTATTTTCATCTAAATTAACTCCATTACCTTGCTGCTCTCAGGTAAATTTTCTCTTGATCCTCTTTCTACTTCACAGCCATTGTAGCTCTTCCCTTCCTCTTATGTCAAATCATCATATTGCCTGGATCTTCCCCACACCAGGATTATTTACACCTTCCTTTCTGGGGGGACTCAGAATTCACGGTGTTATAGAAACAATAAGTACCACACACATGTGTAAGGTGTAATTATTTTCTATAATAATAAACATCTGCCTGGTGGGAGATGAAGGGAATCTTGTTATACGTGAAATTGAGACTGGGACGCTCATGAATAGAGCATAAAAGGGATTAATCCGAAAATCTCAATAAGAAAGCACAGACCTTATTTTACTTACATGCAGAGATCCCAAATCCCATGCTGGAGGTGTATATAATGATAGGTTATTAAATTGCCCAGCTAGCTCCATCTTCCGTTTCTCTAGGGGCTGAGACCGACAATTACTATGCAGAAAATGTGCTTCTATTGTGACACGAGATGATCAGCACGGAGGCGACACAGCGGCCACTTTCTCTTTACTGAAACACATTCAGAGAAAACATGGTCCTGGAGCTTTGTTCCGCAAGCAGATTAAGGACTTAATACAATTTCCTAAGTAAGAAGTCCTCAGATGCCGTCTCAGTGCCCTTCTGTCCTTCTGGTTTGGATTATGCGGGATGTGTATGCTATTAGTGAAGGAAAACTGAACACGGCCTGCAAGATGAATTGGGAAATATGAAAATCAAGCAAAAACAATAACAATCCAATTGTTCAAGCACATGCCTAAGGACAATTCACTGCTTAGCTGACACTCAACTTGCCTTTTGAAAGGTAATAGACTCCAGATCACATGTCAAGGAGATAATTTATTTACAACATTAAAAAAATAGCCCTTCCTGACTCTTGAAAGAGTGGTTGAGTGCATTCCAATTCTTTCGCTTCATGAATTGTACCTATTTTCTTGCCGCCTCCACTTTCTGGCATGGGAGGCAGATTTTAGCTCTGTCCTCACTGGAAATGCCGGATCATAGCACTATGGCAACCAGCGCTGTCGCAGGATTCTTCCAAGGATGCCACCCCCACAAATTCTTCCAACCCATGACTATTTCTCAGAATTTCCTGCTCCTCCAAAAGGCAGGGCAGATGGCCAGGCCCCAGAGCACACAATGCTCACAGTTGCTCCAGGTCTAAGGCTCTCAGAAGGACCACTCGAGAGGTCCACATGCATTTTGGATTTAGATTCCATCCCTCTTATATTTAAGAATGGAAGTTTGCACACTTGTGTTGTATTTTTTTATTCAGTCATCCCTACATGCTTCACAAGTGATATTTATGAAGAATATTTCCAAAGTAATATGCATTGCCATTTAAATATACCCTCTGCTTTCTCATCTT
The DNA here is from genome assembly GCA_008086735.1 of Cheirogaleus medius. NCBI lineage: Eukaryota > Metazoa > Chordata > Mammalia > Primates > Cheirogaleidae > Cheirogaleus > Cheirogaleus medius. Next base: position 38,579,789 of record VBSM01002608.1, read on the forward strand.
GATTCCATGTGATACAAAATTCTTCAAGTAATTGATTTCAAGTTTTGTCTTCTATGATAGCAAAATCACTCACATACACCCCCCAATATATAAAATAAAATACTCTCTGGAAAGCAAAAGAAGGAACTCACCTTTAGATACTTCTAAGGCTTCACCAACACCTTACAGTGGGAATTCCAGTGTTATCTTGGCGTTGTTTCCACTTTGGAGCTCTGGTGACTTTATTTTTATGGATGAAAAACTGATTGATCTGTTGGTTTATTTAAATTTGGACTCTTTCTTAGGAGAGGTACAACTTTGCATTCATTAATTTCTTCATGTATTAGATAAATATTTATTGAATTTCAATACGTCAGGTACTTTCTAGGCACTGAGTATACATCCATAAGCAATATCTACAATGGTTTCTTCTCTCATATGTTAATACTTACATTCTGGAGGAAATCTGTAGAGAAGTCCAAAAGCTGGAATATGTTTAGTGGCGAGGAGCACTGAGTTCTAGTGTTGCTACTTATAATGAATTATGATGAGGCTTTGGGCTTGTCTCAGAATTCTGTAGACCTCACTTCTCTTGTTTATAAAATGAAAGAGACAGACTGGTCGCAAGTTTGTTTTTTTTTTCTTTTTTCTTTCTTTCTTTTTTCTGCTTTTCTTACAACAGTATCATGATGACGAAACCAGTTGCACTAGACACCTTTAGCTTTTAAGAGAGTATGAAATTTGTGAATCTAGTACTTTTGTCTGTGGTTATTCAATCCTGCATTTAATAAGTGTGCAATGTATGTCTTCTATATGAGCAGACTGTACTTAGTCAGCAAGACACAGATAAAGGAGATAAGTTTCTCTCTTCAAGATCTAGTTGGAGAGACAGTTATTAAGGTAACTAGCAGAACTCTAGAGGGATAAATGCTGTACTTACTAGCAGTCTGAAGAAGATACAGTGGGAACCAGATCAGAGTATAATTGATTCTACTCATGGGATTCAGGTAGGGCTTGCAATGGAGACATTTGGCCTGGGTCTCCAGGGTTGGATAGGTAGAACTAGTGAGAAGAGAGAACGGTGTAGAGATGGGAAAGGGCACTGCACTCCAAAGGGTGAAAGAAATAAAGAGTTCTTCTAGCATAAGACTTAGGGGTCAGCCTTCACTGTGAGTGAGAGCAAATCAAGATTAGATAGTGAAGAACCTTGAATGACTCACTGGGAAATTTTAACTTCTGTCATTAAGACAAGGAGCTTGAAACTGAATATTTTTCTTGGTACAGGTCAATGGTATTAATTTATCTGAGTGTTTTCAATGCTAGTTACAATGTAGAATGCTTAAAAATATTCTATCTAGGTTCTCTTTTGTTTGTATACAATACATCATAAGGACCAGAAAGACTGGTAAGTTTGCCTGTTTATATGCATAACCATTTAATTAATTAGATTGAATTAGGTGAAATACAATCAATAAATGCATTTATTTTTCTTTGGTCTTTCAACTTTCACAGATATTCTTTGAATTCCCTGCTGTCTTGCTTTGAATACTTGGGATCCATGCAGATGTGAAAGCTTTCAGTCACATTCAGCTATAAGGATAGTCTCATTTTGGTAATTGTCACCACTTTTAAAGTAATAAAAGTCCATTCCAAACTTAACTAAAATTTCAATCCCCATTCCAAGTTAAAGATATCTTCCCTTACTCCCAATAAGCCTGACCCATGCATTGGGAACCTTTCATAGGGAAGGAGCTATAAACTGGTCTTTTATTCTTTGCTTTTATGTGTTCCACATTCTCCAGGGTATTAGCATTGGGAGGAAGAATTAGAGGAAAATTGCAGAAGTATTTTCCTAAGCTGATGCTTTTATAATTTTCACCTCACTCTGTGTCTGCTGGGAGGCTGAAAGTAGATCTCTGTTTCTCCTGTGGACCTAGACATGTGATCTTCAAAGCACCTGCTTGGGACTATTGGGATGCTGCCTTTTACCCCCTGCACAGTATTCTAAGTTGTTGACATGCTCTCTCAGTGGGACATTTTGTGAAGTTTCCACAGGCTCCCACTGCTGGCAACTATCACTTGGCAGACTTCTGTTTTGGGTGGGGTACCTTCAGATGGCTCAAAGTTGTTGTTTTCTGTGGCATCCACTTTGTCTTCAGGAAACTCGTGCATCTTTGCCCCACCAGGAGGACTTGTCTTACTGCTGCCCTTTCTCCCTGCCATGAAATCATGGAGTGATCTAGGCATTCTCCTGCACCCAGAATTACCCATGCAATAAATGGTCTCTTGGTCTAAATATATGCCCAAACTCTGGAGAGAACAGGTGATTTCTCCTACACTGGTCTGGAGGAGGCACTAGATAGATCCCAGTGATTGTCACAATTGAGGAAATGTCCTCCAGGGGGTTGAGACACTAGTCTGTTCATATGGCACCTCCGTAATCTATAGTATTTTTTCTTGGAGTTTGTCCTTTCACTTGGTGGGAAATAGACATGAGAATCAAGCACTCCACAGCAGGCTGAGAGAGAAAGGCATGGCTCTTCTTTTAAAGAATCTCCTGGATGGAAGTGAATGGAGGACAAGTTTGGCCATCTCATAGCAATCTGTTGAGGACATGGGGGTATCTGGCAGCTTCTTAAGGTCTCCTTTAGAATGTAGAAACATCTTTTATTGACCTCAGTTTTAAAACTTTAGCTAAAATTGTGAGAAATAAGAAAAAATTCCCGTCTGCATTCTGTAACAAATGCTTCTTTTATTTTCTTAGTGTATTTTTTTTCCTTCTGTAACATTTCATAATGTTCACTTAGACAATTCTAACCTGTCTTGCAGGGATAAAGGGAGCTAATGAAAGGCTAGATTTATAAAACGTAGGGCAGCATCCCACTGGGAGACAATAGTGATAGAGGCAATAGTAATCACAGTGGAAACTCAAAAAGATAAGGCCACTCAGGGGCATTGGATCAAGCTACATTTGCAACCACTCTTCCCCATTTAGAGTGTTGTGCCCAGAGCTTTTCTCTTGAAGGGCTGGACTCTTTATTAAAAGGGGTTCTCACCTGGAAAACACTTCCTTATAGTGACAAGTCATTTCCTTGCTGCATATCTTAAAACCTTTTTGCTATAATAAAAATCAATTTCATCTACCCTAATCCTAGGATTTACATAGAATCCAAATATTAAAAACCCTCTTTTTTACATTATTTCATAAGTTAATAACTTCTAATAATGACTTTTCACATTCTAGTATCAATTAAGGAGTATGCAAATAGTTCGACCACTTATTAGTCATTTGTTGGTGGTAAAGAGATGACCAGCAGCCATGTTGTCTTCACCAATTGACAACTGTAATTTGGACACTTCTGTCTCATTGTGGTACTGATATGTTTATTGAGTCACTCACTATCCATCCCTTACCTTTGCTGGTCTCTAGGCAGAGGCTCTTTTGAGATTCTTCATGTGGTGAGGATCATGGCTGCTAGGATCACTGGGAATGTATTTTTACAACCCCTGATTGGGAGGAATCTTCCCTAAAGTTTCAGCCAGATAACCCCCAAGGAAGGACTCTAATCAGCCTACCTCAGCTCACATGCTCAGTTCTTGTCCCCGTCACTAGGGCCAGGCACTGGGTTTACCAAGGTTTCACTCTCTAGCCAGAGAAATGGATTCTGCTTTCAGAAGTAATTAGAAGAAGCAGCACTGAATAACCAGAAAGTAGCAACCATAGGATATTTAGATAGATCATCGTGATTTTGTGTACAGTTACAGATGATTTAGCTAAACTTTTGATATTTTTCCCTAAAATCTAAAGAATTTGCTAGCTTTACCTTTTTTCATCCTTGACTATGTTTTTAATATGAATGACTCATAGGGGAAAATCCCTCTTATTTTGTAGCTAATAATCTTAAAGCATTTTATTCACCTTAGATTAAACTGTGCATCTGTTAATTTGTGTAACTGGAAATGTCCTGGAGAAATGTCTTTTCTATTTTGACCACAATGGAAAGAGCACTTGCACACATGGTGCAGTCATTCTGAATGTTCAAAACAGAAGGACGTTATGGGGACTGGTGCTGTTTGCTTCCTGTTGTAATGTCATATACTTAATGGGCAGAGAGTGGGAGAAGCTGGCAAGCTATTCAGTCTCATTGTGTGGTACCTGGGAGAGTTAATCAAAACCATATAATTTATTGAAGTACATATATTTACAACAGTACAAAATACATCAAACAGCAAATGAGTCTGGTATGCCCGACTAAGAAGGTGAGCAAAAATCAATATTTAAAATGAGAAAATGCAAACATTCTATCTTCGTATTAACAGTCTTGAGGAAGAAACAGCTGTTACATTAGTTATTACCTTGCAGAACCAACACAAAATTGTAATTTAATTTCTTGGACTCATAGTTGCTTGGCTGCAGCATCACCACATGATTTAAACCCTGCAAATTTTGGCTTTACCATTAACTCCAGGTGCAAAATTTTACACTAAGCCTCTATTCTTTTTTGAATTGAGATTCTTCCCAACTGAAGGTTATTTTCAGGCAACTGAAGACTTTAATACATAGACTTTCTTAGTGAATTCCACTTTCTGTTTCCTGGACTTACTTGCAAGCACAGAGATTTGAAATGTATTATGTATCTTAGACCATGATGTTAGCATATGTCCAGAGTCTCCATTTTTGTTATCATTCTATATTATCCTTTAAAAGATGTGTTTGCTCTTCTAAGTATTAACAGTCTAGTACCAAGGCATCAAGATGATTTTCAGTTTGTACAGGCACCAACAAGTTCTCAAGAAATATTGCAAAGTGGAAAAAGTAAGCGTTGTGTATATGTGTGTATATATATTCACTTGCACATTAATTACTTTATGCTATTTGTCAGTAAAAAGCTGTCTAAAAAAGCTTCCCAGTTGATTCATGCTACACATGCTACCCACTTTTATTTTAGATCAAGTTTCTAGATGACTATCTGCACACAAGAATCATAGAGTGTAGTGGAAAATCTACCAGCGCTCCTGCCTACCACAATCCCCAGCACTACAAACAAAGTATCAACTGTGGGATCAAAAGGTTACCTTTCTCTAACATGTTCTATTCTCTAAAATCAACTCTTAGCCTGTATCTTTAACTCTTTATTATTACCAAGACTCTTACACAGAAAGCTAAGAGTCACTCCTTAAAATACTACACAGAAGTTAAGAATTCAGTCACTCAAAAAAATATGTATTGAATATTTGTACTGTGGGTACAGCTGTGAAAAAGACAGAAAAGATTCCTGAATCCATGGAACTTGAGTTTTAGTGGAAAAAGACAGGAAAAAGCTAACAAATAAGTAAGATATTTCAAAGAGTTGTAAGTACTATGAAAAATAATTGATATGTTTAACATCCCTGGAGAGTGTTTGCATTTTAAAATAGTCATTTGCTAAATTAATTTATTCTGGAATCTTGGAATTTATGTGGGGATTGCCGCCTAACACCTTCTTCCAGAAAATCCTCTGCTTGCCACTACATTTTGTTTTCAGTAGTCAGAAATTTCTTTTTCATCTGGCTTGTACATAGAAGTGTGTGGGTTATTTGACTAAAAAGCCAGATAGAAACAGAACCGTGGGTAAAACAGGAGCCAGCAACTTGTGGGTGTTAATGTGTTTTTAGCAAAATTTTCTCCCATGTACTTTTTAAACACAGACAGTAGAGACAGAGAAGGAAGAGAGAGGAGTAGGAACTTGCTGGGAGAGAGAGGGGTGCTGGCCTGCACAGGCAGAAGTCTCATGTGAAAGTGAAATGTCTTTGGTTGCGGTCTCCATGGATAGTGGGGTAACAGGTTGATTCATTGCAAAATGATATTTAAGTCATTTGTGCAGAAGGCTATGTTGGCAGCTTGTTTCAATTTTGTCCACAGAACTAAGCTGAGCTAAGATGAAAGAACTTGTTAGAAATCTGGGATATCAGTCTCAAACTGGGCAGCTGCCCCATCCTACAAGGGTCATCTATGCTTTCCCATACTGTAAGTCACTATATTGAAAGATGCATTTTATGTAGTGCTATACATAATTTTATTTTGTGTACAATCTTATTTCCTAATTTAGGATTTAGCTTCAGATAATTTGTAGTTGATACTTTTACTGCCATCAATTTGTGGGTTTATAGAGAGAAATATAGGCATTTTTCTGTATATTTGTACACTCCTACACAAACACATATAGCTCCTTACTTCATAATTAAGGCTCACAAGCAGTGTTTCCAAGGCACTCTTTTACCAGAGGGAATATAATCTCAAAGCATATTTGGTAGATGGGAAAAGTTCCTAGTGAGTGGGGATCTCCCCTAGGAAAGTTCTCAACTACGGAATTAGTTCTGGGGTGGGAATGGTGTGGGGTGTTCAACAAAGGTTGTACCTGGCTCAGGTAGGGGATGCCAGGGAAAGATTCATGAAAGGAGTGTGTCTTACCTGGAAATTAGCCAGACAAAAGAGACCTTCCAGATGTAGGGAACATCCAGGGCAAAGGTAGGGAAGGAACAAAGGACATAGCGAGGGAATAGCAGGACATTTGGTATTACTTCAGCATCTAGTGAATTGAAGGAAATGGTGGAGGATAGTGTCAAAGAGTTAAGCAGGAGCCAGATCATGAAGAGTATTCTATGTTCTTACATGTTGTGCTGAGTGGCTTTTTCTGCTGGTACTGTAAACAACTGGGAGGCTTTATTCAGGGAAGTTACACGCCACATTCTACTTTTTAGAAAGACTGTCCACCTTTATAGTTCTGTGGGGATCTGAGGAGAGTCAGATTGGAACTAGAAAAACAATTTAGGCAGTTGTTGCAATTATCTATGCAGAGATGACATGTGCTTGAACTAGGGCAGTGGTAGTTGAAATGGAGATGAGGATGCAGATCAAGAACATGTAGAAAGAAATTTCAGAAGGGCGTGGCTATTTGATGGAATGAATATAGGTTGGAAGAAAATGTGCAGAGAGTAGAAAATCTCAAGGATAACCTACAGGTTTGGTTGACCCACCAGAAAGAGAATTCAGGTAGAGGAGAGCATTTTAGGGAAAGAGGCAGGTTCAGTTTTAATCATGATGAGGTAGAGAATATCTAACTATCAATGTTCAACAAAAAGTTGCATATGTGAGTCTGATGCTTGGAAGAGACTGTGCTGAAAAGACAAGCTTAAGGAGTAGCAGTATACAGTGGTACTAAAACTGTGAGAGTAAGTGTTTGCTATTGTCCAGAAAGAAAATGGAGGAAAACCCTGGGGAGAGAGAGGTAGGAAGGGAGGGAAGGGAGGGGAGAGATAGAGAGAGAGAGAGAGAGAGCAAGCTACCCAAGAACAAGATCAAAAAAATAACACTGAAGAGAGTTCCAAGAAGGAGGGTGTGACCAGCCCTGTTAAGTGTGCCTAAGTTAAGTGCTCATTTGGTTCTGTGAGGTCATTGGTGACTTTGGCAAGAGCAATTTGAGTAGGATGTTTGTAGCACAAGTTGGATTCCTGTGTGTTGAGTGGTCTCTGAGGAAGTGGAGTCAGCAGAGTTTACCCCTCTGTGAGGTTTGGGTGTTTAGGGAGGCGGGAGGTTGTCAGTGTCAAGAGAAGCTCCTTGTGAATTAGAAAAGACTTGGACTAGTTTTTAGTCTAGAAGGAAAGTGCCAATGAGTAGAAGACTTTAGAGATAAAAAATTTAGAGGCAAAAATTGATGACGTGGCAGGAGAGAATAAATTCAAGGCATAGATAGAGACTTGAACTTGCATAGCAGGAGGAAGACCTTTTTCTTTGAGGCTGGAGGAAAGCCAATAAGGATGGTTGTGATTATGGATGGACATGCTAGGAAGTAATAGTGACTTATCAGAGATCTTCCCAGATGGCCTTAATAGGATACAGGATCATATTTTGTCAGTATGTGGATCAAGAGTTGATTATGAAGCTTAATGGGAATGGAAGGAGTTTGAGAGAATGACTGGGGATATTAGGGAGAAAAATTGATCTTACTGAAGTTGGAGACTCTCAATTTGAAGTGGCACAAATCTGCATTGTTGTGTGATTTTTCTCTTTAAGTGCTCAGCCTCTTGGGTGTGAGAGCAGAGAGACTATTTAAAGCATTGGTCCAGGGGCAGGGTTTTACCAGGTAGGAAAATGGAAGGAAAATGATTGTGGATTAAATGAGACTAGTAATAGGGTTGTATGGCTCAGAAGATTTATTTTAGTGTCCATGCTCAGTAGGGAAAGATAGAAAAGCAAATGGTCTCTACATGGAGGATTCAATGTCTTGGATTCCTTTCTAAAGTCAGAGATCAGGTGGGATAGGAGTGAGGCTTGAGAAGGCTAAAGAAGGGCACTGTTACCAGAGTTTAGAGTATTTGAAAAAATGCTGAGTAGACCTGGGTTATGAAATAATCCTCTGTGTAGCTCTAGGAATGGGTGACAGACATGAATTTGAAAAGAACAAATTCTCAGAAGAATTTCTGAGCAGGAATGGGTATGGAGAAGAGTTTCAGATAAGCACAGAAGGCAGAACAAACACTGAGAAGATAGGACTATAACAATGGAAAGAAACTCAAGAGATACTGCGGAAAGAGTTGAAAGTAGGATTACTGGTTGGGGAATCCTGAAGACATACATGTAGCACAGTGAAGAGAGAAGTGAGGAGGTAGAGGCTGGCTTACATTGAAGACTGGTTGTAGAAATAAGAGTTGTGTTTATTTATTACTAACCTTGACTATCTTAATTCTAGCAAAAGATAATTCTGAGACCAGAACTCTTGAAGGTCCAAGGAAATATCATGCTATTCTCCAAGTTGGTGAGAGCCCTGTTCTCAATTGAAGGTGATGATGGTTCGTTTCTGTTTGGCTTTTCTGTGTTACATGGGTTGATTTTTACATCCAGGCCCAGGATTACTGACTCTTGGGATTCATAAAAAGCTATAAATGAGTCCTGGAATGAAAATCTCTAAAACTGCTGTCAACCTATTGGTCTTTATTGAGTATAGTTTTGGAAGGAAGGAAACAATCATCTTCTACTTCCTGTTTTTTGTCTGTTCTGTTTATTTTTGGTAAGGGGCTTGTTGGCTATATGATTTAGTTTTGATATCCTTTTCTATTGACATTCATTTATGTGGGAGAAAATAAATTACAGTGGAAAATATAACTCTAAAATGCTTTGACAGAGATTGCTGATGAGTATTAGATATCTTTCTTATAAAGAACTTGCTTGCCTCTGTTTCATTTGAAAACCACACCATGGTTAATGTGGAAGTGATTTCATCTGTGATTATTGACCTACACAATTGTTGATGTCTATAGACATCACATCAGACCCTTCAAGTTTACATGCCTATCTCATGGTCTTCTGCTCTGACCTGGAGTAAATCACTTAATTACTGTGCATTTCAATTTGCCAACTGTAAGTGTGAGGCTGCATTGTTTAGCAAATAGAAGACCAAAGGAGAATGAAGAGAATTGCTTGAATGTTTGCCTACCACTGACATTAATGACTCTGGACAAGTCAATTACACCAAGAAAGACTCTGTTTCTTCGTGAAAAAACAGCATCCATTCGCATTCCTACAAGAAAATTGTAAGATTTTAGATACACAACAATATATATAAGACATTTTAACTGTATCTACACTATGACCAACATATTTCCAAGGAATAAGTTGAAGAATAAGGTTATCAACAAAAAATATCAATGTGGAGACTGAATCCATCAGTCTCCCTTCTTGTAATTTTACTATCCATTTTGTATCTTTGTTTCATGTATTTGATTATGTAAGTATAACATGATTAAAATCTATAAGCAGGGTTAAGCAGTTGTAAATTATTTCTATTTGTTTCTATTACATACTGGTTTTCACAGAAATTTGCTTATGTTATAGTTTGTCTCAATTAGGGTTCTATATTTACCTAATATCTACTGAGTATGAGCCATGCACCAAGGAATATGCCAGGCCCTAAAGAATCAAAGATAATAGAATGGTGTGATCCCTGATTTCTACAAGTCTATTGTCTAATGACATCAGTTCATGTATTTTGATATGAATATTATGAAGTATTCATGAAATATTATGAAACATATTTTATATGTTCTAACAAGGTATAGGTGTTTTGGACTGTTAAAAAAACATATAGACTTTACTTTTTAGAGCAATTTTAGGCTCACAGCAAAATTGAGTAGACAGTGCAAAGATTTCTCATAACCCCCTGTACTCACACATGTACAGCCCCCCAGCTATCAACATCTCACACCAGAGTGGTACATTTTTTACAATCTTTGAACCAACATGGACACATCATTATCACCCAAAGTCCATAGTTTACATTAGGGTTTGCTCTTGGTGCTGTATGTTGTATGGGTTTTGACAGATGTATAATACTATATGTCCATGATTATGTAATCACATGAAGTATTTTCACTGCCCTAAGAATCATTTGAGTCGTGCATATTCATCCCTCTCTCCCCTAACCCTTGACGACCAATGATCTTTTTTTACTGTCTCCATAGTTTTTGCCCTTTCCAGAATGTCCATATAACTGAAATCATACAGTGTGCAGCTTGTCCATATTGGCTTCTTTCACTTTAGTAATATGCATTTAAGGTTCCTTTATGTATTTTTTGGCTTGATAGCTCATTTCTTTTTGTTGATGAATAATATTTCATTTTCCAAATATACCACAGTTTGTTCATCCATTCACTCACTGAAGGACATCTTGGTTACTTCCAAGTCTTGGCAATTATGAATAAAGCTGTTGTTAATATTTGTGTGCAGGTATGTTTGTAGACATAAGGTTTCAACTCATTTGATTAAACACAAAGTTATATGATTGCTCAATTATATAATAAGAATATATTTAGTTTTGTAGAAAAAAAACAAATTGTCTTTCAAGGTGGCTGTATGATTTTTCATTCTTACCACTCGCGAATGAGAGTTCTTGTTGCTCCACATCCTCACCAGCATTTGGTGCTGTCAGTGTTTTGGATTTTAGCTATTCTAACAGGTGTGTATTGGTGTTTAACGGTTATTTTAATCCTTTTGGACTTTTGGCTGATGTCTTCTCACTACATATTAAATATTACCGTGTGATGTGCCATGGCATAGTTTGAAGGGTTAATAGATAGACAATGAAGAACACAATAGGAAGAGGAAGAAAGGCCAGGCCATTTTAGGCAAAGGAATCTCTTGTGAAATGGCTCAAGAGTGAAAGAGAACATGGAAAATAGCAAAGAGCTGGGAATATGTTAGCGAATAGCTAAGGAAGAGTTTTAGGAGGTGAGGACATAGTTAGGTAGAGGCCAGATTTTGAGACTATGTTTGCTTTATGTTGGATTTTATTTTTGTAAAACATGAGAAAGTTTAAATAATCTTAAGTAGAGTCACCAAATAGTTTCAACTAGACAAACTTGATTAATCCACATATACATATACTTTTGCAAAATCATATCAAAAAGCCCAAATGTATGAGAAAATGTTCCTTTTTAAAAAAGAAATGCATACTGTCATATTTAGGGATTTGTTTAAAAATATTTTGGTAATAAGAACTTAAAAACTGAAAAAGAGTAAGTAAAGTAAGTATGGCAAAATGTTGATAATTATAGAATTGGGGTAATGGGCACATAAGTATTTGTCTTACTATTATCTCTATTTTGTTGTACATCTAAGAATTTTATAATAATTAAAAAATTACAAATACTAGACTAAGATTGGTAGCATTTATAAGTAATAAAATGAAAATTAGGTTTACATATAAGTAAGTTTATCTGGCATAATTGACAATGAGAAGAAGGTGGCCATGACCAGTTAGGAGTATATTATAATATAACAGGTAAGAAACTACGTGGACACTTTAATTGATGTATTATGAGTATAGGGATGGTATTTAAAACTATGAAATTTATTATATCTTTTAGAATAACTGTGTAGATCAAAAATAAAAGGCAATGAAGGACTGAACTCTAGAAAACAACAATATTAGAAGAGAACAAGAGAATCCATTAAAAAAACTTGGAGTAGAATGGCTTAAGAGGTGGGAAGACAATCAGGAAGCAATGAAGCTGTTATTGGATAAAAATATATACAGCATTTGTAAGTATGGTTGAATTTTACAAACTATGTACTGCCTTGCTCTAGGCTGTAGATGTTTGCTATAGGTTGTAGACCATGTCTTATAGAATCATAAATAGTCATCAATAGTTAAATAGTTTTCCTTAGTGTTGATAGTTCTTTCTTGTTCAGGATAATTTTCTTGCTGCCATAGCCATATTATTCTTCCAAATGAAAATTCTTAATTTGTTTATTTGTAGAGTAAGAATGGGGATTTAGGAGGCCAGAACTCAATAAAGAAAATAAATCTGATTGAAATGCAGAGGTCTAGGCTTCATGTCACATTAGGAAACTTTATTATTTAGTTATAAGTAGCCCATAGTCTAAACATGTTTTTGAATCAAAACTAATTAAATCAGATAAATATGATTATTTGCCTAGTACTTTTATTATCAGATCAATCAACTTTGTTTTCTCCATTATTGATAACAAAATGTAATTTGGTCAGGCTGAAACTAGAAAACTAATAACCAGGCATGCTGCAATTGAAGTCCCCTTTAATAATAATATTAATAGTTAATATTTATTAAATGCATGTTGGGTATTTATCAGCTGGCCAAGCACCATTCACAATTCATCTTGTTTAATCCTCGTAACTTTTCTATGAGGTTGATAATATTTATGCCCAATTGATAAGTAAAGTGTTGAAATTTAGTAAGATAAAATAATTTGTCTAAAGGCACACAGCTAGCAAGTGGTTGATCAGGAGTTGGTCCCAGTATGCACGATGATGGAGTACTGTGCAATGTCACTTTGTCTCCTTGGACCAGGCATTCAGAACACTCCATCACAAGGATGCCCAATCATGTAGTGTATAACCAGAGAACATAAGAATAGATAGACTTCACCTGGTGCCATAAAGATTGTGTTATTTTTAGAGCCTCTGGCTATATGCTAATTATGCTATAATTAGATGTTCAGCTAACATTTGTGAACTGAAATAATAGATTTTTCACAAATATTTTGGGGTTTTAGTGAAAATTTCATAACTTATGGGAAAATAAGAATCATTATGGTCATATTCTAAAGTGAATTATTTGAAAATGGAGGTTAAAATGACCTGTACTAGAGAATATGTGCTACATTTTAAATAGCATAGAAACAATTAATGAGTTGGATGTTCATAAATCTTTGAGACATGTTGGCATTTTCCCAAGAGTTTTAAAGAAACCAAAGGATAAAATTATAGAAATAATAGTTAAAATGTGTAGTTATAGTTCACTCTACCTAACAATTGGCAAGCTGTTAACATAAGTTTTTTTCTATAGCAAAGACTAGCGGAGTGCAAATACGGACACACAACCACCAAATCTCATGTCTATGATAGTAAGGATTCAGATCAGTATGTGGTGCTTCAGCCTGTAAAATTCACTGCCTCTTTCTGGGAAGTCTTAAAATGCCTCCAGGTCCATACCCACCTTGCATGGCTTCCTAAAACATAGGTCATCATGCTTGGTGCCAGGTGACCCTGCTTGGCTAATCATGACTGACTGCTTCAGAAACAAGTCCTGAGAAAACAGACACCAGGGGAAAGCTAGAGCCTCGAGGAAAAGAAAAGAGAAGATCAGTGAGCACTAACAGGAGAATTATGGAATCAAACTTATTCCCAATTTCATTAATCCAGTGTGGATTAATGTTTTTGTACACAGACTACACATTTTCATCCATAATTCCTTCATTCAATATGAAAGAGAGAGAAGAGGGGAGAATGCTCAAGCACATCAGTGCATGCCTACCAGAGACCCACTTAAGCTTTAAGGACACACATAGGCTGAAAGTGAAAGGATGGGAGAAGTTATTTCTTGCAATGGGTAACCAAAAGAAAGCAGGGGTGGCTATACTTATATCTAATAAAATATACTTCAAGTCAAAAACTGTTGCAAGAGATAATGTCATTATTTACTGATAAAAGATTCAATGCATAAAGAGGAATGCATATACATTTTCAACGTTTATTGAAATTGTATATGCACCCAATATTGAGTGCAATACATGAAGCAAATATTAATGGACACGAAGGGAGAAAATGATAGCAAACAGTAGGAAACTTTAATATCCCACTTCAACAGTGTATAGATCAACCAGACAAAAAATTAATAAGGAAATACTGAACTTGACTTGCACTTTTGACCTAATGGACCTAATAGACATACACAGAACTTCCATCCAACAGCGGCAGAATATACATTTTTCTCCAGTGTAGACGGAACATTTGCCAGAATATAGCATATGTTAGGCCACAAGACAAATCTTAATAAATTTAAAAAGACTAAAATCATATCTATTATTATTTTAGACCACAATGGTATGAAACTAAAAATCAATAAGAAGAGGATTCTTGGAAAATTCGCAGATATGTGGAAATTAAACAATATGCTCCTAAACAACCAAACAATCAAAGAAGAAATCTAAAGTTAAATTAAAATATATCTTGAGAAAAATGACAATGAAAACACAACATACTAAAACCTATGAGATGCAGCAAAAGCAAACTTCTAAGAGGAAAGTTTAAAGTAATAAATGCCTACATTAAAAAAGAAGAAAGCTCTTGAATAAATAGTCTACATTATGCCTCAAGCAACCAGGGAAAGAAAAACTAGGCTGGGTACAGTGGCTCACACCTGTAGTTCCAGTATTTTGGGAGGCTGAAGTGGAAGGATTGCTGGAGGCTGGTAATGTGAGACCAGCCTACGCAATAGAGCAAGACCTCCTCTGTATAAAAAATTAAAAATATTAGCTGGACATAATGGCATGCACCTGCAGTCCCAGATACTCGGGAGGCCAAGGTGGGAGGATTGCTTGAGCCCAGGAATTTGAGGTTGCAGTGAACTATGATTGTGCCACTGCACTTTAGGCAGGGTGACAGAGTAAAGATCTGGTCTCAAAAATAAATAAAGAGAGAAAGAAAAATAAAGAACAAACTAAACAAAAAATTAGCAGAAGGATGGAAATAATAAAGGTAAGAACAGACAAAAATCAAATAGGGAACAGAAAAAACATAGAAGGAATCAATAAAACTAAGAGTTGGTGTTTTGAAAAAAATAAACAAAATTGACAAACCCTTAGCTAGTCTAAGTAAAAAAGGAGAAGACTCAAATAAATAAAGTCAAAATTGAAAGTGAAGAAATTACAGCAGGCACTTCAGAATAGAAAGGGTCATAAAGAACTATTATAAATAATTTTATGCCAACAAATTGGATAACCTAGAGAAAACAGATAAATTCCTAGAAAAATACAACCTACTGAGGTTGACTCAGGAAGAAATAAAAAGCATGAACAGACAAATAACAAATGAAGTGATGGAAGAACTAATTAATCAAAAACCTCCCAACAAAGAAAAGCCCAGGACCAGATGGCTTCTCAGCTGAATTCTACCAAATATTCAAAGAAGAATTAATTCCAATGCTTCTTAAACTTTTCCAAAAAACAGAGCTAAAGGAAATATTTCCAAACACATTTTTATAGAGCCAGCATAATCCAATACCTAAGCCAGATAAAGACAGCACAAGAAAAGAAAACTACAGGCCAATTTCTCTGAGGAAGACTGGTGCAAGAATCCTCAATAAATAAAGGCTATTTATGAAAACCCACTGCTAACATTATCGGTTGGGAGAAACTAAAAGCTTTCCACTAAAATCTGGTATAAGGCCTATTCTTGCCACTTCTATTTGGTATAGTACTAGATGTACTAACAAGAACAATCAGACAATTAAAAAGAAATTCAAGACATCCAAATCAGAAAGGAAGAATAAAATTATCTCTATTTGTATATGACATTATCCTATATGTTAAAAAAATCCCACAAATATTGCACAAGAAAACTTTTAGAACAAATAAATGAGTTCAGTAAAGTTGTAGGATACAAAAGCAACACACAAAAATCAGTAGCATATTTTTTACGCAAATAATGACCTAACTGGAAAAGAAATCAAGAAAACAATTCCATTTAAAATAGTATTAAAAACAAAAAGCCTAGAACTAAATTTAACCAGGGAGGTAAAATATCTTTACATTGAAAACTATAAAACATTAGTGAAATAAATTGAAGAAGACACAATTAATAGAAAGCTAGCCCATGCTTATGTATCAGGAAGATTAATACTGGTAAGATGTTCATATTACCCAAAGCAATCTACAGATTCAGTGCAATCCCTATCAAAATCCTAATGGCATTCTTCACAGATATAGAAAAAAAATCCTAAAATTTGTATGGAATCATAAAAGACCTCAAATAGCCAAAACAATTCTGAGAAAGAAAAATAAAGAGGCATTACACTTCCAAACATTTGCACTCCTGTAATATCCTGAAATAAAAAAAAAATAAAAATAAGTAAAATTATATTACAAAGCTATGATAATTTTAACAATATGGTACTGGTATAAAAACAAAGGCATAGACCAGTGAAACAAAATAAAGAGCCCAGAAATAAATCCAAACATATAGTCAAATAATTTTTGACAAGGGCACCAAAATGACACAATGGGGAAAGGATAGTGTCTTCAATAAATGGTCTGGGGAAAATTGGATTTCCAAATGCAAAAGAATGAGATTGGATCATTCTCTTATACCATACACAAAAATCAACTCAAAATGGATAAAAGACCTAAATATAAGATCAGAAATTACAAAACTACTAAAAGAGAACATAGGGGAAAATCTCCTGGACATTAGCCTTTGTAATGATTTTTTGTATATTACACCAAAAGCTCAGGCTACAAAAGCAAAAATAAATAAATGAGATCATATCAAACTAAAAAGCTTCTGTACAGCAAAGGAAACAATCAACAAAATTAAACAGCAGCCTATGAATTTGGAAAAAATATTTGCAAACTATGTATTTGGTAAGGGGTTAATACCCAAAATTTATAAAGAACTCATATAACTCAATAGTAGAAAAACAAATAAGCCTATTTAAAAAGGAGCAAAGGATCTGAGCAGACATTTCTCCAAAGAAGCCATATAAATGGCCAACAAGTATCTGAAAAGGTACTCAACATCATTAATTATCAGGGAAATGTAAATCAAAACTACTATGAGATACCACCTCACAACGTTCAGGGTTGCTATTATAAATAAGTCAAAAGATAATAAATGTTGAACAGGATGTGGAGAAAAGGGAGCTCTTGTACACTGTTGGTGGGAATATAGATGAGTACAGCCATTATGAATAACAGTATGGAGGTTTCTAAAGAAATTAAAAATGGAACTACAGTATGATCCATGAATGCTTCTTCTAGGCATATACTCAAAAGAAATGAAATCACTAACTTGTAAAGACATTTGTAATACCATGTTTGTTTATTTATTTATTTTTTGAGGTAGAGTCTCACTCTGTTGCCCAGGCTACAGTGTCGTGGCGTCAGCCTAGCTCACAGCAACCTCAAACTCCTGGGCTCAAGCAATCCTTCTGCCTCAGCCTCCCGAGTAGCTGGGACTACAGGTGTGTGCCACCATGCCCGGCTAATTTTTTCTATGTATTTTTAGTTGGTCAATTAATTTATTTCTATTTTTAGTAGAGACGGGGTCTCGCTCTTGCTCAGGCTGGTTTCGAACTCCTAACCTTGAGCGATCCTCCCGCCTTGGCCTCCCAGAGTGCTAGGATTACAGGCGTCAGTCACTGCACCCTACCTGTAATACCATGTTTATTGCAGCATTATTCACAATAGCCAAAATATGGAAACAACTTAAGTATCTGTCAACAGACAAATGGATAAAAAAAAACTGTCATACGCACACACACACACACACACACACACACACACACTGGAATACTATTCAACCCTAAAAAAGAATGAGATCTTGCCATTTGCCACATGGATGAACCCAGAGGACATTTTGCTAGGTGAAATAAGCCAGACACAGAAAAGAAAAGTTTCATGATCTCACTTATATATGGAAACTAAAAAATAAAATTCAAATATGCAAAGATAGAGAATAAAACAGTGGTTTGGGCGAACAGGGAGTAATGGACAGATGTATGTCAAAGGATACAAAGTAGCAGATTCATAGGCTAACCAAGTCTAGAGACCTAATGTACAACATAAAAACTATAGGTAATAAAATTGTACTGCTAAATGAGTAGATATTAGCTGCTCTTGCAACAAAAACAAAATGAGTACTATGTGAAATGATGGGTATGTTAATTTCATTCACTATAGTAACCTCTTTTCTATCTATATGTATTCCATAACATCATGTTTTATACCTTAAATAGACACAATAAAATTTATCTAAAGTGAGAGTGAGTGAGAGAGAAAGAGAGAAAGATTTTTGATTTGTTCATGTCCCTTCTAAATATAAAGATTGTCTTATTCATCTCTGTTTTTTACAAGTCCTCCTCACTCCTCAGGGACAGCCCAGCTCCATTCATCAATGAAGTTTAGAACAATGATTTGATTTTTAGATGCATAAAAGTCATCTCAAACTTGACATGTCCCAAACTATCTCCTAATCCCTTCCGCTCAAGAAAGTGTTTATTTTTCCCCACAGTCTTCCCATCTAAGGTGATGGCAACTCCATTCTTCTATTTTCCAGGCACCAAACCTTGAAGATCTGCCTTGATGGCTTTGTCTTATATCCTATATCAAACAAACCATCAGCTCTTTCGTCGAAATATACCCAAGATACAGCTATGCTATGTTCTAAATGTTTGAGTCCCCCCCAAAATTCTTACACTGAAATCCTAACCCCAAGGTGATGATATTAGGAGGTGGAGCCTTTGGGAGTTGATGAGATCATGAGGGTGGAGTTTTTAGGTATGGGATTAATGCCCTTACAAATGAGGCCCAAGAGAGACCCCTTGTGTCCTCCACTTGATGTGAGGTTGTAGTCAAAAGATAGGTGTCTAGGAAGTGGGCTCTCACCTGACGCTGAAACTGTCAGTGCCAAGATCTTGGACTTCCCAGCATCCAGAACTGTGAAAAAGAAATTTCTATAGTTTACAAAGCCAGTTAGTTCATGGTATTTTTGTTATAGCTTCCCAAAGACAAGTTGTTTCTCACCACCTCTACTGCCATCACCTTGGTCAAAGCCTCCATCATTTCTTACTTGGTTTATAGAAATAACTTCCTAACTGGTATCATTTTTTTTTTTTTACCCTTACTCTCTTCAACAGCCAGTGTGGTCCAGTTAAATGTGACACACAGCTTGTCAGATTCTGTTACTCTTCTGCTCAGTACCATTCAATGCTTTCCTAGTCAGAGTGAAGGTTGAAGTCCTTACAACCATCAATAAGGCTGTATGTAATTTGCCCCTCACCCCCACCACTTATCTTTCTTAAGTTAATCCATTCCCTCTTCCTTGATTCGTTGCTCTAGCCACACTGATTTCTTTGCCATTCTGTGCATGTGCCAGGCATGATGTCTCTGTCAGGGACTGTTTCATTCCTTTGCCTTGGCTTCCTCAGGTCATTCCCCAAGCCCCTCCCTCATAAGAACTTCCCCCTTGCTTCACCCGAAAATGCAACATATACCCATGCCCTGACCCCTACACTCCCTGCTCACTATTTTTACCTGCACATTATTTTTCCCCATAGCACTTTTACCATTATATCTGTACTTAGAGTCTATAAGTAGTAGAATCATGAATGACAATTTTTTAATAATATCTATATTTTCTCAATATTAAATAAAGAGCATATTCAGAGAAAGAGGGATAGCTATGGGCTGAGAGAGTCAGGGAAGGTCTCATAAGGGAAGACTGAAGCTTCATCCTGCATGCTTGGTAGGCTGGGCGACATCATTCTAGATCACAACAAAGCTCTCGGAAAAGGTGGAGAGTACCATGTGTGTGGCATATTTTAAAGGCAGTGAGGAGAGCAGCCAGGCTAGTCTCTTTATCACCAAAATGTTGAGCATGCAATTGGGAGCAGATTATATAGGACCCAGGAGTGTGATTTTAGTCAGGTGATGTTTGTTTATTTAATAGAGGACACCAATGGCAGAATTATTCCACTAAATTTCTCCAGTCTTTTCCTTTCTTTTTGTCATTTCCAAGTAATCCTTAGTGTTCTTAGAAATAATTTGTGTATATCCAGCATTTTAATATTACTAATAACACTCATTTTATGTTATATTAGAAAAACTTAAGTTTCATAATGTGACATAATTATCTGTTTCAATCAAGATCCAATTATCTAGCCATTTCCAGTAGATATTTTTCCTAATATTTTTAAATGGAAAGAAAGAAAATTAATATAAAAATTATTAATCTGGAAATAAATTTTTGCAGGCTTAGAAATACAAAGAATATTAACATTTTATTTTATTTTGTTGGGGCAAAGAAATATCAAAAAATTTCTGTTATAAACCCTTAGTATATTTTTCTCAGTCTCATTTTTGTCCTTTATGTGACTGTGGGGAGAATATACCATCTTTAAAATAAATTTATCATCCTCTATAAATGTGTCTTCCTATGTGTGGAACATGGCTATGATTTCAGTATTTGGCTATGTCAGGAAAGGGCAAATCAGCACTTCATATTGAAAGGAAGGAGGATGAGAAATAAATACCTCATGTTATTACTTAAAATCTGCTTTGCCCACCCAGAGCTGAGACATTTCCAGGAAAGGGAAGTCAGACATGATGTAAAGCTTAAAGGTGTTCAGTTTATATTAGGCGACAAATAATATTGTTGACAAAAAGGCTATTCAAACACTTTCCATGGTAGCAGGTGTAAAGCATTTTCAAGGTCAGATTTGCAGATCATTGGGTGAGCAGAGAGTCAATATTGTAGGCTTTAAAATATAGGATACTAGCACAAATCCAAATGATATAGAATATGACTACCTTGGGGTAAAGTTTGAGCTCTTTTTTCACTTATCAAAGGTCCACCTATTCATGATGCATCTGATGATTTTCTACGAATGCCTTCATGCAGAGAGCTAAGCAATTTCTAGTGTAAGATGTATACTTCTGCCCTTTAGGTTTCTGGAATGGAATATCAACTAAATGTGAATTTAATGGACTAATTTGCATTTCTGGGAGATTCTTTTTAACATAACAGAGCACAAACATGGGTATAATAAGTCAAGCACTTTAATGTAAGGTGAAGGAGTCACAAATTAAAGTAAAACATTCAGTGGACATATAAACAAAAAAAAAAGAAAAAGAAGAGCAACTTACAGGAATGACTGTTTTGTAACATTTATTTTTTAATCCTATGGAACTGCGTGTGTATGTGGGAGGTGGGTGGTACTGAAGAGTCCGAGTGGGGCTCACCTCGGAGTCATGTCCCGCAGAACAGAGAAATGACCAGGTGCAGGGAGATACTTAAAGTTTCTCAAATATGTTCTGCAATGACAGTAAAAACTGCCATTGGAAATATAGTGATGGCATCAGGAAGATTTACTGCTCTAGATTTATCAATTTCTACTTTGGAGTTCACATGGTAGAATTTTTGTCACCAGTACTCTGTTCACTCCTTTTCTTCCTCTCCAGACCCTCATCCCTTGTCCTAACCCCCAGCCTCCTCTTTCAACTGCACTTCCATCCTTTCAAATTTTATCATTTATTTCTACCCTATCCTATCTTATACTTCCTCAACTCTCCTGATCTTGCTTCCTCACTTTAATTTAGCAGTCTTACTTTATCCTGTGTCCCCAACTTAGACTGATTATGATGTGCGATGTTTCTGGATCTGCCCAACCTTGCCTCATGGCATGGGTTTCTGTTAGGAGCTGGTCATCTGTCCTGGGTTGCACCCTGATGTGTTACATCAGCAGCAGTTGCGTATGTCCACTTCCTGACGGAAATGTCATTCTTTTCCATAGACAACACCCCGTGGATAATGACAATCACCAGCAGTCCATTCCAAGCACAATAAATAAATGGCACACACAGGTTTAATCTCTCCAGAAAAGAGTTACAAGAATACATTTATAGTGTGTTGGGTGATATTTTGATATACAAATTACTTTCCCTGGTATTATTTCCTGTTACCTTATGATCATTTCTACATTTGGGCAGCGAGACTCTGGAAACTATTGCCTCTGGACACAGGTAGTACCGCAGGAAGAAAAGAGTCAAATTTTGCCTTTTGTGTTTCAAAATATATATTTTGTGGTTTGTGGCAGAGAAAAACATTTGGATTTCTAAAGCCGAGGACATAGAACCTAAGCTAATCTACTTGAAATGATAAATAAAGAGCCAGGCTACCTGCCTTCAGAGTAAATAAAGACTCCATGGACGAGGGAAGGGCCAAGAGAGGAAAAGGAAACATTTGCTATGAGAGGATCCCGGAGCCCCTGTCTCATCCACACTTCTCAACATTATCTTCTTTGTGGAGATACAGACCTTTGAGAAATATGGACATCTGAGACCAAATGGGATTTGCAGCTTCTTTCCTTAGGTGGAACCCCTAGCCAAACAAAACCCACAGTCCCCTAGTAGGATGACTATAGTATTTCATAATCAAAACAAGGACATTTTTGAGGGTGAAAGTGGTCTGAACAAGTGCTAAACCTGATAAAGTGTCTGGTCAATACATGTCAACCAGGACTGTCCCAGATAAACCAGAATTTATAGTAACACACTAATATTATGAGGTAGCATAAGAATTGTCTTAATGTAGACAGAAAGTAGAATAATGGTTACTAAGGACTCGGGGGAGGAGATATTTGGGAATTATTATATAATGGGTACAGAGTTTCAGTTTGGAATGTTAAAAAAACTTCTGGAGATAGATGGTGGTGATGGTTGCACAACAATGAGAATGTACTTAATGCCACTAAATTATACATGTAAACATGGTTAAAATAGTAAATTTTATGTTATATATATCACAATAAAAAATAATTAAAAAAATTGTCTGTAATGGGTTGCTAGGTAGAGGGGCCTGAGGAAGCCATGCAATTTTTTTCCCCATAACTCAGAAAGTGGAGAATGTTCTCACACAGCCAAGAATGCCACAGACTTGTCACTGAGAGCTGGAGAAGCTTCAGATGGATTGAGGAGGTGGCCCTGTGAGCAGTGTGGACCCAGGACAAAAGACCTGATGGGAACAAGTTTATCTCAGCAAATGCAGCATGGATGGATGAGGAGAACTGGATGCCTCTCCTGGACATCTTCATACCATGTGAGCTCCTTAAATCTTAGACTCAGTCCCCTAGGGAAAAAGGAGACAGCTTGACCTTGAATTAACAAAGATTCACTTTCTTTTATCAGCTCCAAAGCCTCATTTAAGTTTATTTGCAACAAAACCCAAATTAAATTATAACATGTATTTAATGTTCTGAAATTCCTAATTATTATGAATGGTATTTCCTTTCTGATAACCATAGACCAGGTATAAAGCTCTAGAAACTCCACTCGACACATTTTTGTCTCATGGATCTGTGATCAGAGAATGTATTTTCTGGTTTAATACATTATGGCTTAGAATATCATTTGCTTTATGATTAAACATACAATTTAAAATATTTATGTTTACATATGTAAAAAAATCATTATATTTTCTTTAATGTGAAATTTTGAGAAGTCCTTTGATTTACTGTTTATAGTTCTTACTAGTTAACGAAGCTAAAACTTTTTATTTCCTTTAATGAACACATTTCAAAATGTATGATGATAGTCAATAAGAAAGTATGGTTTAATTTACATAACGTTACTTTTCTGACTTCTTTCCAGAAATACCTCCACTATATAAAGTTCAATAAGAAAGCAATGGGCAACTGGTAATCTAACAGGTACAGTGCTGCTGCTTAATCTTTTAGGCCAACAGGTGGTAGATGGAAAACCTAACCATTCCATTCATCCTAGACTGCAATCATGATTCCTTTTCTATCCCTTGACTTTGATGAGAGCACTGTCTTATATATTTCCTTCTATCTCCTAATTTATTTGCTGAAAATTATATTTAAAAGGAATTTTCTCTACATACATTCTTAGATTAGATGTTTTAAAAATGTTAAAGTATTTGAAGCCACATTTTAAATGCTATATTTTGCAACATGTTACCTTTAAGGCTGCAGCCATGCAGATTGGACTTGGACTTTGTAGATTGAGAAGGCTATATTTCTGTCTTCATGGTGCTATGAAATGGATGTTAGAAAAGAGATTTCTACATTTTTAGCCTTTGTTTTATACTTTTTGACCCCTCCCCCAGCAATCAGAATCAAATTGTTTTTGTACTAGAATCTTCCATTATTTTCTGCTACTTGCACGCATATTACCATGCAATGTTTTTTTAATTTAAAAAAATTTAATTTTATTTTTATATATTCGTGGGGTACAAGTGCAAATTTGCTACATTGACATATGACATTGAAAACACAGTATTTACATTAACTGTCACTTATCATCTTAATTTGGTTCCTTGAACATGAAAAATGACTTGTTTGCCATTTTAATAAATGATTATGCTACCTAGAAAATTCATTGTTAAATCATAGCTTGCCTTTGAAACATTAACATTGGTCCAAAACTAATGAGTTGCCTACCTAGGGTTCTAAGATAATTTTTCAGTCTGGCCTTACTTTCTTACTTTTCTCTGGAGTTTTTTTTTTCTTTTTCCTGCAGTGACAAACTGCATATGTATAATTACATTTATATGTTTTCTCTGTAGCTACATACATATATGTATGTGTTTTCTAAGAATGAAAGGAACATTCACCACTGCATGTTATGTATATTTTCCTGTTTTTGAGGAATACTATACAGAAGTGTCCCAAACAGTTCTATATAGCAATATATATTCCATTCTCAAAGAAGCACAAAGAACTTTAGGAAAAAAGACCTGAATGTTTTCTTTCCATTGGGATAGAGAATATTCACCAAGCTGCTCAGATTTTTCTTTTGGTTACGGAAAATAATAAGCTAGCAAGGCATTTTAGATTGTGTACCACAAATCCCATTTTTTCTTTCCTTTTTATTACAGTTCTGTGATTGCCCTTTTTATTTATACACCTTTTCCAACACAGTTCATTCTGAGTACTAGGGATGGACTTGCTTGATCTTATCTACTTTTGAAACAGAGGTTACTTTAAGAATCTAGGACTAAGCCAATCAGTCATGGTATGCCACTAGAAACAGTGTTTAATTTACAAATGGGCATGCGACGCAATTCAGGTCAATGAGAAAATGTGATCTGGGGACTTCTTGAAAGAAATTTCAATGGTCTGAAGAGAGTGTACTTGGACAAGGCATACTTTCTGCCTCTAGAAACAAAGATAAGTGATGGTCAGAGCTAGAACTGCCATTTATCAGTTACCCATAAGATGATCCCAAACTGAGAGAATGGTGCAGACAAGAGTTTCACAGAGAGACTGAACAGAAGCCTCAGGATCATGGTAAACCTGAGCCGTCCTGCTTTTGGACTTTGAATTCAATGAGCTAATGTATTTCCTTAGTGTTTAAAGAACTTTGAATTAGGTCTTTAGTTACTTATAGCTATAAGTATATAACTGATACTCTACTAACAGGAGAAGAACTTCTGGACAGAAGAAATTGCTGTCAAATAGTTTAGCCTAAGACTATTAAATTAGAGAAGAATAGTTTAAAATAATGTAAAAAGCATGATTTCAGCCTGTCTTACTACATTCCCACTGGCAGGGTAGTAAATAGACATTAAACTGTATTTTCAATCTTGAAGCTATTTTCTATGGAAGACTTGTATAAAAACTTGGATTTAAAGTCCCAAGTTGGAAAAAAAAACATATTAACTCTGTTCATACTGCTGTCAGTGGTATATAATTGTTGAAATAATACGTGTGCTAATCTTAGGCAGCATTTTGCAAATTATTCTGTGACTGTTCTCTTGAACCCACATGCTAGACGTACACATCTGTCATTTCACTTTATTTTGGGATAGTAACAACTTCCTAACAAAGTGTTGCTTCTTACAGAGAAAGGTGCTAACCCTTCAACCGAGCTGTATTATTCAATAGGAGAAAGATTCATTTGCATATTTCTGATTAGGTATGAATTTTTCATTTCTCTTCCCCTTTAATATATTCTTTCTTTGAGACCATAATATTCTGAGTCCATCATAACTATGTAAGGGGCTATTGCTTAGAAGATTATGTTGTTCCAATTTAGTTTAAGTGGCCCGGCAAACAGGATTTGCATTCAACTAAAATTTGCTCTTGGAGGGGTCTTTAGAGGTATTGTGAATATGTTAGAGATTTAAAATTAACTCCATAATCTCAAATTGATCGTATATAATAAAAATGATTTCCAATTCCATTTTAGCAGCTACTGTTGAATAAAAGGTTTGGCAAAAAGCTGTGTCTTTCATGAAGCTGAGAAATAGTGTGTGTACATGGAATTAGAAAAATAGCATGGCTACTGTTATTAATACATGATTAAATTTCCCATACATGCAAAATTCACAAAACTTCTGTCATTCTTTTATTTGGGGACTTTTGTCCCAAAATGTATCTTTTGATTTCATAGTATTCTATTCCTTGTTATTTGCATACTTTCTTAGTAATTTCTGTCCTATAGAAATTTGGTTTGTTTGAAAGCCTTAGGTAACTTTATAAATACAGCAAGGTTAGCATTTTATTTTCAGCTATGCTTTATTTCCTTTCAGAAATGAGTTTGCTTGTTCTTGTTTTTGTTTTTAATTTGATGGAATGAAAGATTAACAACATGTCAGATTTAGAAAGAATCTTCAAAGTCAGCTAGTTCTGTTTTCCGTCTCATATGTGAATCCTCTTTAAAACAGGCTTAAAGCCAGTGAAAAGAATTTGGAATTTTGACTTTGCTACTTAGTGGCTATATGACTTTGAACACACACAGCTCATTGAAAACACAGTTTTCTCGTCTGCAAAATGTTGGTAAGAACATTATCTCATAGATTTCATGTGAGAGAGTTATTTGGTTTGTAATCCCTCTACCTGTATGTAATTAGAAAATTTGATAAGTGTATGTTCTATATATTTATGTAAGCAATCAAGGTAATAAAAAGATTTTAAAAAGAAAAAATTGTGGAACATATAACTAAAATCTTTTTACCAGTTTGATATTTTCTCCAGTTTTATATACTGATCCTTTGCTGAATAATCTTTTTATATTTCTTGTATTTATAAAACAAGTAAGCATTTATGTAGAAAATGTAGAAAACACAGAAGAGGATAATGAAGAATATTTAAATTGCTACCAGTTGAAATCTAGAGCAGCTTATATATGTAGATAATTCCTTCACTCTTAGATAACAAAAAAACCCAGTCATTTATAATCACAAATAAGAGACTCATAATAATGAACTAATAAATGTATCTAGTATAGTGTAATAATTAGAAATTATACATCGATATGCAGGTGTTTCTTGGTTAATGGCAAGATTGAGGGGCTGGTTGGCTTTCACCCTATTCCTTTTCTTAGAAATATTCTTTCAGACCAAGTTAGAAAACAATCTACTATGCTTGAACCGCCATCCTCAAGTTCTCCAAAGGGTTACTCTGATGCTCACCCTTCTCTCCTTCACCATGGCAAGAGGGAAGGAAAAGGCCACAACCCACCAACAACATGCTTCAGATCAATTCTTTTGCCAATCTCCATCTCTGCTCACAGCCTTTCTAACCCATTTTGTAGGTAAGGGTCATAAAAGCAATTCTCCCACATCCCTTTTTTTCAGTCTGCCTTGAGTGGCCCAGCCCCTCTCTTTGTAACAAGGGAGAAATTGACACCTGCTGCCTTCGGGCTTCCATGAAGACTAACACAGGGGACTTGTTTTTACATCCAGTTATAATTGCTCCCTTAGCATACGTTGTATGAAGTGGATTTCTGCATTTAAGAATATGACTATTCTAAGACCCTTGACTCACACTAGTAAATTTCCACTTCCCCAAATAAAAATATTATACCAATTTGTAGTCTCATCCTTACCACATAATATTGAAAAAATAAAAATAGGATAAGGGGGGAGAATAAGGCAAGAGGTAAAAAAAACAAGGGCCTAAGAAGAGAGGAAGGATGTAGGGAAAGAAGTGAGTGAAAGAGATGAGTAAAAGCTCCCCTCAACTCAGGTAAATCCACAGCAAGTCAAGCTCCAGCATAAATAAATATGACTCATCCCTGCCTGCTTCTTTAAATGAGCAATATATTTGATAATTAGTTATTTTTTGGTTCTATCTCTGTAAGGTATTAAGAGCTCAATTTTCATAATCATTTTCAAATTCTTTCCACATAATATAGTACAATATAGCAATATTAACTCAGGCCAGAACAGTGTTTGCAAAGGCAGCGTGGTGCAGTATGGTAGAAAGAAGACATTTTCTGTCTCCAGATTTTGCCACTTTCTAGGTGGTTCATCCTGAGACTGTTGCTCAGTATCAGTGAGTCAAGTTCTTTATTCCTAGAATTAGAATAATAGTGTCTGTCTTGCTCTGTTACATGGTAATTATGAGATGAGATGGGATGTGATTTGGAATTTGTGAACTATAAAGATCTTACAAAGATCAGGTATGTTGCCTTGTCAGTACCAAGGAAGACTTGGAAATTTGTAATTGATCTCCTTTGATCTATTTTTTGTCTTATTGATAGTGTCCATACTATTGCTTTTCTTCAAATGAGAATTCAGATATCAAGCGTACCTTTCAGTTTTCTGTAGGTGCATAGCAGCTACTCAGTAAATATTAGTTCTTGTCCTCTCTTCTCCCAGTTCCCTAAGTATATGCTTCTGGAAATATCTGGTTATTTTGTAACAGTATAGTCAGGGCTCTTTCCTTTTAAGTAGACAGCAGAGGGTATGTGAATGCAGGGAACATGCTGCTTTGCATTCTCGTATTTATTGCAATCCATATTATTTGCATGGAAAGCATTTTCTTCCTAGCATAATTCAGTGACAATGATGTCAACTATTTCCATACTGTCAGTCTGAAATTAGCTTCTAGATTAAATAAATTCCATATCTTGACTTTATTTCCTCATTTAATTTAATTTTATTGATGTAAAAACAATAGGAATAACAAAATGCTTCCAGTGTCAATGATAATTAAAAAACAAGCAGAAAGATAATAAAATGCATTATTACTTTGGATATACCCTTTCCTCTTTATTCACTTGGGAAAAAGCAATTCAATCTTGAGAGAAAATGTAGAATGTGATTTTGTGCCCATAGTAATTAGCAGGAACGGCTTGATGAGAAACAGTGATGGAAGAATCAATGACAAACATCAATAAAGTAAAGTCAAAATGAGGCTTCTGCTTTTCATATTAGGTCTTTACGCATCGACTTAACCAAATGATTGAGAAATGACATTCTTAATCCCAAACAGTATGCCATAAATAGATTGTAAACTACTTTGACCTTTATAAACTATGTCAAGCTTTTCTAATTTCCCGAGAGAGTATACTACACAGTTTTATAAGCAATATGATTTGCCGTTAAATACTACAGTTGTTTGATCAAATATAATACAAAAATGAAAGTTAAAAATTGAAGAAAACCAGGAACTAAGTGAAACATTTAAAAATTTTATTAAGAGTGCACACTCAGGTCTTGGTTATAAGCAGAAGCATGAGAAGGGTAATATTTTAAAACTTTTTATTTGTTTGCTTATGCTATCAAACTTTCACTTGGGTTGATCTCAGTTTCTTCTCTTCCCTCCCTTACTACCATAAATCGAAAATCTCAGGATTGCTTCTATTAGAATTTGCTGATGTTTTTACATATTACTAAAGACAAAGTCTTCTAGGTGGAAACAAGGACCCAATGCCCCATGCTTAGACTAGAGTTTCTCCAATGTAGCACTGTACATATTTTGGGTTAGATACTTCTTTGTTGTGAGGAATGCTCTTGTGCAGTGTATGGTGTTTAGCAGTATCCTTGGACTCTACCCACTAGATATCAGTAGCTCTTCCCAGTCGTGATTGTCAAAAATATTAATATATGTAGATGTTGCCAAATATCTCACGAAGGGCAAAAATCACTCCCGGATGAGAATCACTTCCTTAGATTGAGACTTTCTATGTATTTCTGATAACATACATAGAACTGATTTGATACACTAATATGATCAAAAAGGAAGAAGCCTAGCAGAAACTATAGTAGACTATAATGGTTCTCAGTCATGGATATGAAGTAAAAACCACCTGGGAGATTTAAAAAAGTACTGATACACAGATCCACCCCAGATTAGTTGACTGAGGATCCCTGGGTATAAGGACTGAGATTCATTGCAAAAATTGACTGAAGTAGGCTGCCCTGTGAATTTGATATGCTTCCTTTGGGGCCAAGGATACAAGTTCTTCTTTTTTGCAAGGGTCCTCATCTTTTAATTTATCTTTTTTCTGAGTCTGGAGTTGATTCTGTTGGCCATCAGTTTCCTGTGGTTCTGAGAAGCTACAAGTGTGACACAGATTAAACTCCCTGTAGAATGTCTCTGATAGGCAAGAATAAGTTCAGGTGAAGTCAAGACAATTCATTTCACTTGCAGTCACTTTCCAGGGTTAAGACTAGAACAGGCGTTCTCAAGGTGAGATTTCTGAGAATCAGCAGTACCACCTGGAACTTGTTAGAAATACAAAATTTCAGACCACCCCAGAACTACTGAATTAAAAACTCTAGAGGTGGGGTCTAGCAATTTGTGTCTTAATAAGATG
The DNA here is from genome assembly GCA_008086735.1 of Cheirogaleus medius. NCBI lineage: Eukaryota > Metazoa > Chordata > Mammalia > Primates > Cheirogaleidae > Cheirogaleus > Cheirogaleus medius. The sequence goes on from VBSM01002608.1 coordinate 38,610,408, forward strand.
CCTCTAAATCATACTAAAATTTGAAAACCATGAGATAGCAATATTCTCCTTATTCATTTACATGTTTTTCAGTGTTCTGTCCAACCCACATTTCACAAGACTTAGATCACTGATAAATCTTTTCACTGAATCGTTTGAATACTGTCCCTTAGGATTCCATTTTATCAGAAATATTTGTTGTTGAATCTATGACTTATTCATAATACAGTTTATATAATTCTTCAGTGGAAAAAAAGTGGAGGTAAAGAAGAGGTCGGGGGGAGCAGAATAATAAGTCTAGAGCACAGGAGAAGGGGATTAGGCTTGAGATTTAAACTTGGGAATCCTCTGCATGTAGATTCATAAAGCCCTGGGAATGGGTAAATCATCCTAATGAGAAGAGAGAAGAGAACAGAAGAGACCCTTGATGTCTGGAGTTTTTGAACTTGGTATTTCTTTAGGCTTAGCAGTCTATGTTATTTTTATTATGGTGAATTCCAATTTCCTTGGGTTTAATGTTACTCTTTATGATGGTCATACACAGACTTTTTATGTTTTCTTTTTCACAATTTTTAACTGAGCAATTAAATTAAAGTAGCCCACTGACAATAGCTTCTCTGTTACCATTATGGTATTGCAGCTTCCCAATGGGAGGATAGGCTGGTGCTCAGGTAATCAACATCCTGCTGAGCCTACAGCAAGCATTAGGGGCAGCTTAGCAAGGCGGGGTGAGTCAGAGGGTTGATTTTGTATTCAAGTCATTAAAATTCCCTGTTATTTTCTTTGTTTTTGGCTATCTTTTGCTTAATTGTCTTGTCAGCTGTTCTAAGTCTGGCAGCCATATGAGGTCAAGCAGAAGAACTTAACTGGGAAAATAATTACAGTTCTTCAATAGACTATTTTTGAAAACTGGAAATGAAAGGTGAATATTCATAGGTATGGGATAGCTTCCATTTTGTAGTTAAAAAAAAATTTGCCCCCAAATGGTGATAATTTGTAGAATTAAGCATTGAGTATTTGTGCAAGTATATATGTGCCTTCACATATATAAACATGTAGAGGCTGCATTATTTTCCATCAATAGATTTTATGACTTTTGTATCAAGGAAAGATATTTTGCTAATATTACTCCTGTAGTTGATAATGTTATTCTTTGTGGACTAGATTAACTACATGGCTTCTCATTTGGGCTACGAAGGAATCGACAGTTAGTTTAGAGTTCCTGGGGGCAGTATTTGGAAGATTTAACTTGTCCAGTCTGGGCCACTAATATTTCTTCTCTGTCTTTTGCAGTTCCTTGGGGCTTCTTCCTTAGACTCAGTGCTCAAGGCAGTATTGATGGAAGGCTTTCTGTAGATAACTCACTTGGCTCTGACAAGCCAACAAAGCCAGTCTGGAGCCAAGATAAATCCAATGCTCATTTCTGCATTTATTTATTAACACAGCAAATGTGATTATCCTTTAGAGATTATCAGAAAAACAGTTACACATAATAGATATGAACTTGCGCCCTGCTACCAGTTCTGTATTCATTTGCATTTTCTTTTATTTATTGGTAGGAGCTCAGAAAACAACTGGGTGGAAATGTTGTCTTTTTGTATCTCTGACTTCACCCTTAATGAGAGATCAGTTTTCCTGCCAAAGGAGGAGAATAAGGAAATAAAACCTCATAATTCTGCGATATTGACTTTCTATTAAACTAATAAGCAAATTGACAAGCAGGAAATGAAGGAGATCATGTCTAGCTTAGGGAGGCATCTGTTGAAGGCTCAATGTGAAACACATTTTGCTCTAAATAATCTAAATCTAAATCTAAATATTAGAAACATGAATGTTAGATTGCCAGTATCTTGCTCTCTTTCTGTGTAGAATTCCATAGAGAATTTCATCGCATTTGATATAGATGCTGGTTTTTGGAAAGCTACAGGGGTAAGAGAGGGGAATGTAGATGTTCTTATCTTATTAACACAAAATTATAAAAATAAATGCTCATTTGAACTTCACGAAACACAGAGTCATTAATTCAACATTTACTGGTTGCCTACTATGTGCCAGGAACTGTGTTGTGTGCCAGAGATATGAAGATTAGTGAGTTGTGGGCCTCCTTTGTGAGGAATGCAGTTTCTAGCCTTTGTTCTAAACTCTTTTTGTTCTGACTAGATCAATGCTCCTCTAGCTGTTATATTTTCTAGAGTTTCAGAGACTGGAACTATCCGATTGTGATGGTTAATTTTATGTGTCAACTTGTCTGGGACATGGGGTGCCCAGAGAGTTGGTTATACATTATCCTGGGTGTGTCTGGGAGGTTGTTTCTGGATGAGGTTAACATTTGAATTGGTAGACTAAGTAAAGCAGATTGTCTCCCATAATAGGAGTGGGCATCATCCAATCCACTGGAGGCCTGGAAAGAACCAAAAGTGGGATAAGGGAGAATCCAATTTCTCTGTCTGACTGTTTTGGAGCTTGGACATTGTTCTTTTCCTGTATTTGAACTTGAACTACACCACTAGCTCCCCTGGATCTACAGCTTGCAGATAGCAGACTGTGGGACTTCTTAGCTTCCACAATCATGAGAGTCAATTCCTTATATTAAATCTTGTTTTTTACATACCTATGTATGTATGTATATCCTATTGGTTCTGTTTCTATGGAGAACCCTGACTAATACACCAAGGCACTCCAGGAGCAGATGTAGAGGGGCAAAGTATGTCAAATTCCCAGAGGAACACCTGTGAAAATCTAGGGGACTCTTTCTTTTTGTGAAATATATTAAATACTTCATTACCACTGACTCTGAAATCAACAGTCTAGGTTCATCTTTGGGAGTGTGCCCTTGAAAATCAAAAATATCTCAAGCTAAAGTGAAAAAGTATAGATCAGACAAGCTAAAAAATAGGTCTATGTACCACCCAGAAAAACACCATGCACATATGCCATATAGTCAAAACTGGGTTTTTGATTTATTGGAAGGGGATTTGCCCAATTAGCAATGGGAAAGGAGGCAGGGCTCATCTCCAAGGAGCAAAGAATGGAGCTGGAACACTCATAGCTACTTTTTTTAGCTTCTCAGATAAAATCTTTAACTTTTCTATACACCTAGCTCTGGTGAACGAGAGTTGGTCAAAGGTCACTGACAAAGCAAATTCCCAGATTTCCCTTTAATGACACACACAAAAAAACCCTGCTTGATTAAATGTCATGTAATATGCACCTATCCTACAATACAAAACCCATAAAAGGATCAAGTGTGGAAAAAAGAGGATTATTGTGGTCTTTAAAAACAATAGTCAGGTAGAACAACTAATCACAGGTGCACTCAATTGCTCTGCTTTTGTGAGAGCTCACTTTATTTTGTAAAGTTTTATGTTCTTAAGTTCTCAAATAAGAAGATGGAAGGACATGATGTGGAGGTATTAAACCCATGGCCCCAGCATACACTCATGGTGTGCTTCGAATCACTGGCAGTGGAAGTTGATCAGTTCCGTCCATAGCAATTTTCTAGTCAGCACGAAAACACCACAGGAAGTGCTGGAAGATTTTGTAAGGGACATTTTTATCATCACTTTTTTCCCCACTCATTTGTTAGAAGTTGTAGGTCTTAGTCTGTTCTCTGTGTGGATTAAATCTCTCATTTTATCTTCATGTATGAATCTTTTTATTACCACTAGAAATATAGCTTGGGGCCACAACAACCATTATCATGTACTCATTAGCTATTTATAAGAAAAAAGAAAAAGGACCAAAAAAAAAAAAATTTCTAAAAGACTTGAATCACTTCCTTACACTTTCTATGAGTAACTTTTGACCTGAATGCTACTGTCCCCAACCATTCCTCTGCTCTTCTTGTGGACAAATACTTGCCATCATCTACCACTTCATAGAGTTTCCTATGAGCAACATACATCTAAATAGTTGTATTACACATAAGTGGTTTGAAACTCTTTCCATCAATTCATTAACACTGTGATTATTTGGCCTTTATGTGTCTACATTTCCTCAACTGTAATGCTGTGGTAACAATGCCTTCTTGGTGGCATTGTTGTATGTATTGAAATAATACAATAAATATATCTAGTGTTGTGTCTCGAATATAGCAATATGCAATGCCTAAAAGCACTTTCATTTTTCCATGTTAATCTACAAATACTTATAAGCACTTTTTATATGCTTGGTATTGGTCTATTTACTAAGGAAACAGAGATTAAAAAGATCTATTTTCCTGCTAATGTTAAATAATATCTGCAATGATTGATTAACTTATTATTCAAATTTTCATTGACCTCCAATTGCATGTAAGGGAATAGAGAAGAAATAAAGTAAGATACAAACTAGGCTGATAGTCACTAGCAAACCCTGTTTGGATGTACTGTTGCTTATGTCTGACATTTGTTCTAGTTGTTCAGTGTCTGTAACAGTTGTTAATTATTGGAATATTATTTCTGGATATACAAAAAATAGTTAATGAAATAATCTATGAAAAGTACTTAGCATGGTATTTGGCCAAGAATAAGTGTTTAATAAATATTAATTTTTATCATTATCATCACCATAATGCAAAGATAAATTATACTTATAAAAAGGAGCTGGTAGTCTAGTATTAGAGAACTGATATTTGCCAAATGACCATAATATAAGACAGAGATGATAAACATCATAGGAAGTTCTAGAAGACTTTGAGGAGGGAGACCTTTTCCCTATGACAGAAAGAGAGGAATGCAGAATGGGAGGCTTGAAGTAGTGATGAAGAATTGACCTGGTTTGGACATCTGAGGATGGGGAAGAGAAGTTTACTAGTGTAGCAAACAGAAACAGAATAGTCCAAGGCAGAAAAATTAGGAAAGAATAGATAGAACTATGTGGAAGGTTGAGTGGAAAAACCAAAAGGACATTCTATTCAACTGAAAATTTGTAGAATAAAGTTGGGCACATTCTTCTGGATGATTTAGAGACATACTCTAAAGGGTTCTGAATGGCAGCCTGGAATTTGGATTTGGCTCACAACATAGTAATCAGTCAGCTAAAGCTGTAACCACTAATCTCTTCATAAGAGCCATGCAGGTCACAAAATTCAGGTATTTCAACCTCACTATTAACATTTTGGGTTGGCTAATTCTTTGGTGTAAGAGACTGTCCTGTGCATTGTAAGATGTTTAGCAGCTCCCTGGCTTCTAGCCACCAGATTACATTAGCATCCCTCCTGCGTAATAACCAAAAATGTCTCCAAACATTGCCAAATATCTCCTAGGAGGCAAAATTAACCCCAATTAAGAAATTCTGGCATAGTTAATAGTGTGGCAGAGCTAACTTTTAGCCATTATTGAAGGTTGTTTTCTTTTCCATTTCCCTCTTCACAAGTTGGTCAATTTCTGGACTCTCTTACCTCATAGGGAGGTTTGTGGTAATGAAAATTTTCCTTTCTTAATTTTTTTTCCAAAATAAAGTCAATAGGAGATCACGCTTTGTGCTCTTGGCACATAGAATAGAAGGAATTCTAGAGAAAGCCTGAACAGAGAGAGAAGGATTTGTCCTGGCCAAGAAAAAATGAGATGGAAATCTTCCATGGAGAATGGCTACATGAGTAGCCAGCTTCTCCAAAACAGATGGTCCACTCGAACAGGGTGATTCAAGAGAGGTTTATGTAGGGATCATTTACATAGTTGTGGGCAAGATTAAGAAAAACCAAAATAGAATGATGAAGTGTTACTGGGAAGCAACAAGGAAGCAAGACTGAAGGTGCAAGTGGAGGAAATGGTTACCAGGACTCATTGCTGTAGCTATAACCCTAGGAGAAGATAACCACGCAAGAGCTGTGCCATTGTTAGAGGAATGTGTGCTCTCTCAACCCAAAACTCCATGGGGAGGTAGCCAGGGGGAATAAATACTTCAGCATCTATCTTTCCTCTTATGCTTACATCTTCTGGCATACCTCCCATTGGCTGAACCCAACTGGAAACCAAAAGGCAAGAGTGGTCAACTGATGTAGAATGTATAGAATATGTTGCTGATGCAGCATGCTTTAATTCACATTTCTCTGATGACTAATGATACTAAGCATTTTTTCATGTGCTTATTAGCCATTCATATAACTTTTTTGGATAAATATCTATTCAAATGCTTTGCTTATTTTAAAATTGGGTTGTTTTTTATTGTTGAGTTGTAAGAATTCTTTATATATTCTGGATACAAATATTTATTATATATATGATTTGCAAATATTTTCTCCCTGTCTGTGGTTTGTTGCTTCATTTTCTTAATGGTATCCTTTGATGTGCATAAGGTTTAAATTTTGATAAAGTTCAACTTTTCAATCTTTTATTACATGTACTTTTTGTGTCATATCCAGGACCTCTTTGACTTACTCAGCTCATAATAATTTGCTCCTGTGAGAAGAGAAGAAAGGCCAGAGCTAAGAAAAGAACCTTGGATAATATCCAATTCTGGGTCAAGAGTAGGAAAAAGTTTAAGTAGCTAGAGAAAGAACAGTCAGGTAAAATAAAGCAAGCTTACCTCAGAGTTTTAGAAGCCAAGAAGGTGGAGTGTTTCAAAAATAAAATGATAGTTGCTCATGCTGAGTCTTCAGTGGAGTTTAAAATAAGAGGTCTAGAAAATGGTCATTGGAGATTATTGGTTTATTTTAGAGAATAAATCCATGGGAGTGGTGAAATACAAGGTAGATTATACAGGGTTGAGAAATGAGTGACAGTGAGAATATGTGAGGAATGTGAAGGTTTTTAAAAAATGTTTAATAGAAAATTATACTTTGGGCTAACTAGGTACTTGTTTCTGGAAGGAACTGGGATATGAATGCATTTGTTTGCTGAGATTCAAATTCATAAAATAGATTAAATTGATAACAAAGTGATATTCTACGGGCAGGGCTAAAATTGTAAATGATGGAATTAAGTAATACAAGGATGCTTGGAGAATGTGGTCAAGCTACCTGAAAACAAATTCTATTATGCCTATGTAGTCCTAAAACTACTCTGGCTTGAAGGCCTGAGAAATGAAGCTGTACTCTTCTGTGCTGAAAAAAATCCTCCCCCCCTGCCCTTCTCCCTCCATGCTCCCTCCCTCTTTCCTTATTTCTTTTTTCTTTCTTTCTTTCTTTCTTTCTTTCTTTCTTTCCTTCTTTCCTTCTTTCCTTCTTTCCTTCTTTCTTTCCTTCTTTCTTTCCCCTTCCTTCCTTCCTTCCTTCCTTCCTTCCTTCCTTCCTTCCTTCCTTCCTGTTCTTTTTATTGTTTTGTCTTGTAAGTAGCTTTCCATTTAGATTTGGTATAAATTAACATTTTGTAGAGGCTCATCACCACGGTGCAAGTCTGGTCTTAGTTTAGGAATATTGAAACTAATAAATAGATAAGACTAACATGTGACCACTCACCCAGGATAAAGCTGTCTTCTTAGGGAAAATGAGGTCAAGTCGTTGCTATTTTTGCCCCTGACAAGTTTACTAGGTGTCATGAGCAAGCCAGGTAGGTAGCTGCCACATCATCATTTACAGCATGTGTTTTGTACATGTGAAAACTGATCCTGAGATATAGAGAGAAGTACTGAGTCAGAGAGATGTTCATCTCAGAAAAAGCTACTATTATCAGAATTTAGTGAGATGTCACCTAATGAGGAGAGTGTAGGTTATTATAAAAAAGAGATTTAATTCAAACTTTTGAAAGAGGAAAAAAAGAGAGTGTCAGTTTAGAAATGAAATAGAACTCTTAATCTGATTTTAGCATGGATAACATTTAACTACTCACACAAGTTGCTTCTGCTGGTGGGCTGCTTGCTGTAACCATAAAGTCATATATAAAAACTGGCTGAGGGCCTGGGACAAGGTGGTGTGAGCTAAGAGCTAAATGGCTGCTTTTCTGGGACTCCTGGGCACAGCTGTGTGAGAGAAGATTAATAGATTTAAAAGCTGGTTAGAACCTTGTTTCATAAACTACTAAATGTCTACTCATGTTATTCGGGTTATGTTTCTGGGCAACAGAAAGTTAAACAGCTTTTTGTCTTCTTGCCAATCCTCTAATGAGACACGCCAACCCTGCAGACAGGTTCCAATGTGTTAGGCATGTTCCAGATGGATAACCTGTGGACTTGTAGATGGTAGGAAGATCCTATTTGTAACTCTAAGTGGGTTCTACCAGATGTTCTCCAAATGGTGGGCAGAAGTTAAACATAGTAAAAAGCTATTAGCAGCTCTGTTTGGCAGATAAAAGGAAAAAGTGATTTTTTTTTAATGCCTTGAGATATCATGTTTCTTCCCTGATCTGAGCAAGATTGGGTTTTTTAGCACATGACCTTGTGGGAGTTGTGCGGGGGGTTTGTGGGGTGTGTTGGTGTGCAATTTATTTGATAGGCTAAGGTTACACTCTCAGTTGAGGACTTTAATTTTCTGGTTTTTGTTAGAGGGACAGTGGGGACTTGGGGACTCAGAGGCATATCTCTGACAGTGTGTGTATCTAAATACCTGTCATCAGGCCAATTCCAAGTACCTTCAATCACTCTGGTGCTCGGGGACTGACCTATGAGTGGATACCAGCAGAGGAGAGAAGTAATACGTTTTGCAATCACTTTAAGTATATTTTAAGGAAAAGCATATGGGTTATGCTGAAATATTTTCTGAAAAGTCTGGATTTTAAAACCAAGGAGACTATGCTTTGCAACCTCTTTGGATCACTTTACCTTGTCAACATGATGTAGAAAGAAGATGAAGGTTATCAAGCACTGGCTGAGTGACCATCTAATAGGAAAAGGCTAAAACTGGGAGGCCAGGACTTTTAAGTCTCTTTTTCTTCTCCACCATCCAGTCAAGAAATGTTTGTTGAGCACCTACTATGTGCCAGACTCTGTGCCGGGATGAGGATACAGTGCATTTCACAAAGCATTTGTCTGCTGGGCGCTGATATTCTAGTGGGGTGGCAGGCGTAGGAGAGTAAACAGCTCATGACTATAGAGTATAACGTGTGCTAGAATAAGAATATATCTAGGGTGCCTGTCCTAGCATGTGGGAGATCCAAAAAGTATTTCTTTGAGAAATTTGCATCTCTATTGAATTTTAAAGGGCAAATATAACTAGACAGATGTAACAAAGGAGGACAGTATGCTGGGGAGAAGAAACAGAATATGCAGAGTCTTGGAGACAACCAGGAGTCTGGTATACTTAAGAAACCACAAGTAGTTTGTCTGAGCCATGGTGTCGTGGGTGGTTTGGAGGGACTGCAAGGAGGAAAGAGGCGTGAGGATGTGAGAGTGGGCCAGATAAGGCTTGGTGCAGCACGTGGAGAAATTTGGACTTTGTCTCCCTCTGTGGAGCAAGCGGGGAGCCATTTTAGAGTTTAGAGCAGGAAAATAACATAGGAAAATCATTCTGGTTGCAGCCGAGAAGTATTTAGCAGAGGAGAATCTGGATATAAGGAGACCAGTTAAGAGCCAATATACTGATAAAGGTGAGTGATGACAGCGGTTTCAGCTGAAATAAGGTAGTGGTGATGGGAAAGTGGATTAATTCCAGAATTAATAAGCAAGCACTTTTCTCACTTGCATGGGGGGAGTCTATTTATCATTTCAAGCTCCAGATTTCTGCAGAGCCCACCTATGCTACAGACCCATTGCCCATATGACCCCATCTCCCCCAGACTTCCCAGACACATGGTGGCCTGGTTAGAAAAGACTGACAACGCCTTTAAGATTCTTCTCTTATTTTTTAGGATTCTGGAGATAGAGACACCAAAAAGTTGGGACAGTGAACATTGGGAATTTGACCTAAAAGGTCATATAACTGTTGATAAATAAGAATGAAAGAGAAAACAAAACAAAACAACAACAACAACAAATTAAAAAACCAAAGCAACTGATCATCAGAGGGAGGGAACAGATTCACAGATTATGGCAGAGACCAGAGTGAATGTAGCATTTGAGAGGCTGAGAGTGGTATTTGACTCTATTTCACATCTTACCAAACAGGGTAACATCTCTACAACAATCATTCCATTTTGCACTTGAGCTAGAGTGAGATTTTGCTTGAGTTGCCTTTATCATATCTTCTTCCCTGGCCCTCAGCGTTATTTTCAGATTCTACTATATAATTTAGGATTTATGTGGTGCTAACTAGTTGCATAATGAATATATGCGAGGTCTGTGAGCCTTTAACTACTCTATCCCCTATTGACACCTGCCTCAATTTACGTATTGGAAAGTAAGGAAATAGGATGCTCTTTCCAGGCTCAGAGATTCAGTACTCCAAGTTTTCAGGATTGAGCCAATGTGTTTGTCAGCTCCCTGGAAATCTTTATTTCCACTAACAAAAAGATTATGAGACTAACCATATCAAACCCACCTAGCCCGTTTGAAGCCTTATGAAAGGACAAGTTGATGTGTTATTTAAAAAAAACACATTATATTGGTACTGATCATACTATCTTAGACAATGCTGGTTTGGTCATGGAATAGACCACGAGAAGTGATTGTTCCATTTGACAATGAACTTAAAAGCATGAGGGGTGCTCAGATTTGATGTTCAAACTCCAGTCTTTTCAGAACAAATAGGCTCCTACAGTTTGAGGACTATGAAGCTAGTAAATGGAACTGAAAGCATCTTAGAGCTCCTTGTTGACACCACATGGTCATAAACCCTTCAGACTCTGCAAAGAGGTCGTAAAGCAAATTGTTCCTTCACAAGTAAACCGATTAAAGGGAGACAGAGCTTAGACATCTTGGAGCCTAATGAGGGCATTTCAGGGAAATGATGCTCCTTTTCTAGAACAAATAATAAATTTTTGTTATGTGTGAGGAACAGAATTGCTCACAGGAATAAGTCAAGGGATAGGATAGGCACTATGTTCTATTTTCAGCAACACTGGGCTGAGAATCAGGGATTCCCAATCTGATATTAACTGGATGATCTTGGGCAAGTGAACTAACCACTCTGCTTGCCTTTTCTTATTTGTAAATGAGAAAGTCCATTCATTTAATAGACATTTATTGAGTAAATATTATTAGCCAGCTACTTATGCATTTGTTATCTTACTTCATCCTCACAGGATCCCATGAGGAAGCCGTTATTATTCATTCATACTAACAAGGAATCTGATGCTCAGAGTGTTTAAGTGAACTGTTTGAGGCAATATCACTTAAGTGGTAGAACCAAGATTCACCCAATTTTCCAAGTCTAGTGTTCTTGTTATAGTAAGCTGCCTTCCTCTTGGTTCCCTTGCATTTATTAATGAATGTACTTCTATTTATTAATGTTTGTTATATCCCAATGTTTATATCTTCACAACTGCCTCCTTACCTCCCACAATACAGAATATTGATCTTTATTTATTTATTCATTTGTTGATTCATCATTCAACAAAATATGAATCAAGCATCTATTACATGACATGCACTGTTCTAGGTGCTTGGAATACATTAGTGAACAAAAGAGATGATATTCCTGACCTCATTCACTTTTATTCTAGTGAAAGGAGAAGCAAATAAATAATAAATGGCATAAAACATAAAATATCTTAGGAGGTGCTAAGTGCAATAAATAAAGTAGAGCCAGTTAAGGAGGATTAGGAACATGGCAAAAAGGGTCAGTTTGCAATCTTAAACGAGGCCATCAGGGTAGGCTTCATTGACAGCCTCATATTTGTTGCCTAAATTCACTGAGGAATGTCCTCCGACAACTTCAAGACTTGGCTTTATGTTTAAGGGAGGGGTGGCACAAGGCTTTGGCCTTAACCCAAAATTCACTGACACACTTTCATTTCCCAGCAGGGAACTTTAGATCAATATCTTCCATATTCATCTACACAAACACCAGCAGTATAAGGTTGGAAGTGTCCAAGGCATAAGCTGGATTTATGTCATGCCCTGTAATACAGACAGCTCCACATCAGGGCACAGGGCTTAAGGTAATGCTGACCTTAGCTAAAAGAAACACGAGGCTATGAGCCTCACAGATGTGTAATCAATACTGAGGTAACTGGCTACAAGGGGTTTTACACATCTGTCAGCTAAATCAGAACCCTAAAGGGCAAATTTAGGCTGCTCTAAAGAACATTAGCCAGATTTGTGGTGCTGACTCAAGGAGTTTGTGTCCATAAACCAATACATGCATTACAAGGAGACATCAGTATGACAATTTTTCATTGGTGACAGTCATAATCCTGTTTCAGTCTGGTTTTCTAGTTGATATTCATGGAAAAATGCTGGATTGGCTAGACTGTCATCAGAGATCATTTTGTCTTCATTTTATGTTTTCTTTTTATTTTTGTTCCCAACGGTTTATGATAGTTTCTTATTTGCCTCTCTCTTTCCTATATTTTCTGCTTGTTCTTTTCTTACCCTTCCTTTCCTTTTAAAAGTTACCATTTGTTTCCTTTCTAGCTTCCCTTTTCCTGAGTTCTCATCACTGTTCTTCTTTTCTCCCTCCCTCCCTTCCTCCCTCTTTTTCTTCTTTCCTTTCTTATGTATTTATCGTGCGTCTACCATGTACAGGGGCCAGGCATTATGCTGAGTATTGCATAACAGTGGTAAAAAACAGAGGGTCTTCCCTTAGGAATCCCGCTGCCTATGGTAAGAGATGGCATTATACTTGTGAATCTACAAATAAATCTGCACTGACTAACTGTGGTAAGTTCTATAATGAAAAAAGAAGATGCTGTAAGGGAGAATAACAGGGGAGCCTGCTATGCACTAGTGCAGGGGTGGGGAACCTGTGATCTGGGCCCTTAAGTGCAGCCTTTTGACTGAATCCAAAATCTACAGAACAAATCCTTTTATTTTTATTAATACATTTTTGATCATCTTTTATATTTTTATTTTATTTTAAAATGAATAACTGAATCCAAAATTTACAGAACAAATCCTTTTATTTTTATTAATACATTTTTGATCATCTTTTATATTTTTATTTTATTTTAAAATGAACATATTTAAAATACTAAAGAATAAAATAAGTTTCAATGAAATAATCCTACCAGATTGACCGGCACAATTAGAATGTTCGTCAGCCATAAAGGCTAAATTGACCAATGCTACGCTCATGATTTGGTTCTAACTTCCCCTGCCTGACTGGCGGCATTAATGCATGAGGCTAGTTGGCGAGAGTTTATGGGAGTCGACTATGCCAATCTGTTACCAGCTTTTGACAATGGTGCACTGTGTTTCTGTTTGCAGTGGAATTTGTGAATAGTTGCACAGCTCGACAGTATTTTTTTTCCCCACTGGAAAACAGCTTTTATTGAGATCCCACCAGCCATACAATCTGTTCTTGACATTAACTCCTTCTTTCTTGGCACTTTGATTTTTCTTAAGTGGTCCCATGAATACTTTCTTCTCTTCCACAGTCTGGGAGGGGCCATGGTCAAACTTGGAGGTGGTATTGAGCTTAAAGTCAATCTTTTCCAGAGCCCGCTGTTTGATTTACACCAACAAGGACTTGCAGAGGGTGAGCACTTGCTTCTTGATTCCCACTGCCACACGGCCTTTCAGCACGTCAAAGTCATTGGTCACTTCACTGTAACGGACAAAGCCACCCAGGGGGTTGATGCTCTTGTCAGACAAGCCATAGTCAGTAGAGGCATTGTTCTTGATCAGTCTGCCATCCTTGATAAGGTAGCCCTGGTTGATCTTATAGATCTTCTTGTTGATCTCTGTGCAGTTATGGTAGCCTTGCTGCCCAGCTTGTGCCACAGAGAAAGCCACATGGGTAGGATGCTATGCCACAATACAGACAACCTTACACAAGACCCTTGGTGGGTCTTGTGGGGTAGTTTCTTGGCATGTCAATGACTGGTCACCCCTTTGTAGCCTTTGCCTTTGGTCATCCTGATGATGTTGATCATCTTGTTCTGCCAAAATACTTGGTTCACAGGGACCTGCTGCTCCAGTCTCTCCCAGGCCCAGTACAGGTTCTCAGCCAGAGTGCCTCAGTTCACCTGGATCTCCATCAGGTGGGCCGCCTTCTGGCGTAGAGGAAGCGGGCACATTTGGGTGTAGGCAGTGGTGCAAATGACTTGGCAGTACTTCTTCATGGTTCTGAAGTCCTTCTCCAGGTGCTTTTTGCCATCCTCATCCTGCCATTTCTTGCAGTACTGGGTGAAGGCCTTCTTCTTAGATTTATGTCAGTTCTTGTAGAAGCGCCTTTTGCACTCATTGCTGATATGCTCAGCAAAGATGGTCTTGGAAATCAGGAGGCCTCGAGGAGGTTTTGCATAGCTCACAATGCCTACAATTACCATGGGTGGCATCACTACAATGGCCACAGCTTCTATGACTTCCTTCTTATTCACCTTGGCTCCTTTCCTATTGACTTCCTGCATGATGTGGGTCATGCCAGCCTTGTATCCCAGGAAGGCTATAAGGTGGATAGGCTTGTAGGAGTCATCCTTGGGGGAGCTCTTCACTTTCCCATAATACCTGCTGCTGTGCTTCCAAGGCAAGAAGCCCAGAGATCATGCCTGCAAGCTGAAAACTTCCTGTGAGACATCCTGCTATCGAATCCCACCATAAAATTCTGAAATAATAATAAAAAAAACCACGATGAGATATTGGGGACAGTATTTTTTAATTCTGTCTGTTTAGTAGCCCATCATGTCAAGGAAGATCAAGAGAATGCTGAAGGAAGAAAACTGATTTTTTAATGAAGATTGGGAATTGCAATATAATCTTTTTTCTGCCAAAGGTAAGATGATTTGCTTGCTTTGTGATACTGTAATATCCCAACATTAAAGAAATTCAATGCTCATCAGCATTCTTACACTCATAAGGACCACACATATTTTAAATTAGAGGGAGAGGTGCAAAAGATTGTGTTGCAGAATTTAAATGATGAAAAGCAAAAACAAAGATGATTCTTTCAAGCAGCAATAAGACCTGGAATTAATGTAGCTTATAAAGTAGCTTATATCTTCTGGAAAAAGGGAAGCCATTCAGTGATATAGCAATTGTGAAAGGGGATGCACTGTCAAAATTGTAGGATGCTTAGATCCCAATAACGTTTCAAAGTATTATACAAACAGCTGCCTCTTTCAAGGAGAACCGTAACTGATTAGCAGCGTGAATTAGCCTTCGACTTAACGGAACAACTTCATGCAATACTTCAAAAGGAAAATATATATTATTCAATTGCTTTGGATAAATTAACTGGTACTACTGACTATGCACAGGTTTTATACTTCATTTGGGTCATAACTGAAGATTTTTCTTTGCTACGAAGAGTTACTCTCTTTGGGCACTCTTACGAACAGAACACTGAGAATAGATATCTTCAACAACTTTCAAGATAAATGTCATGAAGTTGGACTGAA
>VBSM01002608.1:38625776-38729110 GCA_008086735.1 Cheirogaleus medius
ATTAACAGATCCAGATGCTCTCATTTCTTTTCATTGTACCTTGCATCAGCAAAACCTCTGTGCTAACCTACTATTTTAAGTGACACTTTGCAACAGTTTTAAGTGTTGTTAATTATATTCTTCAAATGCAACACAGGATCATCAGTTTTGTAACTTGCTAAAGTTGAACAATGAGGTTTTCAGTGTGGATTTGCCATATCATTCTAAACTGTGTTGGCTATCGCAGGAACAAGTGTTAGCCAAAATTGTACCCCTGCAAGAACAGATGATAGTTAAATTTTATGAAGAACAAATGGAATCAGCAATGTAAATTGTTGAAAGAAGATTTCTATAAGAGTGCAGCATTTCTGTGTGACATCATGTCAAATCAAAATGACTTGAATATTTCTTTGCAAGGTAAAAATAAGTCTACATATGATATGTGATTTAAAAAATCCAAGCATTTTGGATCCAAGCTTTTTTCAAAATACTTCTTCAAAAGAAAATTTCAGATGGACATTTCCCCAGTTAGCAAAGATCATTGATGAGCAGGATGATATATGCAAATCATTTGAAGAATATGTGCAGCTGTTACAGACCTATTAATTGAAGAATACAATGAAAGGTTCACTGACTTTGAGAATCATGACATCACACTCAAATTAGCCTTTCAGCCTCACCTAGTTGATATCATCAAGGGACCAAAAGAACTACAGATGGAATTGATTGAGTTCTCAGTAAATGACATTTTAAAATCATCGTTTGATGCTAAGAAAAATCCAATTGAAATATGGAAAAATGTAATAAAATACCTATGCCTTTGGCAACATGCCCAAAAAATGCTTTTCTGCTTTTCAACCACTTATTGCTGTGGATCTGCATTCTCCTACCTACCCCAAATCAAGATACCCTTAAGGACACATATGACTGACACTCATTTAGACTATCAACTGAAACTGTGAATCTCCATGCTGCAACCTCATATTCAAATGCTTTCCAACAAAAAGCAGACATAATAAAGTCATTAAAAGGTTCATTGACTTTAACATTAACAAATAGTTTCATTTTTTGAAATTATTAAGTACATAGTAGTTAGATTTTTTACAAAATAATGTACATTTTTAAGTGTATCTAATTAAAGTTCCTTGAAGGCAGCCTTATTTGATTCAGCTAAATTAATGTGTCCTTCCCACATGAAAAGGTTCCCCACATCAACTAGTGGGTGGGAAAGGTCCAACTGACAAAGGTGCATCACTCTGAGACTTGAAGGAAGGAAAGGAGCTACCCAGGCCCAGGGCAGGGAGGAATCCTCTAGAGACAGGAAGAATAATAACCTTAGGGATGGCAAGAGCTTGAGCGATGAGGGAATGTTTAAAGGCCATTGTGGCTGGGTCATAGTGTGGAAGGCAGAGCTTGGCATAGGGAGACTGGAGGTTCCAGAGGACTTTCCCCTTATTTCCCCCATCTCCCCATATCCATTTAGCTTGGGCAAGAATAAGGTATTTATCTGAAAATACCTTTTGGGTTTTTCGGTTAATATATCAGCAAAATGAGTACAAAACAGAATATGATGAAAGTGAAAAGAAAGTGGAAAAAGGAGCTTTTGATGAGCAAACTGAGAAGTCCAAATGGACACTGAGCAATCTAAACTGGCTGCTATGGTTTCCTGCGACACATGAATTGAACTGGTTGTTCAGATACACAGAAAAGGTCTGGGCTTAAGTAATAGATTTGGAAATATAAGTAGATATTACCTGCAGAATTACAGAGGTGCAGTTTGGTGTAATGGGAAAAGCAATGGGCAAAAAAATTGTAATGTAGATTTGATCCTATCATTTAATGACTATGTCATTTAGACATGTCACCCAGCCCAGACCGTTTTAAATGACTCTCAGAGTTAACTCTCTTATTGGAAAAAAAAACCCTCTCTTATTGGCCTCAAAAAGTTGTGAGAATAAAATAAGTTAGTATGAGTCAAAGATTTTTAAAAATCATACATATAAGGTATGTTTTTTCTTTCTTCTTTCCTTCCTTCTTTTTGTTCTTCTCTTCCCCTTCCTTGCCTTCCTTCCTTTTTTCTTCCTCCCTTCCTTCCTTCCTTCCTTCCTTCCTTCCTTCCTTCCTTCCTTCCTTCCTTCCTCCCTCTCATCACCTATCCATCTCTCCAGTATTTACAAGCAAGGGATCATTGGGTAAAAGCAAGGGATGGAGGCATGCCTGAAGATTTCTTTGGAAATGTGCATGAGCTAGGTTTCTAGGTTCATCTTTATCTCTTCAGAGCCCAGGAATTCTCTTTCATTTAACTTGCAGTTATCTGCAAAATAAATTCTGAAGAATGACTAGTGTGAAACTTGGAGACTTCTAATGTTTTTTTTAAAGATCCCCCATATTCATATACAGGACCAATATGGAATTAATTGTTACTCCCCTCGTCTGAACTTTTGGACTCTTTCTTTCAAATTATTACAACTTTTCAAATTGGTATTTGATGAGCTTGCTTTTCTAATCTACCTTCCTATACCTATGCATAGTTTTACAAAATAGAAATCATCACCGTTAAGGAATCATGCTTTCTCTTGCACTTTTGCTATGGTTTTCCTTCTGGCCTTTCTTGTCAAAATCCAGCCTTGTCTCTAAAGACTATCTTGAACATTATCTTTTCCATAAATATTTTATGATTTAATCCACCCACCCAACACAATAAAGTGTTGTGTGAACATCACTTTATATCTCTCTACGGCATATTATATTCTATCATTATTTGCATACATTTCTTGTTTTCCTGCTAGCTTGTGAGTTCCATGAGGGTGTGGACTCCATCCTTTGGCTCTTCCATAGCTCCTGGCCTGGTGCTCGGTACATGATACATCATGTATCATGATGTATCAATATTTTCTGAGTTGATTAGCCAAATGCCACAAAGGTGACAGAAATGATCATGTCTAATCAGAAAAATCCACCTGTGGGTTTATACTCTAAGCAAGTCTGTTTTACAAAAATGATAGACAAAAATAATTTAAAAATGGAAAGATAAAGAAAAAGTTTAAAAATAATTTGAAGCATTGTACAATGTGGCATTCTTGGCTATACAGAATACTAAAAACTTACAGAGAAACCTGAAAAAATTACTGAAAGTTTTATTTTTTTTCCAAAGCTCTCTGATAAGATTTACAATGAAAAGCTATAAAACTCTTGGTAACTTAGGAGGCTTTCACTTGTAACAATTTCTTTTTTCCATATTGGATCCTGAATCACTCTTGCCTGTGGTCTTAAATATTTTGCTCAATATATAGTGATGTATTGAAGTGACTTGAAGAACTAAAACTATATTTGGGTTTGAGGTATCTGTGCCTCTTTGGCTCCTTGTCTCTAAAGGATTTTCATTGCTTGTTCTTAGCACTTCATAAATACAGACATGGTCTGTCAGGAGACTAGTTGCTGCTGACAAGGGTAGGATTTTCAATTTGGATTGATAATATTCTGTACTGGGATGGTGATATAATCCAGCAACATAAGTTATGACCTGCTGAATCCACTGACTCACTTGGGTAGGTACTTACAGCCAACATTTGCCTACTGTGTACAATATTATCCTTTTCTTGGAATTTCAGAGGCAGTGCACGTTATTTATGGAGTGGCTTCTAAGTACAGAATATGAAGCACTGTAGCAGGATTTGTGAAATGTATTCAGAGAATGAGGGGCTACGCACGCATCATGTATCATGGATTATATGTGGAAAAAATGTTATCAACCTCCATGATTAGAATAGTAAAGCCAGGTGCTTGCTAGTTTAAAAGGCCTGTCCTGCTGGGAGGCTGAGGCGGGTGGATCGTTTGAGCTCAGGAGTTTGAGACCAGCCTGGGCAAGAGCGAGACCCCGTCTCTACTAAAAATAGAAAGAAATTACTTGGACAGCTAAAAATACATAGAAAAAATTAGCCGGGCATGGCAGCACATGGCTGTAGTCCCAGCTACTCGGGAGGCTAAGGCAGA
Source organism: Cheirogaleus medius (assembly GCA_008086735.1). Lineage (NCBI taxonomy): Eukaryota > Metazoa > Chordata > Mammalia > Primates > Cheirogaleidae > Cheirogaleus > Cheirogaleus medius. Next base: position 38,629,749 of record VBSM01002608.1, read on the forward strand.
AGGATAGTTTGAGCCCAGGAGTTTGAGGTTGCTGTGAGCTAGGCTGACACCACGGCATTCTAGCCCAGGCGACAGAGTGAGACTCTGTCTCAAAAAAAAAAAAAAAAAAAGCCTGTCCTGGGAAGTCTCATTATGCCTGTTTCATATCTAGATCTTTGTAACGCACTTATAATGAAAATGTTGATATAATCTGTACCTCATATCTTCACCACCTTGGACCCAGGGTAAAGTGACTTCACTCCAATCACCTATTGACTGGCTAATGATCTATTGTTGCCCAGAATAACCTAAGAATGAATAGCAATGTCCTATACTAGAGAGCATATGTTGGCAAGTTCAATCAGACTCAAACTCAGGACTGTCAACAGGCAGCTAAACAGGATGAGCAGAAATAATAGAACTAAGTTGCTAAGATAGAGAGGAGTAGGCATGAGTAGGGACGAGTCAATGCCTACTCTCAGAAGGCAACCAACTATTTGAGTGTCTATTTAAGCGTCAGAACTGCTATTAGACTCCAGGCAATATTACTTTGTCCAGAATTCTGAGGCACGTCCCCTTGGTCTCTCCAAGACCCTGAGATCCAACTAGGGCAGAATCAAATCCACTTTGCAGATTTATTGTTTCTTCTTTTTTCCTGATGACTTTGAAGTGCTCCGTCACAGTACTTGCTGAGATCACCTCACAGATACATTACTTATCTTAGTGCCTGCTTTGTTCAGACCAATATACTCTTCTCTTGGAATTATGCTGTACCTCTTTGAGGAAATAACAACTCAGGGACTAGTATGGGACATAGCATTTCATATGGATGTTAGTCCTTCCACTACCTTGTAGCTCCACCATTCTTGACAGAAATTTCCTGAGCAGGAAATTAAAGACTTGAAAGCACTTCTAAAGGTAGCGTTCTTGGCTAATAGTCTCAAATTAGGCCTCTTGAATTGATCAAGAGAATTATGCATGTTAAAATATTATGATTAGCTCTTTTTAATTACTGACTTATTACTAAGTTCAATTATCAAAGTTACAGTTTTTACTGAAATGATCAATGATTTTATGCATGAGATCTTATATGAAAAATACTTGGTTATCTTTTCTGGATTTTACATATGAGAGATCTGTCATTTAGGGTCATACACAGTCATGTCACAAGTTGTATAATATGACAATGATGAATAAATAAATATTCTGAATAACCAATATGTAGATATAGTGATAGATCAAGTTTCATTTGCAGGCTTCCTAATAAAAGTTGATTTTTGGTTTTGCTTTAATTACGGATTAAGGCTGAGAATCCTACTTTTGCCTCTTCTTGCCGATGACAGTGAATGCATTTTTAATCAAATTCACAATTTAGTGTATAAAGAAATAGGTCTGATATAAATATTATGTACTTTTTCTGTATAATTAAAAAATTTGTATTTTAATACAGGTTCCAGAGCTGCCTGTATACCAAAAAGTGTGTCCTTACTCTCTCTGGGTCTTTATTATTCTGTCTGTCTTTGCTCAGGCTGCTTTCATTGTTCTCTGCTCAGTGAGGTGTCAGCACTTTCACTTTCAAAGAGAATATATGGTGCATTTCCCTAAGTCCTTTCTCTACACGGCCAACTACTCAAGGCAAGTGCCTTTGCTAGGGGTATGTGTCTTTATTCATTTGTGGAATCACAGGATGTGTATAGTGAACTCTGGCATTATGGTGGAGGTACATCCATTGTTCTCACATAATTCTGCTGTTATCCGTTTAATTGATCCTGCTTTTGTCAGTCCGGCACAAAGAGAGACAACCAGTAAAAGGCTATACAATTTAGGGCCAAGTTGTATACTTCTACAGAACTGCTGTCAGGCAGATTTATATCCATTAGCATTATGCAGGATGAAAAAAAAAAGGTAAGGGTTAAGAGAACTGTTTTCTCAGTGGGCCAATTAGATGAGGGAGTTGATTGTGAAGAGGGAACAAGTTGGACCTCTCTGTTCAGACTACCTAAAATGCAATTTAATAGCTGTAGCACATAGAATATCATTAACTCATGAGTGATGATCAGTGGAAAATTCCCTTTAATGCTTAGAAAGAGTAATGTGGTGTTATAGAGTTTGTGTAAAAATGTCTCAAGTATGCACAGTGAGCCTAATCTACTATCCTCTTGGATGAGGGGGAGAAAAAAATTGTGACAATTTTTGCCTTATGTACAATTTAGGGTTGGGTTTTCTTAAAGAAAAATAAGGCTTAGGATATGTAAATATTTTGTTTCTCATGCTGGCTAAATTAATGTATGTGAATCACAATGTTTCCTTTCTTAGATAACTCTCATTTGGCACTTACCCACTTCGGTACCGCGCTCACCAGCCGCAAAGCCTTGCCCACAGCCGGCATTCATAGTCTGCATGATGATAGTTTGTGCTGTGCATTGACAACGAATCCGTTTTGCTCTTGTGTGATGAGGAAAGCTTTAAAGCACTGAAAGCTTGTTTTACTTTATAGGCAGCTTTAGGAAAATAACTATAATAACTCCTACTAAGGACTTGTTAAAAGGTCACAGATTCGTAGTAACTTATTAGCTGAACGTACACACTGCAACTGCAGAGATAAAAGCTGTAAAAGTAAAAGCTTTTGGCTGTCGACTATAGTCGACGCTCGGCTGTGCGCCTTCATATCACGGCTGTCGGCTAAAATTGACGCTCAGCTGTGCACGTTCATCTGTGGCTGACGACTATAGTCGACGCTGGTTCCGAAGTGGTTAACCAAAGCAAATTTAAACAACTCACTGACTGACCTGGTGGGGCAGAATTGGGTGGAGGAGAAACAGAGAGAGTTCCTAGAGTGACAACAATTTGTATGTACACACTCAAAAACACGCACACGCACAGATGTACATGCCTATCCCAGTGAAAATTCCTGAGAGCCGCCATGCTATAAAATAACAGCCTTATGACATGCAAAGCTCACGTGTGAAAGGATAAACATTTTGAAGGAAAAATCACTGCCTTTTAGTTTTTAATATATTAATTCCACAAGAAAGAAATCAGTCTTATTTTAGGACAGTGTTCTGGAATATCACTTGTTTGTTTGATTTGGCAACTGACATTTGGATTTGTCTAGGTACTTTCTAAGAATTTTTCATCTCTACACAACTATCTTTATTCTGTTTTTGACTTATCTTGATACTTCCAGATATGGCTGAGAGGTGACCTCAATTTATTGCTCTTCTTTGCTGAATAGAATTAGAGATAGGTGATTCCTGTAAGTTTGATGAAGCTTGAGGCTTCTCATTTTAGAACCAGAGTAGTGTAGCATGTTATACCCATCTAAAGAGTGTTCTTGAGAACTTTTTTGTAAGTTTCTGATTCGTTTCAAACAATACACTGATTATCTTCTTTTTTCACCATGTCTCTATATTCTTTGCTCCATTTTACATAGGTTGAACACACATTATGAATATCCTTCATGGCTGTGAATAAAATATAAATTATGGCAACTGACCATAATTACTTAAAATCACTTGCTTTAGTGTATTTCATCCTGGAAGGGATGTGAATGCCAGTCAAGAATTGGAAATACAATTGGAGATAAGGAAGGAATTTTCTCTAGCTTCTTAGTAAAGATAGGTGGCTTTCTAAAACTAAGATTTCAATTTAAAGCATTTATTAATGAAAATATACATGTAGTTGTTTCCCTATACTGATTCTTCACCTATCCTAAGAATTTTTGAGTACACATAGATTGGCTGATAAATAAAATTCACATAGGCTAATATCTGCACGCCAGTTTATACCTTTGTAGTGTTGAATATTCAACCAATTCAACATTAGTCAATATGAGTATACCTGTATTGTATAACCAAGCTGGTATAAATGGAAAGATAATCTGTATTTGTGTGAAAATTTTCTACTCTGATAATATTTCATTTTAATTTTCTAATCTTTCCAAGAATATAAACTATATTTTTAGTAAGAATTAAAAGTATAGAATTATGGAAAATTATTTCCTATGATATACACACACATTTGGCAGAATTAAATTTGCAGTATTAACTTATACATTCCTCCCCTTCCTCCAATATTTCCGAATTGCCCTGTGACCTTTCCTCATTCTGGCAGTTATACCATGAGGCACCCGATGCGATGCATCAAGGCAGTTTTGTTATAGCAGAGAGCAGAAAATGAGTCAGTTTTTTTAACAAATTTTGAGTTACAAATATCATGGTCCAAATATAACACAAAATATTTAGACAAATACAAGATAAATAAGGGTTATCCTGTGCCAAATTTTTTTCTTACCCCACTGACTATATAAATAATATTCCAGACTGAGGAGTGATAGGGAGAAGAAGTAGGGGGAAAAGAGCTATTAGTCTCTGGTGGATTCTTAAAAAGAAGCCAGCTATACTTTCTTCCATTCTCCACCCTAACTGCCAAATCCAAGAGAGGTAAAGCATCCCCCACCCCTAGATGGACTTGGTGAATTTTGAGAGTGAAATGATCCTGTGCTTTTTCTTTTTCTGTTTTTTTTTTTTTCCAGAGAGATCCTAGGAAATAAAAGGCTCTCCAATTTCTCTGCACCCCAGCATGGTGCAGAAACCTCTGTGTGGAGTGTTTAGGCAAATGGTCTTGAAGCAGCCCTCTAGAATCTCCATGTGCCTCTGCAGAGCTTAGGGAACAGTAGAAATATTTCTCTGAGTGGCAGAGAACAGTATGGCCATGGCAAAGAGAGGCCAAGAAACTACAAATGCCTTGTTTTCAAGAGAAGGAGGCTGTGACAGTGATGTGCATGAGCTGAAGACAGATTATCTGGGAACACAAACACCTCAGCTGATTGCAAGGTAGTATATATGTGTATAGATGATGTTGAAAATGCCCAGATTTCTACGTTCATTTTCCATACCTGTCACTATATAAATCCTAAAGAATTTAGCTACTAGCTCAAGGGGAAAGATGGGAAGGGAAACTGAAATGACTAAGATTAAGTTATTGCCAATTAATGATTAGAATACAAATTAAATTTTGTTATGGAAAAGAAAGCTGAATTTTATTAATACCTTAGCTGGTGGAATGACATTGATATTCATTATGACTATTTTAATATATACCTTATTTTCAATATGTAATTGGTGTTTCTAGCTCTTGTAATAAATAGTTCTAAATATTTAAAATATCTAATAGTGCTGAGGGGTTATAATTTTCACACAGACACAACTCATGTTGCCTCTTTTCATTGTGAATGGTGGTGATGGAAGTCATGTAATAAAAAGATCTCTCACCATAATTCCTGGCAGCCATAGTAGTTTCAACATCATTTCCTCTTGTTTAATATCTACTAGAATTCCAAATATCAAAAGTTTAAATATTACAGGATTGTAACTGAAACTCTAATAAGTGAGATTTTTCAGTCATTTTAATCTTCTCACAATTAGTTTACACTTTTATCAAAATGCGTTAAATATTTAACAATTTATTTTCATTCTTGTAAAAAGAGAAATAAATAAAATTTTCCTGGAAGCAAGAAAAGTTCAATGGAATATTTATCTATCTTTTTCCCTTTATATAGTTTTAAAATTCTCAAAGATGAGAAAAGAGTAGGACATAAAAGCATAACTTCTTACATTCATTTCTATGAATCAAATTGCACCAGAGAAACAATCTTAGCATTGCCCCTTAATGTCTCTTTGTAAAAATGCATCACCTTTCTTAGGGAACAATCTATTAAGGATTGGTGCTGTTAGAAATTCTAAGAATGACTGTGAATGATGTGGAAGGGAAGTGTTCTGCTCTCTGTTAATTATCTCCTCCAACCACTCTGGTAATGACTTCTTTCCCTTGATAATTCCATCATAATGGAACCTTATTTCCTCTTAAAATTTTATTTATTTCAGAAAGAAACAACTACTGTACTGAAGGCAAATTAACTTGACTCTTAAAAGTTTGATGAAACAGCTATCTACTCATGTTATAAATTTCAAATTGAATCAAAATTAGGTGAAAGTAAAATTTCATCTTCACTAGGTGTTCTTAGGCATAATAAGATGGAACATAACTAATTTGGGGTGATATTCTATTTAGGTATGTGAGTAATGAGGACTTTCTGCTGCTGAAGTTATAAAATGCATCAGTTATCTATTGAGTTAGTTACAAGAGAAATATATTTTGACAATCTTTGGGGCATGTTGTTGAAAATAATCATGACTGATCTGATTATAAATATTAAATAGTTAAAATGTATAAAGACTAATTTATGTATTAAACTTATTTGAGAAGACTTTCATTTGTTTTATCTGCTGTTATCCGTTTTTTTATTTGGTCAGATTTTTTGTTACTTTTATTGAAATAGAGATGCAAAAGGAATTTTTAAGACTAATATAGAATACCTCATTAACCAATGGAGTTCAAACATGTTCAAATGAAGACTACTGGGCTCCACTTCTCACACTTTATATATCATTAGGACTGGTAGGGGCAGGTTCTAGAAATCTGATTGATTTATTGAACTCCTTTGGCAGATTCTTATGTGGGTATTACTAGAATAACATTTTGAGAAACAGAAATATAGAGTTCCCTTAATTATGATCAGTCTTCTTCTGTTTACCACCTTATAGCTTGAATAAAATGTAATATAGAAATATTTAAGTTTTAAAAAATAAACTTCAGTTTCTAGAACAGTTTTAGATTTAAAAAACAAAATCAAACAAATAGTATAGAATTCCCATAAACCCTATACCCAGTTTCCCTTATTATTAACATCTTACATTAATATGAATACATTTGTCATAACTAATGAACCTTATGGATATATTATGATTAACTAAAGCTATACTTGATTCATATTTCCTTTCTCTTTACCCAATGGCTTTTTAAAATTTTTTTTTTTCTATTCCAGGATCTCATCCTGGATACCACATTACATTTAATTGTCACATCTCTTTAGGCTTCTCTGGGTAGTGACAATTGCTTAGACTTTCCTTATTTTTGATGACCTAGACAGTTGTGAAGAGTACGAGTTAGATATTTTGCAGAATGTCCCTTCACTGGGATTCGTTGGATGTTTTTTTTATGACTAGTCTGAGGTTATGTGTTTTTAGAAGGAAGATCACAAAGGTTATCTACCATTTTCATAACATGATATAAAGCAGCGGTATGAGGACGATGCTCTGTGGCTAGTGTGTGCTCTGGTGCAGGCTTCAGAAATTGGAAAAAAACGCGAGTGGCAGGAGGCAGGTGAGACATGCTCCTTATTGTCCGGGGGATACAGCAGTGGTGAACAGCATGGCCGACAACATGGCGAGCGGTCATATATGGCTTTGAGCAATAGTGGCACCATGCCATGGGAAAGCGCGATCACATGGGTTCAAACAGGACTCATGCCTGCCCGGAAAGCCAGCTAATGGGGAAGGAGGTGGGGGCATTGTGGGGGTTAAGGGGTGGGGACAGGTTGGAAAAAACACTGTCACAGTCATCTTAGTTTGGCCTAAGAAACCTGTTGCCTATGCAAATGTAATTTCCCTTACAAGTGGTTCCCAACCTTTTTGGCACCAGGGACCGGTTTCACGGAAGACAATTTTTCCATGGACAGGGTGGGGGTGATGGTTTCACGATGTCAAGCTCATTACATTTACTGTGCAGTCAAACCTCTCTGCTAATGATAATCTGTATTTGCAGCCACTCCCGAGCGCTAGCGTCACCACCTCAGCTGCATCTCAGATCACCAGGCATTAGATTCTCATAAGGAGTGCGCAACCTAGATCCCTCGCATGCACAGCTTACCGTACAGGTTGGCGCTCCTATGAAAATCTAATGCCGCTGCTGATCTGACAAGAGGCAGAGCTCAGAGAGTGATGGGGAACAGCTGAAAACACAGGTGAAGCTTCTCTTGCTTGCCACAGCTCACTTCCTGCTGTGCAGCCTGGCTCCTAACAGCCACGGACCAGTACCCATCTTCAGCCCAGGGTTGGGGACCACAGGTATAAAAGGAACATGCTATCAACATGACTTATCACTGTTGATATTAACATTGATCAATAGGCTGACTAGTGTTTGTCAGGTTTCTCCATTGCAAAGTTATTCCTTGTTTCCCCCTCCTTTCCATACTGTTTGGAAGACAGTCCACACTTTAGGTGTGGGGAGTTATGTTCCACCTCCTTGAGGGATAGCTACATTAACTATTTGAATTCTTTTGCACAGGAAATTTGTCTCCCCTATTTATTATTTAGTCAAGTATTTACTTACATCTGTATGGGCTCGTGCATATTTATTTTATACTTTGGGTTTTAATCTAATACTACTTTATTTATTTTTTTGCTCAAATTGTTGCAGCTTTGGCCATTGGGGATTCTTTCACTTGGCTCCAGTGTTTTTTTTGACACACCCCTTTTATTTTTGCTTGTTTGTTTTTGTTTTTTGCTTTGCTATTTGTTTTAGTACTTTCTTACTTTCTAGCATTGCAACATTCTCCTGGTTTATCTTTTATATTTCCTGCTGAAGTCATAGAAACAGCCATTTCTCCAACAAACCCTGGTTCCTTTAATTGAATATGGTACTAGAAACCAAGATCTTGGTGGTAGGTGCACACAATCAGAAATGGTTCAGAATGTAACACGATTAATTAATGATATTTAAGAATAGTCTAAAACAGGAAACTCAAACCTTTTGTCTCAGGAAACCTTAAAAGTTATTGGGGCCGCAAGCAGTTCTTGTGTATGTGGGCTATGCCTATCCATATTTACTGAATTAAAAATTAAAATTATGACATTTAAAATATACTAATATTTTTAATAATCCATTTATATAAAACAATAATAAACCCAACATTTGTTTATATAACTAATATATTTTTATAAAAAAATAACTAAATTTTCAAAACAAAAATTATCAAGAACAGTGTCATTCTTTTACATTTTGAAAATCTTTTTAATGTTTGGCTTAATATAAAACAGCTGAATTAGCAGATATACTTCTGTATTCATCTGTTGCAATTTATTGTTTTGGTTAAAGTCTATGAGGAAAATCCAGCCACACACAGACGTGTAGTTGCATGTGGGAGAACTATTGCAATTGCATTTTCAAATAATTTTGGATACATCATGTAGCTTCTGTAAAAATCTACCATATCTTTATGACAAAATGAGAATGAGAAAGACAAGTAATATCTTAGTATTAGTTTGAATATTGTTTTGACCTCGTGTACACTCTGGAAAGTCTCAGGTGTTCACAATAGCCTGTAGACCACACTTTGAGAACTGTTGATGTTATATACACTGTTTCAAGAGTGAAAATTAAAGAGTCTACAGATTAAGGCTTTTACTTGTGCTTATTCACTATCGACTTACTTAATCAGTGGTCATTTTCACAGTATGATTTTTATCATTTACTTCATTAACAAAGGAGGAATTGGCATAAACTCTGCATAGTTAGTGGTACAGTTGAACTTACTGTCAATGTAAAAATAGACAAAGCGAGTGTAATTAATTAATGGATCTGACAATTCATCTTCACTTGGTGTAATTTTCTCTCATAAGCCTTCTCCATTTACTTTTTTCCCTGTTTTCCCATTATATCTTGTTTTACTGTCACATTTTCAGTGTGGTTTAGAGCAGCTTTGTGGCATGTTTGATGAGAGGTCACTTGAGGCGCTTTTCCTGCTTTGTGTTGACCATCAATCAGCCATGCTGAGTGCTCATGTGAGCAATTTCTGCCATGAAAACACCTTGTGTGGCACTTGAGAGTGAGAGAGGAAAGGTGGGTTTGGCAGGAATGAAGAGACAAGGGATGGAGCTCAACGCCAATTTTCTAAATCTGTTGCTCCGCTGGAATGGTTGTAACAGATGATGGATGAGTGATATCGCTCTCAAGTGTCTTTTATCCCTTAGGATAATTTTGCCAATTTTCCAGTGAACTTAAATGTACACAGATGTTTGAGATGAAACCTGATGATTTGTAACTCAAAGGCTTTAACTGCCAAATTGTTGGAGAATGTCAGTGGAAACTGGCAATTTGACTACAGTCTCAGCAAAAGACCACCGAGTGTCCTGAAGATACTCTTGTAATTTGTCACCGGCACAAATATGTAGCCTAACGATTTTTTTGTTTTCAGTAGATTAAGGGTAAGAATGGGATGTTAAATGTTCCTTGTCTCAGATCACAGTTGGTGAATATGTACACCTCCTACCTATTGCTGTTGATACTCTTTAAGGAAAAATACGAAATAAGAAATTAGTTCAAAATTTTGCTGCATTTTACGTTTACTAAAATGACTGCATACTAAAAAAGAATTTTATAAAACATAAAACAATTTTTAAAGAAAATTAATCACCATTTACAAGAAATGGATATGAGCTGAAACGAAAAGGATATATATCATATAGTTAAAATATTGCTCTGAAATTTGTTAAAAGAGACACTGGCCTCTCTGTCCCTATGATTTGCAGGTCTCGCCCTACCTTAGTTCTCTCTTCTCTTTAATGCTCTATCAGTCCCTACGTAGATTACTAAATGTTTCATTGAAAGGAAGACTTGCTTTTGTTTTCCCTTCAGATCCTCTATTAAGCATATTAAATATTTTAACTGCAGTTCAACCCTTTAAAGAAGATTTATATTCAAATTTTAAAATAGTTAGGGTCAGAATTCCATAGTTAATTATTTTTTAATTGCACCATTTTCTGAAAGGTCCATGCCAATTCATTCTTTTTCTACCTTTGCTGTACTTTTTAACATACAGATAACTGCATCTATCCACATTCTTAGCCAGCATTTTTCAACTTGATTGTATATCAGAACAGTTGGAAACTTTAAAAAAATACACAGATGCCTGTATTCCACTCAGACCAGAAGAATCGGGATTCCTTTGAGGGCCAGGACATTGGTATTTCTTAGAAATTCTCCAAGCAATTCTAATGCACAATTATAGTTGAGAATGATTGGGCTAGTCTGTAGAGGACCAATAAGTTTTGATTTCATACAACACACAAGCCAGCTGTTAATAGCTGTCTCTAGAATTATGTTAAGAATGATCCCATAGTCATGTATGATCCCACAGTTATATATGGGCTCCAGGTAAGAGCATTATGATGCCTTTGTAATGTCTGCAGTAGTAGCTCACCTGTCTGTTCTCTGCCATCACTCACCATGTCCTTCTGTCTTTAAATTTTTTCCTTCATGAGCATTGAGTTCATTCCCTCTTTCTCTGGTCTTTGTTCATATAGTGGAACTCACCATGCATATCTCATGATAATGAAAAATTTTATTTTATGTAAAATTTACTAATAGTTTTGCAAAAGAGTGGATTCTGAGATTAAATACTACACGCACACACATATGCAACATGTAAGACACACACACATGCTTTGCGTATTGTCAAAGTGACTGAGCATTATTTAAGGCCATAGTAAAAAATATAGAAGAGGTTTCTGTAGTGTGGTGGTCATCATGCTCATGTCACATGGCAAAAAAATGTAGTAATAATTTTTTTTACATGACCAATTGCCAACATATATTAATAGTTAAATGTTATGAACTCAAAAGCAAAGGCAAAAAAATCTTCCTTGTATTCCTATTTCTACTAGTTCTGCTTACTCTGTGTCTTCTAGTTACTTAATCTGCTTGAATGTCAGTTTTGGTATGTATTGGAGTTAACATTATTATAAGGCTTATAAGAATATCATGAAAATAATATGACCTATATTATATGCTTGTGAAATGCTTTTTACAAAATAATGTCTCAGAAAGTATTGACCAATTTTACTTATTATTATTGGCATATGGATCATCTGATTATCCACAGATATTTGCCAGTTCAGTTCAGCTAGGTGCTGTTGTCCATGATACTCTCAGGTTACCTTTAAGTAATCATCTAATGCACACAATGTAAAACACTGTGGGGAGTGGGAGGCAGGAATGTAATATGCTATAGAAACTGCCGCACCCTCATCACTACTAGAATTGCTGAATAAATTCATACAGCATGCAAGTGGAAGGATCAAGATTCAGACCCAGGTTGATCTAGCTCCACTTTAAAGTAGCTGACAGACAAAACCTCACAATTTGTATAAAACCTATTGTTTACATCAGCTCATTTGATATTTATAACAACCTGTGAGGTAAGCATTATTGAGCTCATTTTATAGATGAATAAAGAAAGGCTTAGGGAATCAAAATAGCTTGTCCCAGCTGCCAGCTGGCTCAGCTAATTTTAATTAAAATTATAATTATTAAACTTATAGCTGTAATGTCACAGATTTTCTGTTTCCACAGCTAAATGTTTTCCTTAGACGGTGCTGTTTCAGATTAAATGAATAACAAAGCATTGCATTTAAGAAGCCAGCATAATGTTTACTTTTAGATTATCATACACAGCCTTACTGTAGTAAACTGAGAATTCATAACATTTATTTTATTTTTGCTGCACAAAATTCTATCTTGAACATTTTTTAATTTATCTTTGAAATTTTCAGGGTGATGCACATTTTATTTCTGATGGTAATTTAAGGCAACAATCTTGTCTACTTTGAAAAAAAAACACAGTATCATTGGGATGAAAAATATTCCCATTCTGAAATGGCCTAGTTAAGATTCCCTCTTGTGTGGAGAGGATGAGATTTCTTTCCCTTTTCAGGGTATGGCAGTTTCCAGTCATATTTACAATGAAGATCGTTAGTTTTGTGAGATGTTATCATATCCTGTATACTACAGGTGTTAAACTTTTAAAGGTCAACATTTCAAAGAAATGTCTAAATTTCTATGTCTAATAGCATTTGCATATGTTTTCTCATGCCCTTGAATTAGCCATGCATGCAGAAAATACATGTGCAATCCATATGGCAAGAGGTCTATGTGTCACTTCCAAAAATCTCTTCCTGCAGGGGTCTGGGTTGCACAAAAGAAAAATCACAGTTGAAAGCTATGAGGACTTGAAATTACAAATGTCTGACTAAGCCCAAGAATTGAGTTTATTTTTAGAATAAAAGTGTAGACTCTGAGAGTATCTAAGTGACTCTTTCAGTTAGAACATTAGGCACAGAAATAAGAGCATTAACTCCTTTGGGAACCATGTTTTAAAGGATGCCTAAATGTTCCCCTTCCCCAGAATTATCTTAGGCAACAATAAAATTGCAACAGAAACAAGCAGTTGACATTTCTAATGGAAGTAAGTTAGGAATCATATATCCCATGAAGAAGTGTAGCTCAGGGGTGATATGTTTGATTTTCTTTACTGGTTATACACTTTCTTATTTGCCACAGGCCTTACAACTTCCTGTTATGTTATTAATAAACCCTGCCTAGTATACACATTTAGGTTGCCAGCCTGGTTCCTACTAGCATTTGAGTTTATAACTCCTGTGAGTGACCAGGCTTACTGTTCTCACTCCCCTCTGGCCCCATGCATTCTGCAACTAAATTAGTTTGGCTCAATTTTCTCTACCCAGAGTAAGTTAATCATGTATTTTATCATCCCTTGATCTTCTACAAACAATATAATGTGGTGTTACATGTGTCCCAAATAACTCACATAGTTCATTGAAATGAAGATACTTTTTTAATTTAATGTTTTGTCATGTTGCTGCTGTCTATCAATCCAGTTTATCAAAAATTTTTATATAAAATATAACTGCTGACATTCACTAAGTGTGTAATCAGGTTAGCTGTTGTATTTGGGATGGGAGATGGGGTAAATTTTAAATACCATAATCAGGGAGGCCTCATTGAAAACATTATATCGGAGCAGTTCCTTGATGAGAGAATTAGCCATGGCTGTTTGGAAAGAGAATGTTCCAGAAAGAAGCAACAGCTTGTGAGAAGGTCATAAGGGCATAGCATGCCTGATGCAATCAGAGAATAGCAAGAATTCAACTGTTTCTGGAACAGAGTGAGTGACCCGGAAGGGGACAGAGAAAGAGATGAAGACAGAAAGATGGTAGTGTGTGTGCACATGGCAGATTGGGTAGGTACTTTCAGGTGACTGTTAGAATTTTTGTTTTTACTCTAATGGAAGTGAAATTATCAAGTTTTGAGCACAGGATTGACATAAATTTTATTATGCAATGACTAGACCATGTTAGCTTCTGTGTTGAGAATAGACTGTAGTACAGCAAGGGCTATGCAGGGAGACCAGACAGGAGGCTGTTGCAATGATCCAGGTGAAAGATGATGGTGGCTCAGACCAGGGAGGTAGGTAGGAGTGCAGATGGTGAGACAGTGAATATATTTAAATTATTATTTATTATAATAATTATTTATTATATTCATATTATAATTATATATTTGTATAAATTATATATTTCTATAATTTTATATATTTATATTATAATTATTTATTATGATATAAACACTTAATATTTCATAATCAATCAATCAATTAGCCAGAACTAATTGAATGTTTACAATTTCTCAGCACTAGTGAGGCATGATAAGGGCTACAGAAAAAATTTTATGCTGGTCCTTAATCTGTGGATGGGTAGTTCTTTTGCTGCATTTACCTTGGCTCACTTGTACAGCTGCACCCAGCTGGAAAATTGTCAGGGGGACTGGCCTTAGCTGAGAAAACTAAGATGGCTTGGCGTCTCTCTGCATGTGGTCTTTCATTCTCCAGGTGGTTAGACTGGGCTGCCTCACATGGTGGCAACAATGTTTTAAGAGTGCAAGCTCCAATGTGCAAAATGCTCATTGAGCCTCTGCTTGTGTGACATTTGCTGATGTTCCATTGGCAAAAACAAATCCCGTGAGGGGGAGTATATCACAAGAGTGTGGTTACAAGAAGGTGTGATTCATTGGGTTCCGCTTTGGTAACAATCTACCGCAGTCCAGCCTCTGGCCCCTGTGATTCATGTTTTTTTCCATAAACAAAATACACTCATCACCTCCTGAATACCCATGGCTTCATCCAGTCATAGCATCAATTAAGAAGTCCTTAATCTCATAAACAGAATCTGGTCTGGATATGGATGAGGTATTTGGGGTGGAGCTCCTTCCTTTTGATCCAAATCCTTATGACCTAAAAAAACCAATTTATTTGCCCCCCACACGCTTAACATACAACAGGGAATCAAGGAGAGGGGACATCGGCAGAAACTCCCATTCAAAAAGAGGAAGAAAGAGGACATCACAATCACAGGAACTCAGCAATTCTAAAAGCCAGACAGGCAGATGTGATCAGGGCTCCTGACACTGGGGCAGGGAATGGTCCTTGATTAGGGCCCAGTTCTGTTTCCTAAGAGTCATTTTCTACAATGTTGTTCTCTGCGGCTCTCCACTCTCATCTCTGAGAATTTGGTTCTGGCCTATGAGACCCCAAGGTGAAGTGGAGGGTGCTGTCATGAGCTGGCCCACTCCAGAGCTACACTGCCGCTGGAGGGGTCAGACTACCATGACATTGTAGGGAAGGAGGGCAGATTTTTTCTAGTTTTTAATTGGGGTGTGGGAGGGATGGGGACGTTTTCTATAAACTGCAACATTTTCTACTGAGGGTGAAGTGTCCTATCCTTTTAATCAAGGTGATTGTAATTTTGACTAATAAAAAGGACTTTGTAAAAAAAAAACGTTGGAGCTTTGTTTGTTTTGGAACTTTCCATAAATTTGGGAACAGTAAGAAAATTATTTTCACGAAGCCAGAATATCGATTACCCATAGGAAAAAATGAGTGGATTATAATTAGGAAAGGACACATTCATGGTTTATGGAATATCAGTAATATTCTATTTCTTCACCACAGTAGTTGCTATATGGTATTTGCTTTTTAATTATTGTTAAGTGATACATTTATTAAGTGATACTTTTATGGACATATGCCTGTTTTGCATGTATTTTATATCTTAAATAGGGTTGTACCTCAATTTTTCCCCCTGACAACAGCATTTTGAAGAAACCATTCATCAGTTTCTGCTACGTAGTTCTCCAGATCCTTTTTGGTTTCTATTCTCTCTGACTTGGGTCATTTTGATTTCCTTAGGTTTGACATGATCACATCTTTTCAAATTAGTTCATTTTATGTTGCCTAATTTACTCTATTTTCTGTTACTTGCAATCTAAACACTCTAAGTGATTAAAAAACTGAATAACAGCCGGGCGCGGTGGCTCACGCCTGTAATCCTAGCACTCTGGGAGGCCGAGGTGGGCGGATCATTTGAGCTCAGGAGTTCGAAACCAGCCTGAGCAAGAGCGAGACCCCATCTCTACTAAAAATAGAAAGAAATTAATTGGCCAACTAAAATATAGAAAAAATTAGCCGGGCATGGTGGTGCATGCCTGTAGTCCCAGCTACTTGGGAGGCTGAGGCAGAAGGATCGCCTGAGCCCAGGAGTTTGAGGTTGCTGTGAGCGAGGCTGGCGCCACGGCACTCTAGCCGGGGCAACAGAGTGAGACTCTGTCTCAAAACAAAACAAAAAAAAACTGAATAACATAATTTGTTATAGCAAGCAGAAAATATTTTCATTTTCCAGTAGATGATATAGGTTTTAAGTTGTTTGTGGGAGCTCACATGACATTTGGAAGGAGTCAGCTGAAAGTTTAAATTTCTAGAATATCTTTTCTAACTTCCATCACTACATTGTAGAACTAATCACTTCCTCATCTATGTCCTCAGAGAGATCAAATCCTTTCAGGACTGTAGGCTATGTGAAGATGTAGAAAAAAGATTATATTTTTAAGATCACAGGTAAAAATGTACTTATATTATGATTATTTGATTACCTGTGTTTTCTTCTTCCTAGATTGGTAGCTAACTGAGGGCAAAGAGCCTCAACTTATACTTGTTTTTGTGTATGTAGTACATATTTCTATATTTGGCACTATTAGCTGATCAATACGTAATTTTTAAACTGGTTTGATGAATCAGTTTGTTTCACAGTGTTCTTTGTGAGAGATCAATAGATATGCAGGATGCTTGTTTTGTAAATCTCTATAGAAACAATGCAGTAACAGACTTCATAACCACTCAAGAAATCATTTATAACTGATTGATATATTTTTTAAAAGAGAGCAATTAAAATTAGGAGGAGGCTTACGTGACTGAGATTTCATAACTCATGCCCACGTTCTCTTCTAAGACATTTGGTTTTTAATCCTCACATAGAATAAAAACTCAACAAACATAATTGTGATAGATGAATATAACAAACACCTTTACATTTGTTTGGAGTCAGTAGGTCAGTATTAAGCATCCAGAGGTTGTTACATGGCAAAGTACTGGGATCTGGAACTCTTAAACATTATATTCTTGGCTAAATAGAATTTTCATTACCTATGTTCTTGTTATTATCCTAATTGCAACTAACCTGTAACCCTGGGGTTTCTAAGGAAGTCTGTGTCTCTGAAATTACTGTGGGTTTTGAGAGGGTTGTTAGTAGATGACAAACAAAATCAGCTTTCCATTCCTCTTATTACTTTAACCTGCCTTGGTTGCCTTGTGCTCTTTAATGAGTTTGAAAAGAAAAGAAAAGATTTCTGAGGATACATTATGTTTTGCAGGTAGAATTTAATGTCTAATCATGTTTGTCTCTTAGTTTAATTAACAATGTTAGAATATTAAGTTAATGAGGTTAAACCCATGAGTTGAATTGCCAAATATGGTGAACTAGGCACCAAATTCATGTTTTAAGATTAACAGCAAAAACACCAGACTCAGAGAAAAACAATCCTTAAGTTGAAATTTTATTTCTTTTACTAACTTTCTATCTGATCTTGGGCATGTTAATTAACACTTTCAAGTTAAAGGGTGAAAAAATTAGTACTGATGCATCTGAATTAATTCCTAGAGATGTTGGAAGATCGACTGTAATAATATATGTAAAATTAATTTTAAAACTATAAAATATGATGAGCACATTTAGCATAAGTTTTATTATCATTATTGGGACAGGATGAAAGATTTGGATGCATTATTATAAAACCTGTCACTTTTATATAAAAGCAGTTAATCATGAAAATCTCTGTATGGTATCATCTGTTTTTATCTATGAATGATAAAACATTACTAATAGCTTAGTATTAATATAAAATTTATTGGGAAGTTCCAGAATTTTGAAGAGCAATGCTTCTTTTTTTTTCTTGACTTGTGGATTATTATTATTATTTTTTTATTTCAGCATAGTATGGGAGTACAAATATTACGGTTATGTGTATTGTCCATGCCCCCCTTCCCCCTCGAGGCAGAGCCTCAAGCATGACCATCCCCCAAATGTTGCACATCTCACTCATTATGTTTGTATATAACCATCCCCTCCTCCCACCTCCAGCAATGCTTCTAAATACAGTATTCTGTGTATATTATTTCTGATCTGGGATGGCATAGCTATCAAAGAAACTCAGAGCCTATTCTTGAAGCTAGGCTTAGGCAAATGAATGACAAGTGGATTTTCTGGCTTATAGATTTGGACTTTGAGGAAAATATATATGCCAATTTCTTGGTATCTTGGTGTTGACCCAATATCATATTTTATTGTATTTTTGGAGGAATTTTAATGCAACAGTAAAGTACAAAGGATAATAGGACAAGTACCTATATTTCAACTATTCATACACAGCAACTATTATCAATTTTTGAAATTATTACAAATCAAACACCACCAAGATCAAGAAATAGAACTTTGCCTGCCACCTCAGAAACTGCCTTATAGTTCTCATTCCGGTCACAATGCTCTGCCTTCTGCCATAAGTAACCACCGTCGTGGCATTTAGAGAAATCAATTCTTTATGAATTTCTTTTTATGCTTTTATCATTTAAATATGGCTCTAGATGTTATTGTTTACTCTTGCCCATGATTATAATAACAGAGATTTTTTTTTTTTTTTTTGGCTGTTAGTCATTTATCCCTACCCTCTTGTGCTTCGGAGGTTTGTGGAGACACCTTGTCCCCCAATTTTGTTGTAAGTGGTTTCCATTGGTTTTTGGTTTTGCTCTCTACTTGCTGACTGTTTTTATGTGGAGATTTGGAAAGACTGAAAACCTTGCCGTTTGTTGCTATTGCTGCCGTCTTCCCAGACAGCTATTATCATTTCACTTCTCCATTAGCCTTTTTTTCCTTTCTGTTCAAAATGAAGCATTGTGGATGTAGCCAAAAAATGTCTTTTTTAACTCACATTTTTAGTCACATTTTCCTTTCTTCCCATGGAAAGCCATCATTTTAAATATTTGTAATGATAAAAGTACTCTTATATAATGTATAGTATTATTTTATATGAGCATTTTAAATTTATATATTAATAATTAGCATAATATATATGTGGTTCTGAATTTTACTTTATTAACTTAACAATTAGCTTTTGAGATCTAAATTCTCTTTAACACATGTTTGGCATTCCTTTGAATGAAAACACAAAACTTTATATATCCACTCCCCTACTGATGTACATTTAGATTGTTTCCCATTCTGCACACTATAATAAACAAAGCTGTGGTTGATATCCTCATACTTGTCTTGTGCACAGGTATAGGACTTTAATGTACATACTTAACAGTGAAACTATTGGTAACGTTTTATGCAATGGTCATATTTACTAATTGCTACATCACAACTATACCAATTTACATTCTTATCAGCAGTTCATAAGTGCCAATTGCTTCATATCTTTACCAAGTGATATTTTTCAAGTTTCAAATTTTTGCCAAGATAGTGGATTAAAAAATAGTATTAATTCTTATGTTTTCATTTCCCTGATTGCTCCTGAGACTAAAATTCTCTTTAAAAAATCTAGAATATCTACGTTTTGAACAAGAGACAAAAGGATTTCATTGTCTCTCTCTTTCATTTGACATCAATGACTCTATTGAGCCTTTCTTTCCTCAAACTTGGATAGGTTTCCATTATATAATGATAACTTAATATGGTTTAAAGTTAACTTGATTAGCTTATGAATAATACGTTTGAATAAATTATACCAAATTAAGAGGTACTAAAGCATTAATGTGAAAATATTTGTTTATTTATAAATGCTAATTTAAAATTAGTTACTCTTTTTATGAAGGTAATACATACTTGCAAAAAATTTAGAAAATACAAGTAAGTATAATGAAAAAATAAAAATAGTTCATAGTTCTATCAAATAGAGAAAACCACTATTGACACATTTTCAAGTTGGGCATTTTGTTTTTCTCTCCTGCTTTCCTCTTTTCTCTCTTTTCTTTTGGATCTCTTCCCTCTACCTTCCTCTCCTCTCTTCATATTCCATTCCACCCCTTGCTTCCTCTTTCCCAGCCTTTTCTTAGTTTAATTTTTAGATCTCAAGTGCAAAGGACTTAATTAATCATATTCTTTAATTTACAGCACCTACCATGGTGGTATATACCAAGCAGAAAGGAATTGAAGGGATATAAAACATATAATACTTTTAATTAAATGCTACCAGGCAATTTTCCAAAATTCTTGCACCTGCCTATGTCCACTCAAGCAGTGAAGGAAATTTAGTATATTTATACATATCTTCCAAAATTTGGCATTATCCAATTTTCTGATTTTTGCTAGTGACTATAGTTTTTATTATTTTAGTTAGCATTTCTCCATTACACATTGTTTTGAGCATCTCTTGTTAGACTTCAGGGTATTACTTCTATTAATATTCTGTTCATATTCTTTATTTATTTTCTTGTGGTTTATATCTTTTTCTTATTAATTTGTAGCTATTCTTTGTATATTCTTGTCCCTTCTCAGTTTAATTTGAAAATACCTGTATTTCTTTTTTTTTCTTTCAGTATTTTAAAGATGCCATTCCATTTTTTCAATGTTATTGTACACTTTTTCAATGTAATGTGTCTTTTTTTCTTGTCTGTGTTTATATTTAAGGTTTTGTGTTTCTTATCTTTGTCTTTAGCATTTTGACTAATTCCTGATCTTAGAATGCTTTTAAATGTATCTTCTCCATTAAGTATAATTTTTAATGTACTTCTTGGAATTATAACCTTTTCAAATTAAGCAAGTTCCCTTATATATCTAGTTTGCTAAGAATTTTTGTCCTAAATAAATGCTGAACCTAGAGAATTGCTTTTCTGTGAGTCTGTTGACATTGTTACATAATTTTTATCTTTGAATTAATGTGCTGAATATCATTAATAAATTTTCTGATATTGGCTCCAAAACTGAGCGTGATCTATTATTTATGAATACATTTATTTTAGAGTTCTTGCATCTAGGTTTAATGAAATAGGCATATGATTGCTTTTGTATATTGTCTTTATGTGCTTTTGGATAATTGCACTAGCTTCATTAAATTAGATAAATCAGCTTGGAATTGCTTATCATTTACTATATTCTGGAAAAACTTTTATTCAGTAGGAATTATCTGTTGAATGATTCATAACATCAATAATAACAGCACCAAATATTAATTTACATATTTCTTCTAATTGATTTATATTTTTATAATATATATTAATTAGTTTCTTTCAACAGTATATCATGGTAGATACTACCATTATCCTCATTTTACAGATAAAAAATTGAAATACAATAGGTTAAGTCATTCATCTTTTGGGATTTTTAATTTGGGGGTCTATGAACAAGGGGTTTCACTACTATCATTAGGGTATACAAAAATTTGGATGGGATAAATTGACATATTTATTTTCATTAACCTGAAATTACATTTTAGCACTTTTCCCAATTATGAATATACTCAACAGACCACAGTAATATTAATAGATACTCTGTTACTTCTTCAAGAACAGAATTTAGAGATATATTTCAAAATAATAATAATGCTCATTATCTTTTCAAAATTATGATAGATATCAGAATTACTTATTGATCTTATTTACTGCATTAATAAGAAGAAAAATATGCATTTCTTTTTATTAAGTATTTAATACTTAATCACTGTATTTTAATATAATTGTTCCCACAGTTCTGTGCAAACCAAGCACTGCTGCTATTTATCTCATGCATATTAAAACACTATTTTTGGATGGGGTTGATACACTTCACCACAAAAACATGTTGAAATTACCTACATTAGATCAAGTTAATTATTAGCTATGGAGTGATAGAATGAGCATAGAACTCACTGGTAAATGATAAAGAACTAGGGTTTTCCTAAGAGGGTCTTACATTAATATTTTAATATGTTTAAAAATTATCAATATATTTAAAATTTTGTTTTGTCCTGAGCTAATTTTGACATTGTATTTTGCCAAAATGAATCCGTTTAATCCAAATTTTCTAACTTACTGTTAAATAACTATTTGTAATTTTATTTCATTATATTTTACATCTCTGTTGTATCTATGATTATTCATTTGTTTTTTATCATTTAAATCCTTTATCTTGTGACTATTTAATTTTTTTAGACATATAAAAATTATATATGTTGAAGTTGTATAATATACATCGTGAAATAATTACCAGATTCCAGCTATTTAACATGGCTATTGCCTCTTCATATTTACCATATTTTTACCCTTTGTCCAACATTATTCTATTGCCTGCTTCCCCCAGACCCTGGCAACCACCAGCCTGCTCTCTCCTAGGAATTTATCCATTCTTCTGTCTGATTTTGTTTATTTGATTATTTCTCCTTTTACTTGTCTGGTCTTGTCAGACATCTAACTTACAAATGTTTCTAAAGATCTTCTGGTTTTGTTAATTTTCTATAATTTTTTATACTTTATATCCCTTTGTTTTTTATTTATTTTGATTTTTTCAAACTCCTTGAGTTGAATGATAATCATCATTTTGGTTTCAATTATTCTTTTGTAAGATAAGCTACCAACTTTTAACCCTCTATAATATTAAGTAATGTGCTATGCACATTGTAATCCTAATTATATAATTCATTTCCTTGCCAAGGACAGTTCTCATCGCTTGGATATGATTTTGATAATCTTTAAAAATAATTTCTTGTTTGAATCTGGCCAGATATGAATACTTTTTGAGTAAGCCCTTTAAAATATTTTTTAAACTCAGGAATTGAAAGTCATGCAAGTGAAGAACTGTAATATAATAAAAAGCTGATAGATATTTACCAAAATTTGTTGATTCAAGGTCTTTGGCCACAGGTCTCTTTTTGGGTGAACCATCTGGGCTTAATGTCTGAGTTCATATAATTGCATCACTGTCAGGAAGAAACAGGAAATAAATTTGAGCAACATCTGTTTTCCTCCTTAGACAAATTTGTCTATTTGAATCCCATCTTTTACAGCTGTTTTCCCTTTTGTTTTATAAACTTTAAAGTTTCTAGGTTCTCATCATTTCTCTAATCTCAGCAACATTATATGGTGACATGAAGAATACCCTGGACTTCTTAGTTTATTTGACCATGAGTACCTAATCCACAATGTAATTATGACAGATACACATACAGTATTAGATTCACACAAAAGTCAGCACATAATCAGTATGTATGTAGTAGAGTATTAATACTATATATACACACTGATATACTACATGATCAGAATACATAATAGTAAAGTACATGTCTTTCTTCACCCAAACTTTGTTCTGTTTCTCACTGTGCCAAAAATAAAACAAAACAAAACTCTCAATAGTGTTGAAGACATAATATTTTAGTACAGTTTTCTTTACTTTTTTAGTACATTTCTTGTCTACTTAAGATATTGTTATGTGCTTTGTGTCAATGTTTTTGTACTGTTATTAGGAGTAGAGTTGCAGATACAATTTCCATTGCATTTCCATTGCTAACCTGCTTTGCTCCTCTATCTAAGTTTCAAGATGCAGCTTGAGGATGCTATTTCTCCTGTTCCTGCCTGGTACTCCCCTTGTTTCTTTAAAGAGTATATAGCCTTTCTTAGTGCTTACTGGTGTTTTCTTGTATTTTTCCCAAATCATTTTGTGCATTCCTCCTATTTGCCACTCAGTTTCCACTATTCTCATCACTCCTGAGACTCTACACACACACACACACACACACACACACACACGCAGGTACGCTAGCTTAGGACAGTCTTTTGTTTTATCCTTTTACATTAGTTTCCCAGGGGCTTCTTATTTTTTTAATATTAGTTCCTCAGATCCATGCTTTTATCTTCCTTGTATAGTTTCTGCATGATTGATTTTAGAAGAGGGAGCCAACAATTCTTGCTGGTTGGACCATCTTGTCAGGATCCAGGGGCATTATGAATCAGTAATGACCATCTCATTTGGAATTCTTGTGAAATAACAGTCCCTACGATCTTTTCTGAAGTTCAAGCTTCTCATTTTCCTCAACTTTATGCATTATTTACCCCTCAATGACACCTTCTCAGCTCTAATTCTGTATTGTCTTGGCATTCTAGAAAAAAAAAAAATATATATATATATATATAACTTGAAATATTCAATGCCAATTCTTGTTATCATTTGTTCAAAATCAATGACATTTAAATCAAAAGTCCCATAAGGACCCAGATATTTCCATTTAAAAGGAGAGAAAGGTCAGTTTCTTTCCCTAGTGATCCTTAGTAAATTGGCATTTAAAGTGACACTATGGATATATATTTATTAACTCATTGACTGCCACACTAGAAAAAAAATTGTTTTCCATGGGGCCACAATGTTTTATCACGAAAATAATATAAAAACTTAGAAAAAAATGATTCTTTCCAATTTAATAAAAATTTGTCATTGATTTCTATTCATTTAATCCACATTTTTAGAATTAAAATGGCAATATTAATTGTAACAATAAGAATATCAACAGTAAGATTTTCACAAACCAATTGTAGGGTTTTCTGCAGGTTTTGCTTTACGAGCCTTCGGGCTAAAAACTAGCATGAGTTAAATACACGGCAGTTACTATGTTAAGAAATATCATTCAAGAAATATCTTTTTATTAGGTCCATTTCAATTTTAGAAGATTTTCACAGAGTACATTGGTATCTGTAGTGAAAAGATTTCTGGAAGTATGATTTCTACCTATTTTTATCTGTAACATTAATGAGAAAAATAATATAGAGGCTATTCATTGAAAATTTATTTCTCCATTACTTACTGTAATATGGCACAAAAGCAATCTTTACCCCACAACCCAACTCCTTTTTATGCAAACAGCTACCTTTTTGTCAACCTCAGCACTACAAAAGTGAAGACTGGCTTACGTTTATGAAACATTCCTGACACTTCTGTGTAACTTTGGACATCAGTATATCTTTATTTTCATTGTTAATAAAAACCATAGTTTCTGCTTTCTTTTTTCCTCAATTAGCCAGTCCAACTGTATTCCTTATTTATTGCTGCATAACAAACCACCCCAAATATTTATGACTTAAAACAGCAATCATATCTCAGAAGCCTACATGTCAGCTGGGTGCCTTTGCTGATCTGGCCATGATTCATCTTAGTTGGGCTTTTATATGCATCTAGAGTTAGCTGGAAGTTCAACTGGGGCCACAGAAGTGACTGGACCATGTGCCATCATCATCTATCTGGCAGCCCAGGCTCCTTTGCATAGTGGCAGCAACTTCCAAAGTAAAGTCTGAAAGCATGCATGTCTCTTGGGGCTAGGGCTCAGAATTGACACAACATTTTCACTGTTGGTCAAAGCAAATCATGAGGCCAGCACAAATTCACATGTAAGTGTAATAGATAGCCCTCTCTGGATGGGAGGAGTCTCATAATTATTATACTTTAGAAAGGAGCATGGTTACTAGGAAAGGAATACTTGCACCTATTTTGCAAACCATACCAACCCATTGCCCATAACAATGGGCAAGAAGACAACTGGATAGTTGTGATGCTTCACTTTCTGATTTTTCCTCCCCTTCTGTCCTGAGCCTTATCCCCATGAGCCAGTAAACAAAACAATTGGTGAATTAAATCATAATCAGAGAGTTTGCCTTCTCGTATAAGCATCAGTTAAAGGAAATAGTTCTTGAAGGCAAAGTCTGGATCTAATTTTTTTCTTTCTAGATTGTATACAGTGCTGATATACTGCTGTAGGAATACGATTATTTGTTAACAACAAATATCTATTTTGATTGAGTTGGTCCATTTTGGTTGGTTACTATCTATGCCATATGTAAGGCTAAAGATTTTTAATGTTATCCCTGATTGAATGCATATTTATACTTAGTCATTGTTTAAAAAATTAAAACTAACTCTGGAATTCATCTTAGAACTAAAGACTCAGACCTCCAGTAAAGATAGAAAGTTCACTCCTTTTTATTAGAAAGTGTACATTGTTAGTCCTCGTCTGGCAAAAGTAAGAATTAAATTCTATATGCTGAATATATAACTCTGGAAATTACATCCAGGAAACTGCATCTGGAATTATTTTACAGGAGCAAAGCTATTTGATTTGTAATACTGTGCATGCCAGACAATTTATATGGATGCATCAAGGCTTGGCACCAAGTAAATAAGACCTCTTTCACCTATCCACTGAATTCAATTTAGCAGCAGCAAAATGTTCAGCTACCTATATTTATCATTTTTAATGTTGTTCCTTGTGAAGTACTTCATGGTAACTCTCTAAATGTCTCCTTCCCACAACTGATTAGAAAGCCATTATTTTATTTTAATTAGGAAGTTGGGATTTGCACATCGTCAGAGGAAATCATCTTTTCCTAGTAGAAATATAATAGATTTTTCAATTAAAACTGTCTCAATTTTAGTACCGAAGAAACGTAAACATGCTTAATTAACAAACAGATTTAAAATGAAGCGACAGTTACTTTTATTCTAGTAAATGCTAACTCGAGTTAGCTTTTCGTCTTTTTTCTTCAGAGTTTCTTCCTTGTGTGGTTTAAATAGAGGAAAAAAATTGTTTTCCTGGATATTACCTTAAAATGGTTGGCCTGACTATGGTTAATGAAACATATTTAAATTTTAAGGACATATCCTGACTTTTCTAGGTATGAGAGCTGGCTCTACCCAAATAGACAAGTATGAAGAGTTTATATTTGGTATCCAGAATCTCTTTCGTCCAACATTATTCCAACCTTTCCCTCCTTTTTCTAACTTCCTCTGAAAGTTTTGTGACCACATGTTTTTTTTTTTCTATTTCTCCTGTCCACACCTGCTCTGAGAAAATCACTGGCACAAAGAAGATATGATTAATATGCATCGTAACTGTTCCTTTCAATGGTAGATATGTTATAGCCTGGATTCTGGATCATAATCTAATGTCAGACATCCCTAACTGATGGCCTACTGCCATCATCTGGCCCCCAGATGTGTTTTTAAACCATTTTGAACTAGTTGCTAGAATTTAGAAATCAGGAGATTTCACAAAAACTCCAGATTCCTGGTAGCTCTTGAAAGACCTGAAGATCTAGCAATCCTGGCCTCACCCTACTGGATGGCAACAGTTGGGTGAGGCTAGAGTTGTCAAATAAAATACAAGATGCCCAGTTAAATTAGAATTTCAGTAAACAACAAATAACATTTTAGGACAATTATGTTCTGTACAGTATTTAGGACATACTTATAGTAAAACATATCCCTTGTTTATCTGAAATTCTAACTTAACTGAACATCCTGTAATTTTGTTTGCTAAATCTGATAAGCCTATCTGAGGATGCGCAGTGATTTCTCACCTCAGATGGGGCACAAGCTCTCCCGTTTGCTGCAGACTCACACAGCTCATTTCGCTTCTTTATGTGGCCTGCACAACCTGTTAGCTTTTGAGGTTTCTACCACTGTCTTAAACTAAAGAACTAAGTCTCTAGATGGTATTTCTGTCTGAAGATCTATAAACTGAATGTGATTATTGTAGCCAAAAATATCCTATGGAATTGCCTGTCAGATGTGAGCATCCTTGTGCCTTGAGCTCTTCAGTATCCTTTCCAAGGTCTATTCAGTGGCTGCTAGACTAGGGCTTTGGCCTCTGATCTATTCTGACCTTTTTTCAGCCTTTTCAACTTTATCCTACTGGTATAAAACAACAAGGAAGGGGGGTGGGTTTAGACCAGTGAGAAGCCTTTAAATCTTGAGAGTTTTCTTTTAAGCCAATACTTATGCTCTGTGACTAGATCATAAGCCCAAGGGAAGATGTTAGGGAGAAAGTGTTTATGGTATTAGTTGCTAAAATTTGGAGCTAATCATAATGTTTACCAATGGGGGAAGAGTGAAATAAATTGTGGTACATCTCCCCAGTTGGCTAATTTATCCCTATTAACCTGTTTGTGAAGTATATTAGAATAATATGGAAAATGCCAGAGTTAAGTCAAAAGAAGTCCTGGTGGAAATTTGTATATAGAGTATTACCATAGCATGTAAAGAACCATATGCATGGACTAAAAAATAACTGGGTAGAAATAAATCAAACTAATATATTGTTGTCTGTCTGTGGTTAATGGAGTTATGTGGCATGTTTTGTTCTTTTGTCTATTTTTTCTATACCTTTTTCTCCTAATTTTTCTATAATTAGTATGTATTATATTTATTTCTGCAACCACATTTTGGATTTCCAGGAATTGTTTGATTTTTAAAAAATATCTATACTATGCTGTTAAGATTAAATTTTCTTGTCTCAATTTTGTTTGAGATCTCATGACAGCAGATATCAGAAGCCACTGTGAAATATATGATAGACCACCATGGAGGGTTTTGCAAAAAGTAGATGGCTAAGAATTTGTTAAATAATTCTTAAATCCCTCATGTACATTGTGGGTATATAGAGTAAAGTAAAAAAGCTCAGAAGAGTTTGTCAGGAGGATAGCCTGGAAAAATTCCCTCTCCCACCATGGGAAAGAGCCAGAGATTTCTGCCCATCACCTTAAGCCTAGTAAGAATAACTTGATTAATATCATTCAAAGAGTTGCATATATGTCTCCTTCAGTTGGAGGCATGCAAGCTGTTGATGTTCAACTCCCATACACGAATATCCAGAAGGCAAGAAGTGGGCTGCTTCACTGCCTCAGTGGTGGGGGAAAGGACAGATGGCTGCATAAGTGAACCACATTTTCAGATTTTGGCATCTGAAACAATCCTTGTTTCAGATTCTGCTTGTTGGGAAATCTAACTTATAACAGGTAGTACCAGAAGTAGCCTTAACATACTGGCTCTTAGGATAAGATATTAAAATTGGATCACTGATGGCCAGATGGTAACAAGTAACCTATTCCTGGTGGTTCTTGGAGAAATGATAATTCCTTGCTTGCTGTCACATTAAACTTACTACATATCTCACTTGTAAGGAACTGAAATTGCATAAATGTAGAAGGAGATGCAGTAATTCATGCAATGTAAAGGGATTAGGAAAATTTTCTGTGGGCAGATGTAGTCTATACACACCAGAGAGAACCAGCATGGAGTGATCTTAAATCCTGTCTAATAGGACCCTTTAGAGAGATAATTAAGCCTCAGGACAGAGAAACTATAGCCAAGGATTTCTATGGCCTGCAGGAGGAGAAAGCAAGTCAGAAAAGGGGTGGGGGTACCAAAGTACCCACAAGACTGCCCATGAGGTAAAGAATGCACTTTATACACTGGCCAGGCCCAGAGAACAATTGACACTGGCTTGTGACATTTCCAGACAAATCAGTACTTTCCAGTCTTTCCCAATTCTCTTCCCTTCCACTTTACAACTCCGGAGAGATCAGAAACTAGAGTCAGCAAAATACCATGGGGAAAGGAGCTGGCATAGAAAGAAAGATTATGATTATTACTTTCCAAAGGAGAAGTGGAATAGTGATAACTTTGATTCGCATTGGAAATTTTGCATATTACATGGGACTAGGCATTTAAGTACTGAAGTACAGCTATTTTGTAGCCTTGAAATGACAAAAGGTAACAGATATTGAAGATGGCCTGCTAATATTTCCTCAGTTCTAACTATTTCCATGCATGATGACCTGACAACTTTCAAGTGGAAGCACCTGCAGCTCTTTACCTAAAGGCTCTTCCTTATGCTTATAACCCTCTTCATCTGTGAGCCTGGCAGGCTTGTGCTATCAGGAAGACATGTATCCACCTATCCCTCATAAGCAGTCCTCAACCAATGACTGACTGATGGGAAATGATGGAAAACTATCCCAGCTCACTAGCCTGTCAGATGGAATAACTTCAAGGTGTGTGCTACACTGTTACGCAGAGTTTCCCACTAGGATTGAGCCCCAGGTGCCTTTTACAGTCACTTGCTGCATACAGCATCCTTTGTTGGCTTCCTTCCCTTTCCTATCTTTTTTTCTACCTTTCTACCAGTGCCTCTCGGTATCGCCTCCCAAATAACTACTTTCATTAAATCCTTGTTTCAGATTCTGCTTGCTGGGAAATCCAACTTATAACAGGTGGTACCAGAAGTACTCTTAACATAGGATAAGATATTAAAAGGCTCTTAGGATAAGATATTAAAATTGGATCACTGATGGCCAGATGGTAACAAGTAACCTATTCCTGGTGGTTCTTGGAGAAATGATAATTCCTTGCTTGCTGTCACATTAAACTTACTACCTATCTCACTTGTAAGGAACCGAAATTGCATAAATGTAGAAGGAGATGCAGTAATTCATGCAATGTCTCTAGTTCTTGGATGATGTGGATACAATGGTAATCATAGGGACTGAAGTATTGTTGGCTATTAATTACCATTAAAATGTTGAAGAAAGAAAATGAAAGGCTCAGTTCACCTAACTGTCAACTCAAAGCATAACTTCCACAGCGTATTTAAGATACTTTATATAGGCAGGGAATAGACTGTAGTAAAACTTAGACCCAGGTATTAATAGTAAGAGAAGCAGATTAACAAAGAACGTTGAATTCGTAGTGCTGGCAAGTTTCCTATGCTAAAATCAGATCTTGATAGGGAAGTAAGGGAGCCCTGAGCCCTAGGGTAAGGGTATTTTGGTGGATGCCCTTGAGATTATTTGAGCCTGAAGATTTTCCTAACCCCTCTGGGCAAATATAAATGACTTCTTCTCTTTTGCTAGAGAAGAATGGCTTCTCAACATCTGGATACCATGCAATGACTTCATATGAGGCCAAGTTTTTATAAAATGATGGTTCTTTTTAACTAAATCAGGCCTTGAATTCCCTTGCTGCTTCCAAACCAATAGCAAGGTTCATCTTATCAGGAAAGTATTGGCTGAGGGCCTGAATAAGGAAGTATTATCCCTGCTACAGATAAAGGGACCATTTATCAAAAGAGCTGCAGACCTAGCTAACATAAACTGGCAAGAACCAGGAGAACATGTCCAAGAATAGATTTTAACAGTGCTGAACCCCAGGTAAGGCAGCATATAAAACAAGGTAAAGTTTATTGAGATAAAGGTACCTGCTCATGACTCAGGATTCAATGCACAGAGAATAAGAGACTATCTCATTCCATTTCTATTAAAGTTCTTTGAAGTTTTGTTAAAAATTTTTTTTATTTCATGAAATTAAAAAACAACATTTTGGTTATGTGTTACGGCTTTGTCACATCCTAACCATGATTTGAGACATTTCGAAATAAAAGTGGCTCACAGTAAATGAGGTAGAGCTGTGAAACTGCATTAGAAAAGTATAGAGAAGAGGTCAAAAGTCTCAGGGAATAGGCATATTATACTTGATTAATGATGTTTAGAGCAGAGTACACAATAGCTGACTATGTCTTTCTGCCGATCCCAGCTGATATGTTCTTCCGTAAAACAATAGAAATGCATCAGTGAAGGGGACACATGCATTATTAAGAGGATAGAAGTGGACTGCTATGAATTTGGGCTCCTGGTGCCAATGGGGATGATAGGAATCCCAAGTAGCAGAAGTCAGCTGAGAGCCAAAGTGAACTTCGGTTGGGAGGAGCATGGATTTAATGGTAATTGGAGAACCTTAACTGACAGAAATGTATGGTTTGGGATAATGGATCATGGTGATCCTAAGCTTGAGATAGTTGAACACCAACTCAGGGTGCTTCCTGCTTTATAGGACAAGAAAATATCAAGAACAAAGAAAAGCAAGTTAAACTCATTCACCATAATGAAAAATTATAATTCTTGACCTAGGTTCCAGTCTTAACCCAGTTTTCAAACCCAAAACATATTGAACAAAAGGTTCAGTATGGTTCCTTTGGGAAAAGACCCTACAGTTCTGTAGCATGGCTTAGTAATTACCCCAATCCTTCTGCAAAAGGACCTAGGGTCATTTTTTAGAATAAGTTGCTTTTGTGGAAAAGACAATATTCAAATTCTTAGAGGATTGTTGGAGATAGGATTTGAGCTGATATCAATTCAGAGGACCCAAATACCATCATGACCCCAATACCTAATGAGAGCATATGGAGGCCCACTAATAATGAAGTCTTGTTGCGAGCACATTTCACAAATGTCCCGTGTGTCTATGGACCAAACCTCAGGCCATTTCCTTGAACTGAGTGCACAATTGGGATGGTTACACTTAGCAGCCAGCACAACTTTTATGTTGTGACCATGAACCATGTTGAGAATTGTCATGGTAGGAAAATGAAAGTGGAAGCACATGAAATACCAATTCTCCGAATCTGATCAGGATAGTAAATCACAAACAACTAAATTTCAGTTAGAAAAGATTTGGTTATTTAACTGGCACCCCATTGAAAGATTCAAAGAATGCAGGGGCTATGGTACCCACCCTATCTCTATACACTTTATAATCCCACCCCCTACAAAAACAAATGTATCATAGCATATGATGGCAGAATACTATAAAGTTAACCAAAGAGTTACTTGAGTTGCAATTGCTTTGATAGATATGGAATCTCTACTGAAACAGATCAGTATAGTCCTTAGAACTTGGAATAAGGCTATAAATCTGTCAAATTAAGTTTTGGTTTTTTCCAATCCCTATCAGGAAAAAGTGTTGAAAGAAATTTGTATTATCTTGCAATAGATAGCTATTAGACATTTATGATCTTGTCCCAGGGGTATGCTAACTATCTGTTCTGCCACAGTATAGACCAAAAAGATGTTAATAGGCTAGGCTTTCCACAGATATGTTTGTCTACTATGCTGATGATGCATAGTTAATCAGACCTCACATTTGTTCTTGAATTTTTCTTGAGTTTGATTTCTCTAACACAACCCTATTACCACCCTCCTGATTCCAGCCACTATTGTAGATATTACAATATTCTTTTAGTAGAGACATCTAATTCTCTAATCTTTCCCTTCTCCAGTAGTTCCCTTGGGGGACATTTGGCAATGTTTGGATACATTTTTGGTTGTTACATTGAAGGATGCTACTGACATCTAGTTAGTAGAGGACAAGGATGCTGTTAAACTTCCTATAATACAGCAAAAAAAAATTGTCCAACCCGATGTGTCAATAGTTCCAAGGCTAAGAAACATGTCTGGCTCAAATCTACTCTTAATGCTACAACCAAGTGTCAAGGACTGAGAAGAGTATGCAATTTACTTCTACTTGCAAACTAATAAAGTTAGCCTGCCGTAATATTCTGGATGTTGGCAGAAGACTCCGAAGTCAAAGGACTTTAGTGTCTACAGCCGAAAGAGCACCATGAGCATCAGAATATTTGGGTCAGTTTCCCTTGCTCCTAAGCCCACCAGAGTGACACAATGGGCTTGGATGAATGCTACTTATGTACAGTGGGCTTCTCAGCTGAAGAACCCAGGAACCCAGTGCTTCTGGAGCAAGAGCACACATTGTATTAAGAAGCAAACAAGCCAGCCCCTCTTGCCCTCTGGGATGTGAGCCATTATACAGTAGTTACACAGTAGTTGTCTTGACCTATTTATTTGAGTATGTGATTACAGAAATTGTTGAGTATCTGGAGATAGATAAGCCTTGCAATCTGGTACACTTGGGAAGCACACACAGGGATGCTCAGGTCCCATGGTGGTCTGCCTTTACTCCTCCTACACAGTATAAAGTTTGATCTAAGTTTGATCTACTTTGTATGGCAACACAAGCCATACAAACTCTTAAAGAACTTGGAAACATCGAGCACATCAACTTGAAAGCAAAAAGAAAATAAAGTTTTGATAAAATGACTCTTTAATCATCATTTGTTCCATCATCACTCTTTAGTAATAGCAGCTATAGATTAAATATAATCATATTTAAAAATAAACAATATAATCCTAACATAGTTATGTCTGTAGTGTAACAAGAGAAAAATTGAGAGAAATAGCATGAAAAAGAGAAGAAAATCAAACAGAATCCCTCAATACCTGTCTGAGCATCCCACCATGGGCACTTCATGCCCCAGGAAACAGCAATATGCTTGGAAAACAAGGCCAGGCTCCAATTCACATAGTCTAATCTGGGTCAGGATTTAAGAGTTGCAAAATGGCACATTAATTCATTATCCTAACTGCCCCATCAATGCAAAGTGCCATGCAAATACTGGAATTTTTAATTGCTTTTAGTTCTTAAATTTGAGTTTGACTTAGCAAAAACTAAAATGAATAGGGAGCCCAAGAAGTTCTTACCAAATTAATGTGTGCCTTATATATATGCAATAAATCCAGTTGAATAAAAATGATCATAGAATTGATGCAGATTGTATTCTTTCTGATTTTGGTTAGCATTGTAACTGATAAAATGGCAGTGCCATATTACTCTTTTTTAACCATTTTGCTTTTTAAATGCTGGTGAGTACAACCAATTGGGTGAGTTTATTCACGTTTTGATCCAAGCATGAAACAGCTTCAACCAGATATGCACTGTATAACCTTCAAATTTACATTCCTCTGTTGCCCTTTGACCAGTGAGGATTACATAGTTCAGTGAAATGCGACTTAACATGCAGTCCAGGTCCAGATTTAGTCTCTGTTTTAAAACTGCAATATAAATCATAGCTTTGATGAATTGGACCAAGTTTTTTTAAAAAAAGAAAAAATTATAGCAAAAATGTATGATGGTACATTTTTCAAAGTATGTAACCTGTGCTCTTTTCTCAATAAGATAAAATAACAGCTAAAACTGTCAGGAAAAAAATTGATTGCACTGCCACTTGATACAACTATTCAATTTTTTAATGGAACCCTCCTTATACAATATAGAAGATAAATTAGATTAAGGAAGCTAACAAAATTGTCAAAAGTTGAAAGATGAAAGTTTTATTTTTATTCCCAAGCTAAATATTTCTAGAAACTTGGATCAATATTTTGGCTCTCTTGGTCCAAAGCTGAGTTGAGATGAATTGATGCAATCTTGTAAATATTCAAACTAAACCTTCCATTTAATCTTCATCATCATCTACATCTATTCATGCAAGTGCTTTCCTACAATATTGACTTATCAAAATTCCTTAAGGCAACAGAAGACTCCACCTATTTAAGTATCTCTGAGATATTTTCTCGACATGTATAAATACAGCAATTTCTGTACCCATATTGAACACTCACTACTTGTCAGATTCCAATTATCCTATTTAATTTCTATGATATCAGAAATAATACCTACCTTTTACAAATAGATAATAGGTTAAGAGGTTTAAGGCTATTCCAAAATCATGCAACTATTATATAGCAGATCTAGCTTAAATCAGTTCAATTGAGTTCTTTTTTTTCCCCAGAAAAATTTCCTGTGGAAAAATATACATAACACAAAATTTGTTTTTTTAACCATTTTTAAGTTTACAGTTCTGTGGCATTGAGTACATTTATATCATTCTGCAATCATCACCACCATCCATCTCTAGAATTTTTTCATCATTCCAAACTGAAACTCTCCAACTGAGTGCTTGGCAATAACCATTGAGGCCATTTGATGTTCACTTTTAAATATCCTTGCTATTGATAAAAATTGGTTCTTATGATTACTCAAGAATGACATTTCATCCCTCTCCTCATTATCTGAATAAATCTCATGCATTTCTTGAGGTCTAGTTCAGGTGCCACTTCTTCTAAAAAAAAATAGTTATTTTGCCCTCTTTCCACGCTGAGCATTCCTCAGGCTAGACTGTGGGTCTCTTTTATTTTTGTTTGTGTTTTATCCCTCTTTCCAATTATCTCACCACCATATTACATAGTATCTCAATGGCCTGTTTTTGGTATCTTTGTCTTCCACCAGCCATTAAAAGAAATGCCTCTTCTACCTTGTCTTTTTATCTTACTTATTCATTCACTCATTCTTGATGCTACAGTGTTGAGTCAAAATGGACCCTGAGCTCAATGAGCATCATTTGCCTGGAATTAATTCAGAGTAATCAGTCATTACACAAATATAGGTTAGCTCTTAATCTGTAAGACTCTCTGTGAGAACCTAGACACTCAAGTTTGAGAGATAGAAAAGAATCACAGAAATCACATAAATAACTGCAAACTTTCCATTGGGATAAGTGCTATGAAGGAAGAAGAGGTGTAAAACGGCCATGAGACTATAAAATAAAGGGATTTGATTCAGCAGGGAAGCAGGGGTAGCTTCTCTGTTGTAGTATTTTTTTTTTTTTTTTGAGACAGAGTCTCACTCTGTTGCTTGGGCTAGAGTGCCACTGCGTCAGCCTAGCTCACAGCAACCTCAAACTCCTGGGCTCAGGCGATCCTCCTGCCTCAGCCTCCCAAGTAGCTGAGACTATGGGCATGTGCCACCAGGCCCAGCTAATGTTTTCTATATATTTTAAGTTGTCCAGATAATTTCTTTCTATTTTTTTTTTTTTAGTAGAGACGGGGTCTCGCTCTTGCTCAGGCTGGTCTCGAACTCCTGAACTCAAACGATCCTCCAGCCTCGGCCTCCCAGAGTGCTAGGATTACAGGCGTGAGCCACCACGCCCAGCCTGTTGTAGTAATTTTTGAGCTGAGACCAGAAGGAGAAGCATAAGAGACAGGAGGGTGGGGGTGGAGATATCTTTACAGATGAAGAAGCTGCATGTGCAAATGCATGTGTGTGTGCAGAGGTACAGAGGAAAGTGGGCAGGACATTCAAAGGACCCAAGAGAAAGTCATTGTGAGTGAGCTTCGTGTGAGTGAACTTCGTGTGAGTGAGCTTTGTGTGATCTGAGGGGGTCATACCAAAAGATATCTTGAGAACCATGTTCAAGAATTAGTCCTTGAAGGGCAAGGAGAAGCCATGGAAGTTTCTTAAGCAACGTGATGATATAATCAGATTTACGTTTAAACAAAAAATGACATTGGCCATTTGTGTAGAACAGACTTCATGGAAGGCAGACACAGTGGGTGTTGAAAGATCAGTTAGCAGTCTCTTGCAGTAGTTCAGGTAAGAGTAATAATGGTGGCTTGAAATCTGATAGAAGCAGAGGAAATGAAAAAAGGAGAAGTCAAAATATATCTGGAAAGTAATGATATATGCAGTGAATGTGTTTATACTGTCCTTTTGAGGTCTTTTAGGGAAATAAAATGTGACTTCTTAATTATTATTTTTATGATATTCTGTATGATTACTTTTAAGAATTTAATAGCTGTCTCTGTTTGATAATAAAGTCATAGGTTTGTCAAGACCCTGGAAAGCTGCTCTACTTCAGTGCTTTGCCTTAGGAAAATATGATTTCTATTAATGGTGTTTATATTCTTCTGATCATCTGCATTGGGGGAGAGGTGGAGAGGTTGGATTCATTTTGGACTACTTCTTATTCAAACTCCCCCAACTTCCACCATGGAATAATGCTAATTTATTATTCACTGGAATAGGAGAACCCACTAAGGTTTTGATCTTCCCTCTATAATTTGGTTTTGTATGTTTTTTATGTTTCACCTGGATTGTTTACAATAACTTATGTGTCAGCTTATTTGCAACTTTAGAGTGGTTTAACCAAATAGGAGTTATGTTTTTTTTAAAAAAAGTCACATACAAGCAAGACATCTGGAAGTATGTGATTGCTGGCTTTGTTAATTATATGTGCCTATGTACAAATATCCCAATCAGATTAAGATCTGAAGGGTGTCCAAATTAAGGTTTCTATTATTCTCTTGGCCCTTTTTCACACAAGGCCACAGTGGTTTGGCTGACATTATGTCTCCATTCCCGGCAGGAGGGTAAAAGTTATAAGAAAGAGAATGGGCAGCAACTATGCTAGGAGAGCTAAGGATTTTCCAGATTTCCTAAGAGAGCTCTTTTTCTGTCTGATTGTCCAGGATTGTCACCTGGTTTCTCCTACTTGATGAGAAGTCTGGTAGGATGTGTTTTTCAGCTTACCATCCTTTATAGTTAAGGAAGGTTAAGAAAAAAGAGATTGGAATGGGTGTTGAAACAGCCAAACTACAGTATTCACCACAACTTCCTAAGTAGTATTCTTTTTTTCTGATTCTTTGTCTTCTTAACTTTTTCTACCCACTCACACTTCTTAATACAATGACAAGTATAATAAAATGAATCATTGTAAAGCATTATTTTGACTATATCATTTTTCACTGACTATAGAAAATAAATAGTGCTTCTTAACCTGGCATTCAATAATCTTAACAGCTTGGTCCCAAATGACGTGCTCAATTTTATCTCCAAATATTCTTGTATATAAATACTCTACTCCAAGTAATATGGGCATGCTACTGTCTTATGTCCTGTGTTTTTCTGATTTCATTCTGTTGTACATATTCTTAACCTTACATAGAATTCTGTCTTTACTCCTTTTATAGATTCATCTCATATACAAGTCCCAGTTTAAATTCTGTAAAACACTCACCAACTCCCCCATCAGTAATTATTCCTTCCTTTTAATCCTACATGTATTGACTCATTTGCTTTGTGCTTACACCTTGGTTTTATTAATCATGTTATGTGCCTGTGTATAAGTACCCCAATTACATTGCAGTTCTGTGAGGACACAGTCTAGGCCTTTTGCCTTTTCCTGTGCCCTTATATGCATTTATGTTATTTTACCCAGCAGGAGCAGAATACATATTTGTGGGTTGATAGGCCATATTGAAATAATTTCAGACAGGAAACTATTTTTGTTTTAAAATCTTTTCAGTAGTGCATTGGAGTTTACTTCTACTGTCAAGAAATATCTCTTTAGGTCTGAATAATTTTCTCCTTATATACCCCCAAATCAAGATAAACAGCTATATTATACTAGATTAAGTTAATATTAATTTATAACTATAAATTTTTACATTTTCAAGATCTGATTGATTGCACACAAGATCAGCATTTCCTATCTATATTAAATTTTCTTTCTCATATAGGCTTATTTCCTTAATCATTTGCACATTTGATAGCAAAATTGACTGTTATTACATATAAGAGCTTCACAAAACAGAATTCACCCCATGACCTCTTCTTATTGTGATTTAATGGCTTGTATTGTATGAATTGATGTAATTATGTTGGAAAATAGCAGAGAAAAACAAATCATATGATACTATAATGTATACAATGATCTGGGAGCTGAGAATACATTTTTAATTTATTTATATTTTGGGGGATACCTCCCAAAGACTCCATTATGATGAACTGAATAACATTTCATTGAAAATGTTTATAGTGTTTCAGAATAACAACAGCATTTACCATTGGATATTTTCAGACTAGACAATTTAATTAGGCTGGCCATGAGCAAGCAGATGAAGAAAAGAACCCCTTGCTCTTTCATTTTACACTGCTAGCTTCATTTCAAATGTAGCAGTTTGTTTCTGGATCAATTACAGGTGTCTGAAAATAAATAAAAAGATACTATTTCTATAATATTATAATATGATGAATTACATTATGAATTAGCACAGTGAGAGTGGTACTAAACAGATATCTAATTTATAAAAGGAGTTATCTTGAAACAAGAATTTTCAGAAATAATTTGGTTAACACTGATATATTAACCTCTACTCAGCAAACAAAACATTTCCAGTCATTGTAAAGGTAACATTTTTAATCTAAATATTTGCAAGCAATACAATTTGAATCAAAAAGGATTTTTTGTTTGATTTTGATATTTTTAAAGGATTGGTTACTCATTTGTTTTATTGGCATACCAGTTTTCATGGCTTATGTAAAGATTGCGTGATGTTATAGAAATCACATAAGCTTCAAAATAAGGTATCTGTTTATGAGTCTTGTATATATTACTTCTTAGTTTGGGCTAATTATATAACCTCTCTGAATCTTGGTTTACTACTTATAATCACAGCATGGCTATGAACATTAAAACAAAAATTACCCATTTACAAATAGAACAGTGCATGAAATAACTGATACTTAATAAATGTTATAAAGTTATATGTGCTAAAAGCTAAAAAATATTGTTTGCTTCATTTTTATTACTAGAAAGGTTAGAAAAAACAATAATGTTTATCAATTGGGTAATAATCAAATAAAT
This sequence comes from Cheirogaleus medius, assembly GCA_008086735.1. Taxonomy (NCBI): domain Eukaryota; kingdom Metazoa; phylum Chordata; class Mammalia; order Primates; family Cheirogaleidae; genus Cheirogaleus; species Cheirogaleus medius. The sequence continues at coordinate 38,669,772 of VBSM01002608.1, forward strand.
GATGCTACACCCTATGCTCTAATAAAAGGATGCTATTCAAAAAGCAAATAAGATAGAGGGTTGGATGGGACTTCCAAATTTAAAATGATAGAGTAAAGTCATCTTCCTCCACTTCCCTTCAGTGAAATCCTCAACATGAAATGAAAAGAGTAAAAGAAATACACATTTCCCCAACTTTGATAACTGCTAGAGGCCTAAACACTTACATAAACAAACAGGGCTACTAAACAGGGAAGACTAAAAGGGTATGGGAAGGTGTGGAGAGAAAATGCCTACTGCTGCAGATCTATACAAACCCTGGCAGATTTATTTCATCAGTAATAACTCGTAATGGGATACAAAATCATCAGTGCTTCATTTGCAAGAATAAAAGTAGGGTGAGCTGGAAGGCAGTACAATCCATTTAGCAAACATGGCACATATCTGGAAAGGTGGAGCTCCAAAGGAAAGCACGTAGTTAAGCCATATTTACCAGATACACTCTGTCAGTGTGACAGGGCATAATGAGAAGCTGGATTCCATTCTTTTACTTTTTCTTTACTGCCCACAACTTCTAAGCCTCTCCTCTCCCTCATCCCATTCACCCCACATCTGAGAAAGCTGATAAAAAAGCCTGGTATTCCCTCCTTTGGCACTGGCAAGAGATCCAAATCATGCCAACCCCTGCCTGTGTACAGGAACCCTCACCCAGACCACCCTCCAACCACAATGAAACTCAAAGCCAGTCTCCTTTCTTTGCTCTTTCAATCCATTTTCACCTGCCAAGAGACTTCCCCTCAATTTTCCCAGAGACCTCAATTATGGACATAATAAACGTTTTCACACCCTCGTGTGTGTGTGTGTGTGTGTGTGTCTGTGTGTGTCTGTGTATGTGTGTGTGTGTGGCTTCATCAGCCTGGACATCATAGCCAAATTTGGGGTTAGTGCTCATCTGCCTCTCAGGTGACAATACCACAGGGACAGGAGATAGAACTGCCATTATGGATGAAGTAGCCACGTGGATAATCCATGTTGACAGAGAGAAAATAAAGGCTAAATAACCTCACTCACATGCTCAGCTCTGCAATGTTAGAAGAGTCACCGATAGCCTAGCACATGTACCTGATCACTTTCCTCTCTGCGTCTCTCTCATTATTATTATATCACTATTTTTATAAATTTAATAATTCCCAAAGGAATGCCAAAAGGATCAATGTAAAGACACTACAAGATCAAGGAGGAAAGACACAAGAGAAACAAATAGCCAAAGAAAAGAGATCACCAGAAAATGTTCATCATAAAACAGAAGAAAATTTTGACCAAATGCATCTCCATAAATTTAAAAAATCAGGAAATAAACTGTCTCCATAACAAGGAGTAAAATCACAGATGCAATTGCTCAGCATTGGTATGAGGGGCAGTAGAAGAGGATAAAATTTAACTTGGCAAAGCTCAGTAAAAAGGTAGAAAAGAAAAATGAAATAACACAAATAAAATATATACTTGAAGGGGCTCAGACAATAATGGACGCAACTGAAAACGGACTAAAGAACATAAAGGACAGGATCAGAAAAGGTAAATAAAGTAAACTGGAAATAAACAAACAATGATGGTGACTACAAAAGAAATGTTAAGGAAGAGAAGCCAGAAAGAAACCACTCATATGCATATTTCATCCCCTAATAGAAAACCAGAATAGTGTACAAATAAAATATATAAAGAGAAAATTTAAATACAATAATTATAATAAGAAAATTCTTTAATCAATAGATTGAAAGGGCACTCCATGCCACAAAAAAGATTGACACAGAGTGATCAACACTGAAACATACACCAATAAAGGTTTTGGATATCCAGATACATAGATCCAGCTACCCAAAAGACGTGAAAAAAATGTCAGCATGGTCTTTTATTCTAGAGTAGCATTCCGTGCTATTAAAACAATGCCTACAAAATCCTAAAGGAAGGTATGACCCCCAAATTTGGTCATTCTCATACGTGGGTAAGATTCAATCTATTTTTCATGAACTCCTCTTGAAGAAGGGCTTGGTATTTCTACAAGCTAACAAAATGATGAAGAAACTCTAAGAAACAAAAACCTAACAGTGGTCACTAAGTCTTTTTTTACTTTAGGTCTCATCTTAAAGCAAATGAGGAGATTAGGATTATAGAAGTGATTGAGAATTTTTGAATTGATGAAATAGACATCTTATAATTAACAAATTTTAAAATGGAACTTAGAAAGAGACAAGTGGAAGTTTAAGTAGGCTGATTTTATCATCTCTAATGTCTGGGTTTTAAATTAATATTTATACTTGGTAAAGTGGTATTAATAATAAAAGTATCTGTATAATAATTTAAATCCTTGAAGTTAAATACTGAGAAAATAATAAAATTTACTTAAATCAACTGTAGAGGGGAAGGAGAGAAGGAAGAAAAATTAAAATAACCAATTATGCTATTAATCACAGTAGGGAGTAAATAGATGCTATACAAAGGAAGGAGATTTAAGTAATTAATAAGAAGCAGTGCTTCTCAAGCTATCTATGATGAAGAACCAAGTTTTCTTCTTCTCTCAAATTTCTAATCCATCACAGACTGATACTTTTACTAAATTATACAATAAAAGTTAAGTACCAAAGGCGATGCTTCTGGCTATGTTGACATGAAGAAGGTAGCAGATTGTCCCCCCAAACACAAAAGATAAGGTATAAAATTGGACAAGATTGTCAAAACAGCAATTCGAAGCTCTAGAAATTGATGAAAGATAGATAAAAAATTGCAAAGTGTTCTTTCTAGAAAGATTGTTTGGGCTTCAGATAAGAACAGCATAAACCTCTGGCCTTATTGCCCAGATAGTTTCATATCCCTATCCTGGTAGTTTCCCCAGCCCAAGACCCAAATCAAGAGTGTTGGCGTCAGAGGGGTCAGAACTGGCTAAACTTTGAATGGGCCTCCCAACTGACAAACAGGTTGATAAACATCGATTCACATGAAAAGGTGCTCAGCATTATTAGTCTCACAAAAAATGCAAATCAAACCATAATGAGATACCACAGTAGACTCACTAGAAGGGCTAAAGTAGAAAAGACTGACAATATATAAGGTGGCTACGAATATGGAGAAAGTAGAACCTCATGCATTGTTGGTTGGAAAATCAATGGTATATCCACTTTGGAAAAGTTTGAGTGTCTTCTTAATAGAAAGGTGAATATAGACTTACCGTAGGATCCATAAATCTTACTCCTCAGTATGTACCAAAGAGAAATAAAAACTTTTATGTGAATATTCATAGCAGTATTATTCATAATAGCTAACCACTGGAAAATATCCGTTGTCCATGAATTGGTGAATGGATAAATAAAATATAATATATCTATACAATGAAATATAATTCAAAAATAAAAATAAATAACCAATACATGCTACAACACAGATAAAATTCAAAATAAATAGGCTAAGAAAAAAAAGCTAAATACAAAACCCTTCATGTTGTATGGGATAGTTTATAAGAAATGTCTAAAAAGACAAAACCATACAGAAGAAAAACAAACCAGTACTTGCCTAGAGCTGAGTATGGAAACATGGGTTGACTACAGATGGGCATAAGGGAATGTTTTTGGTTCATGGAAGTATTCTAAACCTGGATTGTGAGGAAGCTTGCAAAACTGTAAATTTACTAAAACATCATTGAGCAGTACACTTACAGTAGGTGGATTGTATGTTATGGTCAACTGTATGGTAAATTATACCTCAGTACAAAATAAAAATTACAAAAGAAAAGATATACACTAAATACAAACCCCTGTTCTATTGTTAGACTCAGAACACGTAAAATTACATTTTAATAAATTCAATCAAAAAACATAAACAACAAAAATCAGGAACGAATAACAAAAAAACTGTATATATTGCTTATTTTTACATGCATACAAGTAATATAAAGAAAAAATTGCCATTATACACTAATTTGTTAGTTATTTTATAATTATAACAAAACAAAAAGTTATAACAGTATAGTGATTCTCCTTATCAAATGAGCACTTTAAGCAAACACCATACTTACAGTCGATATGATAAGTGCATGGGCTTTTTGGTTGTTAACTCATGTAGGTTGGATTGACAATAATGCCACTCATAATGGAGAGTTTATAACTAAACTCTTCCTATGTACTACTTTATTTATACTTTTAGCAGAGAAGCCAGTGTTGAAATTTCTACTGACTGGAATGAAAGAAGATATTTTAAAACCATGTTAGAAATTCATAGTATTCGTTTTTACTTCTGTAGGAAATAAGGTAAGTGATGTCATATAACATTTAAAATTATTTATGTTTTCTTTGTTCTATTGTTTTATATTAGCTGTGAACTTTAACTTTTAGGTGTTTTTACCCTGGTTGGTATTTATTGTGCTGTTCCATGTTTAAGGCACTTTTTAAAATTTAATTTTTACATTATATATAGTTGGAATAACTACTGATAAGGGATTGGAGAGGAATTTTTAAAATAAATAATAAATAAATAAATGCAAATTCTATAAAAAAACGCATGTATGAAAATATTTCCAATTCACTTAAGTATTATAAAATACAGAAACTTAAATAATTTTAAATGTTATATGACATCACTTACCTCATTTCCTACAGAAGTAAAAGTGAATACTATGAATTTCTAACATAGCTTTAAAATATCTTCTTTCATTTGAGTCAATAGCACTTTCAACACTGGCTTCTCTGCTAAAAGTATGAGTAAAGTAGTACATAGGAAGAGTTTGTTATATATTATCCATTATGAATAGCATTATTGTCAATCCAACCTACATGAGTTAACCAAGAAGCACTGGCATTTATCACATCAAATATAAGTATAGTGTTTGCTTAAAGTGTTCATTTAATATGGAGGATCACTATACTATTATAACTTTTTGTTTTGTTATAATTATAAAATAACTAAAAAATTAGTGCATAATGACAAGTTTTTCTTTATATTACTTGCATGCATGTAAAAATAAACAATATATACAGTTATTTTATTCTTTCCTGATTTTTATTTATCTTTTAGATTATATTTATTAAAATGTAATTTTATGTGTTTTGAGTCTAACAATAGAACATGGGTTGGTACTTAGTAGATCTGTTTTTTTGGTAATTTTTATTTTGTACTGAGGAAATACTTACCATACAATTGATCATATCATACAATCCACCTACTGTTTTAGTAAATTTGCAGTTTTGCAAGCTTCCTCACAAACCAGGTTTAGAATATTTCCATGAACTAAAAACATTCCCTTTTGCCCATCTGTAGTCAATCCATGTTTCCATACTCCAATACTTCCAGTAGGCAAGAACTGGTTTGCTTTTCTTCTGTATGATTTTGTCTTTTTAGACATTTCTTATAAACTATACCATACAACATGAAGGGTTTTGTATCTAGCTTTTTTTACTTAGCCTATTTATTTTGAATTTTATTTGTGTTGTAGCATGTATTGGTTATTTATTTTTATTTTTGAATTGTATTTCATTGTATAGATATATTTTATTTATCCATTCACCAATTGATGGACAACAGATATTTTCCAGTGGTTAGCTATTATTAATAATACTGCTATGAATATTCATATAAAAGTTTTTATTTATCTTGGGTACATACACTAGGATTAAGATTTCTGGGTCCTCCAATAAGTGTACATTCAACTTTCTGTTGAGAAGACACTCAAACTTTTCCAAAGTGAGTATACCATTGATTTTCTAGCCAACAATGTATGAGTTTCTACTTTCTCCATACTCGTACCCACTTTTTGTATCATCAGTCTTTTCTACTTTAGCCCTTCTAGTGAGTGTGGTGTGGTATCTCATTGTGATTTCATTTGCATTTTTGGAAAGACTAATAATGCTGAGCACCTTTTCGTGTGACTCAATATCCATCAACCTGTGTGTCAGTTGGGAGGCACATTCAATGTTTAGCCAGTGCTGACCCCTCTGACGCCAACACTCTTGATTTGTGTCTTGGGCTGGGGAAACTACCAGTCTCATCAACAGAGCTAGGGATAGGGATATGAAAATATCTGGGCAATAAGGCCAGAGGTTTATGCTATTCTTATCTGAAGCCCAAACAATCCTTCTAGAGTAAACACTTTGCAATTTGTTATCTATCTTTCATCAATTTCTAGAGCTTCGAATTGCTGTTTTGACAATCTTGTCCAATTTTATACCTTATCTTTTGTGTATGGGGGGCAATCTGCTACCTTCGTCATACCAACATAGCCAGAAGCATCACCTTTGGTACTTAACTTTTATTGTATAATTTAGTAAAAGTATCAGTCTGTGATGGATTGGAAATTTGAGAGAAGAAGAAAACCTGGTTCTTCATCATAGATAGCTTGAGAAACACTGCTTCTTATTAATCACTTATATCTCTTTCCTTTGTATAATATCTATTTACTCCCTACTGTGATTAATAGCATAATTAGTTATTTTAATTTTTCTTCCTTCTCTCCCTCCCTCTACACTTGATTTAAATAAATTATATTATTTTCTCAGTATTTAACTTCAAGGATTTAAATTAATATACAGATACTTTTATTATTAATACCACTTTACCAAGTATAAATATTAATTTAAAACCCAGACATTAGAGATGATAAAATCAGCCTACTTAAACTTCTACTTGTCTCTTTCTAAGTTCCGTTTTAAAATTTGTTAATTATAAGATGTCTATTTCAACATTCATAAATTGCCAATCACTTCTGTAATCCTAATCTCCTCATTTGCTTTAAGATGAGACCTAAAGTAAAAAAGTTTCAGTGGTCACTTCTAGGTTTTTGTTTTTTAGAGTTCTGCATCGTTTTGTTATCTCACAGAAATACCAAGCCCTTCTTCAAGAGGAGCTCATGAAAAATAGATTGTCTGAATCTTACCCATATATGAGAATTACCAAATTTGGGGGATTATATCTTCCTTTAAGATTTTGTAGGCCTTGCTTTAATAGCATGGAATGCTACTCTAGAATAAAAGGCCATGCTGACATTTTTTTCCTCTTTTGAGTAGTCGGGTCTATGTTTCAATGTTAATCACTCTGTGTCAATCTTTTGTGGCATGGAGTGCCTTTTCAATCTATTGATTAAAGAATTTTCTTATTATAATTATCATATTTTAATTTTATCTTTATATATTTGATTTGTACACTATTCTGGTTTTCTATTTGGGGAATGAACTATGCAAATGAGAGGTCTCTTTTTGGCTTATCTTCCTTAACATTTCTTTTGTAGTCACCATCATTGTTTGTTTATTTCCAGTTTACTTTATCTACCTTTTCTGATCCTGTCCTTTATGTTCTTTACTCTGTTTTCAGTGACATCTATTACTGTCTGAGCCCCTTCAACTGTATGTTTTATTTCTATGATTTCATTTGTTCTTTTCTACTTTTTCACTGAGCTCTGTCAACTCAAATTTTATCCTCTTCTGCCCCTCATACCAATGCTGAGCGATTGCATCTGTGATTTTACTCCTTGTTATGGAGATAATTTATTTCCTGATTTTTTAAATTTATGGAGATGCATTTGGTCAAAATTTTCTTCTGTTTTATGATGAACATTTTCTGGTGAGCTTTCTTCTTTGGCTATTTGTTTTTCTTGTTTCTTTTCTCCTTGATCTTGTAGTGTCTTTACATTGATCTTTTGGCATTCCTTTGGGAATTATTAAAATTATAAAAATAGTGATATAATAATAAGGAAGGGGATGCAGAGAGGAAAGTGATCGGGCACATGTGCTAGGCTAACGGTAATTCTTCTGACATTGCAGTGCTGAGTGTGTGAATGAGGTTATTTAGCCTTTATTTTCTCAGTATCAACATGGCTGGTCCACATGGCTACTTCTTCCATAATGGCAGTTCTATCTCCTGTCCCTGTGGTATGGTCACCTAAGAGGCAGATGGACCCTAACCCCAAATTTGGCTATGATGTCCAGGCTGATGAAGCCACATACATATGAGGATGTGAAAAGGCTTATTATTTCCATAATTGAGGTCCCTGGGAAAATTGAGGGGAAGCCTCTTGGCAGGTGAAAATGGCTTGAAAGAGCAAAGAAAGGAGACTGGCTTTCAATTTCATTGTGGTTGGAGGGCGGTCTGGGGTGAGAGTTCCTGTACACTGGCAGGGGTTGGCACGATTTGGATCTCCTGCCAGTGCCAAAGGAGGAAACATCAGGCTTTTTTATCAGCTTGCCTAGATGTGGGGGTGCAAGAGAAGAGAAAAGGGAGAGGCTTAAAAGTTGTGGGAAGTAAAAAAAGAAAAAGAAATAAAAATAATGGAGTCCAGCTCTTCATTGTGCCCTGTCACACTGACAGAGTGTTTCTGGTAAATATGGCTTAATTATATGCTTTCCTTTGGAGCTGCACTGTTCCAGATATGCAGCATGTTTGCTAAATGGATTGTACCGCCTCCAGCTCACCCTACTTTTATTCTTGCAAATGAAGCACTGGTGATTTTGTATCCCTTTATGAACTATTACTTATGAAGTAAATATACCAGGGTTTGTGTAGATCTGCAGCAGTAGGCATTCTCTCCCTACATCTTCCCACATCCTTTTTAGTGTTCGTGGTTTAATAGTCTGACTTATTTACAGCTCAGTGTTTGGTCTTTTGGATTTATCAGAGTTGGAGAAATGTCTATGTCTTTTACTCCTTTCATTACATGTTGAGGATTTCACTGAAGGGAAGTGGAGGAAGATGACTTTACTCTATCATTTTAAATTTGGAAGTCCCATCCAACCCTCTATCTTATTTGCTTTTTGGATAGCATCCTTTTATTAGGGTATAGGGCGTAGCATAATTTATTTGATTATTACGCAATTGATAAATATTGTTGTTTCTAGCCTTTCTACTAATAAAAATGAAGTATACTGTATTCTTTAGCTTTATAGCACATATAACTTTACACATTTAATACTTGCATTTGTATGCCTCCTATATACAAATATAGGAATACATTCTGAGATAGACTTGCTCAAAGAAATTTTAGAAGTTATTGCCAAATTGCTTCCCAGAAAAATTGTTCCAATTTACTCCTTGATCATTCGTTGTGAATAAATGCTTAAGGTTCTTGAAAATGGGGGCTAGAAGAAGCTTAAGAGGGATATTTGGTGCCCCTTTCTTATATTCACATGTGTTTGCAGGAGTAATTAGTGAGAAAACAAAGTACATGACTATTTTTGTACCCTTGTTCACAAAATTGATTTTATTGACTTCATAAGCTGGGGAATGACAAATTATTTTTATATGAACACTATGGTTTACTCTATACAGAAAAACTTGGTGAATATGAGTACTGCAAGAAATAGATAAAGATTACTTGGACTATGAGGACTGCAAGGGAGATATTATAAACATAACAAATGTGATGCATTATATTAGATATTTATTATTTTCTGATACTGGCTAAGTACTTTATCTCATTTAACTGATATTACTCTGTGAAATTGTTCTTACTGTTCTCAATTTTAAGATGAGAAAACTCAATCTCAAAGAAACTGTGAAACTTTCCCAAGATCATTTAATAAATGCTTGAGCTAAATTTTGACTCCCAACCAATCTGACTACAAGTTGTGTTCTATTTTGTTTTATTTTGAAGCATCAAAAGCTCATTATTAAAAAAGGGAACAAATAAAAAATGTGTATTGGAGAGAGATATAAACATAAATCACCATGAAAACAGTATAAATATTGAATCATTTCAATGTATATTTTACACAATCTCTTTTTGCTTGCTGTTTTTCTCTATGCAAAGAAATGTCTCCTCTCATATCAGTCTTAGAACTTCATGTTTTACCTACAATTTTAATATAAGTCGTTTTTTACATCTTTGAAAATTTTTTGAGAAACTTGACAAACAAAAAACAATTATATATATATTGAAATGAAGGAAGAATTAAATTTATTTATAAAAAAGCAAAGTTAAATTCCAGAAATTATTGATTTAGAATAATCAATAACAATATTAATCTATTTCAATGTAAGTTAGTGCAATTTAAGTGAAAACCAAGGATTCTTCAAGTAGGAAATCTCTAGACACCTATAAAGGAGAAAAAAGTCCAGTTGGCCTTAGATTTTTAAAAAGAGATATTCAATGACATAAGAAAATTAGGATATATATTGTTTAAGGTTAAACACTATTGATATACATTCTCAATCTGGGGGAACTCATGTAATAATGCATTCATGTAAATTCAGATGAGAGATTAATTTAAATAAAGAACCCAGTGATGAAGTCCTTGAAAAAGAACTGTTGGTAAGCATTGAATTTATGTATGTCTAAGCATCTGTGGGGAAAATGGTTACACAATAGAATGTAAATTCAATAAATATCAACAATCATGAAACTAATAAAAATCAGGATGGGAAAATTTTTGATGACAATGTGAAAACATCAAATATCTGATATTTTAAAAAAGAAAGTCAGTGTATACTATCCACATTTGAAATATGTAAAATAAAAACATGGTTTCATCCTCCTAATTTTTATAATATCTCTTTTAAATTAAGAGGATTTTATATTTAGATGACAGGATATTTTATGGAGTTCAACATTTTCTTTTGTTTCACTTTAAAATCTTCCTTTCTCCTCAATTCAAGTAAAATTATAATATTTTAGTCTTAAAGTAACTAATACAATCCTATTATTTATAAAATTATTCTTATCTTTGTATCTATTTATCTGTCTACATACATATCTCTTTGGAATGTTAACAATTTTTTGTGCGGAAGTGGTTTATTTTGTGGGATTTTAAAAGTATGGCTTTTTTTGAATTCTCTATGTAGACTGGCTTTTTATAATGAACTGTATTGTTTTACCAAATTTGGTAAAACATGTATTAAAAGTTAAAATTGAAAGCAATTAAAAGCAGCATTTTTTTTATTTCAAGATATTACAGGCATACAAATGTTTTTGGTTACATGTATTGATTTTGTTATGCTTGAATCAGAGTCATAAGTGTGCCATCACCCAGATAGCGTTCATTACACCCATTTTAAATTACTGCATAGTCACCATCAAAAGAGTGATTCATGTTTTATTTTATTTAATTAGGCTATAGTATATGAATTATGCTATTTCTATTTTTCATGTTTTTATTCACTCAATAAGAATTATTTCAGTATATTGGGAAAAAAATCATTGTAGTTATTAGCTATTGCTATTATACTGCTGTTAACAACCCACCCCCAAACTGAGAGGTTTAACACCAGATCATTATTTTTTTCACTTACAGCTTCCTGGGTTGGCGCTGACTCTGCTCAGCTTGACTACAGAATGCAGATCGGATGCAGTTCTGCTCCATACATTTCTCATTCTCTGACTATCCGGTGCACATTCTGCTCATACATAGTAAATGACAGAAGAGCAAGAACAAGACAGCAGGTGGATGCTTCTTAAGGCCTTGGCTCAGAAATAAGCCACATTCCATTAGCTTTAACAATTCACATGACCAAGCCCAACATTAATAGAGCAGAGAAATATCCTCTGGATAAAAGGAGGGGGTGATAAATATCTGCTTGAAAAAATCTATCACACATATTAGTCAAATATTATTGAATATTAATCAAATATTCAAACCAAGTAGGGGAATGTTTTCTGAAGTTGGTGTCTGGTTAACAATAAATAGGATTTCATTAGGTAAATAGGGAGAATGAAAGTGTTCTGACAAATGAAACATTATCCAAGGAAGGCGCATGGAAAGGAGCATGAGGGGTTGAAGGAATATTCTCTCATAGGGCTAGAGCATAGAGAAAGAGGGAGAAAGTGACAATATTATTTTAAGTCAGCTTCCTGGGAAAGAAAAATATTAATTCTCAGAAAGTTAATTATACAGATAACAAATTTGTTGAAATAATTTGCTGAAAATCAACATTTGCCTAATAATCAAGCCACGATTTTAAAAATTTTAAGCACGGTTTATAGCAGGTTATATGACATGTTGGCTTCTACAAACTTTGAGGATATTTTCAACATTTTACTTTTATTTTTCATGTATTACTGCTATTTTGCTAACGGTGGCCAAAGTTTAATGTAATAATTTTGTTTTCTGCACTTTGGGGCTTTGACTTTGGAGAATGAAAATACCTTACATATTTTAATTTGAGATATTTGTCAAAATCAAAGATGTTTGTCTTCATAAACAGTTTCTTCTAATGAACTGGCAACCCAATCTATTTTAAAAATATGTTTTAGTTCACAGATATTTTGACTTTTTTTGATTAAATGAATGTTTTACATTTATTTTGAAAATGTAAAGAATGCTAACTGTCTGAAATACATTCATTGGATACACTCATTTGAGAAGCCATGGTGAATTGACTTCAGGGAAACTAAAAGTAAATTAAAACACTGCTAAAACTTTGGGGAAAAAAGGTCTTAAATGAGCATTGACTTCATTCTATGAAGACAAATTCATAAAACTTTACATATAATTATTGGAAAAACATTTTAAATTTGGGGAGATATGTCCGTGCATGCATGTGTGTGGATATTTAGTGAACTTTGGTAACTCTTTGGTTTCACTATTTAAAATATGCATTTTTCCACTTTACACAAAATTTAAACCTACCATCTTTGGTTAGCATATTGTGAACTGTATGGCTTTCAGCATATGCTAAAAACTAGTTTATCTTTGCTTTTACGTGAATCCCATGACTGTTTGCTGTCTGATTTTGTTTAGGTTTATTAGGGCTCCTTAATCATTTATTGTTAAAAGTCTGATCTAGTCACATTTTTTTTTTTAGTCACATTTTTTTTAACCCTGTTCTCTTCTCTCAGCCAACAGTCTGTGACTTAACTTTTTTGTTTTAATGAAGTTAATCTTTTTTCAGGACTGTTACCTTTATGTGGCTTCTTGCTATGTACTAGGCACAAATAGTCTTTGCTTGGCTATTCCTGGCTTCCTGCTTGTATGGCTTACACAGATAGTATTCCCCCTGCTCTCCAAGTTGTCTCCTGATGTCCCTTTTCACCTCGTCTTTAGAGGGGACTTCTAGCCAGTCTACGTCATTCTATCTCTTTAAACATAAAATAAACCTTAGACTACTTTCTTCACCATGACACTTCTCCTACTCACCATCTCCACTGTTGGAAAAATATATCCATAAACGTTTTGATTACAAAGAGGTAGCATAGAAGAATATTGTGAATTAATATTTGTGTATTTCATATATTTTTCCATGTATACATAAAAAAAGAATTATATTATTTTTGGTCTGAGCTTATATCTATATTTACACATTTAAATAAATTACAAATATAATATTCTGTCCTAAGTTCCCCCCAGATACAAGTTTGTAACATAATTACTGATTGACAACCTTTATTCTAACAGAATAACTCTTTAATTTTGAGCTTTTTCTATCAGATCTTCCTGCGTATGCACATATTATATATATTTTTAAAGTCTTTGCTATTTATATTAAATTAATCAATGTACCTGACAAAGTAATGCATTTATTAAGAAATCCTTATCTCCCTTTTAAAATGCAGAGTATCCTCCTCCCTCCCCATCATATAAATGATTTGATAAAGTGGAGAGCCTCCAGGGCTTGGTGGGCCATTCATTTAATTCCCAAACATTTCCCTTCAACAAAATGTGAAATGTGGGTTGAAATGTGGTCTGAAATGTGGGTTGTTTTCTTTTTGTTTACATTTTGTAACTTTGCTACGATGTTTTTTGGTAACATAGCTCATTCTTTCTTTCCAATAGTTGTAATTATTGTTTCTTTAATTAAATCTCCAGGAACTATGAATTATTTAGTTACTTGCAGTTATTGGATTTGTGTTTCTTGCCTACCTAGAGCCCACATTTCCAAATCAGAGAGCAGGCTGCATTTCCCTTCCTTTACTATCTTTTACTTTATAAAACTAATATAAAAATATGAAGAAATCTATCATCTGAACATAATATATTTGAATTTTCTTTTTATATAGAAAATTATGGATCTGTAATATATTTTTATATTTGTTTTCATTTCTTTCCTACAATAATGATTTTACTCAAGTGATCTGTTGGTTTCAAAGACCTAAATAAAATCCTTTGCCCACATTTCAAATTTCCTATAGATTTTTAATATCTTATAACCTATTTTAAAGTCTCTCTCTTACCTTTATATAACACTTTGCTCATTTTTCACATCCCACTTTCTATGCTAAGTTTGTGCTCCCTTTGGTCATGGTGTATATATTCACAGTTTTTCATTACAATTTATGACAGAATAGACTGCAAAGCCCATATTTTTTTGCTTTAGATATAGTTACTTTTAACATAAATCTTTATCAACTTCATTAGTTTTTTGTTAAGTTTGGTTTTACTTGATTATTAAATTTCTCCACATAAATTCATCTTAAATTTTACTGTGCTTTGAGATTATTGTAACAATTTCATTTTCTATATTGTTTGACACTAAGTAATATTTGGGTCTATATTTTTATTTTATGATTTCATTGTCATTTAACTATTTTTTAGACTGAATCTTGACATGTAAAAGACATGACATTTTTGGCTTAAAATCTTTTAATCATCCTTTCTACTAAGCTTGTTTTCTTTCCAATTGATATCAATCTAGCTAAATTGCATAAATTATGTCTTATTAAAAAGAACATCATTTCAGCTATTTTTTGTTGATATTTTGCAACTAGCTACAAATTTTTGTTGAACTGATTCTTGTTTATTTATGCTAGTGATATTTAAAAATATACAGTACATGAAATTATTTTTTGTGTATAAAAATCTTAATCAGTTTTCCATCAGGCAAATATACATTGATATTTTTTCTAGTATTGAGAATTATATTACTTCAGTTTTTGAGGCCGTTATGTCATGGTCTTTCTGGATTGCATTGTTGATAGTTATGAGTGTGCTCTCAATCTAATTTTCATCTCTTTTCTTTCTGAAAGGCAGTTTTAAAGTTTTGTTCTTTAACTTTGGTCTTCCAAAATTTTACTACTATGTGTTTATGTGTGGAATTTTTTTAAAATACCCTATTTCAAATATTTTGTATTACCTGAATTTTAAGATTCATATATTTAATCAATTCTGGGAATTTCTTAACATATATGTATTTTATATATATATATATATATATATATATATAAATGTAGGGCTGTTTTTTTATTTCAAAATATTAAGGGAGTACAAATGCTTTATTTTTAAATATTGAAACTAATTCAGTATCTCAGTATCCCTGGATCAAATGGCAGTTCTACTTTTAGCTCTTTGAGGTATCTTCATATTACTTCCCACAGAGGTTGTACTAGTTTGCAGTCCCACCTGCAGTATATGAGTGTTCTTATCTTTCTGCATCCACATTCTCTTTGCTTATGCTTAAATAGGGTGTATATATGGTAGATTTTCTTATTATTCTGTCTTATCTCTTAAACCCTCTCTTTTAATGTTTTCATAGTTTTGTACCTTTGTGTTGCATTCTGGGCAATTTTAAATATCCATTTTATGATTCACTCATTTTCTTTTAGCTATATCTAATCTGGTATTTAATTGTCCATTGAGATTATTTTGAATTAAATAATTTTTAATTAGTAAACAATTTTAGGGCAGTTTTAGGTTCATAAAATAATTGAGCTGAAAGTACAGTAATTTTCATAGCTCCATCTCCCCCTGCGCACCATTTCTCCTATTATTAACATCCTGCATTAATGTGGTACGTTTATTACAATTGATGAACTGATATTGATACATTATTATTAACTATGGTCCATAGTTTACATTAGGGCTTACCGTTTGTATTTTACACTTCTATGGATTTTGACAAATACATAATGTCATGTATCCATTGTTATAGAATAATACAGGATAATTTCACTGCCCTAAAACTTTTTCTCCACCTATTTATCTCTCTCCATTCCTCATTGCCTTCCCCCCAAACCCTTGCCAACCAGTATTCTTTCTACTGTCTTTATAGTCTTGCCTTTTTGAAAATGTCATATAGTTGGAATCACACAGTATATAGTGTTTGGCTTCTTTCACTTACTAATATATATTTAAGTTTCCTCCTTATCTTTTCATGGCTTGATAGCTCATTTCTTATCACTAAATAATGAATATTCCATTATGTATGTATGGATGTACACTGTATGGATTGTTTATTCATTCGCCTATCAAAGGACATCTTTGTTGCTTCCAAGTTTTGGTAGTTGAGAATAAAGCTACTGTAAACATTTATGCGCAACTTTTCATATGAACATAAGTTTTGGGTAAACCAAGAGCCAGAATTGTTGGATTGTATAGCAAAACTATGTATGTTTAGTTTTGTAAGAAACTATCAAATTGTCTTCCACAATGGCAGTAACATTTTGTATCCAGCAATGAAGGAGAGTTCCTGTCACATCCTCGCCAGTATTTGATGTCCGTGCTTTGGATTTTGGCCATTTTAATAGGTGTGTAATGGTATCTCATTATTGTTTTAATGTGATGTATGATTTTCTTGTGATGTATGATTTTGAGCATCTTTTCATATGCTTGTTTGCCATTTGTATATCTTCTTAATGAAGGGTCTGTTCAGATCTTTTGCTCACTTTTTAACTGGGCCATTTGTTTCATTATTGAGTTTTAAGGGTTCTTTTTATATTTTGGATAACATTATTTTATCAGGGAAATGTTTTGAAAATATTTTTTCCCATCTTTGGCTTGTGTTCATTTTGTTTCTACAGTAACTTTTCTAGAGCAGAAGTTTTTTACTTTCACTATATTCCAAGTGATCCATTTTTCTTTCCTAGATCATGCTTTTGGTGTTTCACCTAAAAAGTCATTGCTAAACCCAAGGTCACCTAGATTTTTTTCCTGTTATTTTCTAAAAGTTTTTTTAATTTTGTATTTTACCTTTTAGTCATTCCTGAGTAGTACTGTTCAATTCTCGATATGTACACAAAGAATCTCAATCTGAGATTGAAATTTCTGAGCCCTTAGGATAGTTTAGAGTGGCTATTGACTGAAGTTTATAAAGGTTACTTTACTCTTTCTTTCTATAAATAGCACAAAAGAAAATCTTGGAAAATCTAATCTGAAATTCTGAGCAACAGAATAAAATTAAAATAGGAAAGTAGATTGTGAAATATCTTCTAGAAACATGAAGAAACTGATTCAAGATGTACTTTTTAGGATTCATATACCTAATTATTTTTTCCTGCTCTTTGAAAAAGTTATCTAACTGACTTATTTCTTGGTAAATTAAACAATTAATTTATCCAAATGGAGATTTACAGCCCAGGTTCTCACTGCTTTATGTCCTCTCTAAAAGAAGGAATGCTGCCTTCCTCTTTGCTTTTATATTTTAACTATGTGCACAAAATGTATATCATTGATAGGGTGGATTACAGATCTATTTTTTTACTGTAAGAACTTATGAAAATAGATGGGAAAATAAATATTTTGAAGTAAATAGAGTATTCAAAGATATAACACTGACATTGCAGTGTAGAATCGGTTGGAATTGGGAGCGATTCTGCCCTTATGACAACTTAGCTTGTTCCCAGTTCTGGAATGGTTATTGGGGAAGCCTCCTTACCATTATTACAGTGTCTCTGTAGTGCTATCTTAGTCAGTTTGGGCTTAAACAACAAAAATTTATTTCTTAGAGTTCTAGAGGCTGGAAGACTGAAAAAGTCTGAGATCAGGGTGCCAACATGATCGAGTTCTGGTGAGGGCCCTCTTCTAACTGCAGACTGATGACTTCTTGCTGTATCCTCACATGGTAAAAAGAGATTGCGAGAGCTCTCTGTAGTCCCTTTTTAGGGGAACTAAGCAGGCTGAGGCGAGAGGATTGCTTGAGGTCAGGAGTTCAAGACTGGCCTGGGGAACATAGTGAGACCCTGTCTTCAAAAGAAAACATAAAAAAGATTAGCTGAGTATGGTGGCAGGCACTTATAGTCCCAGCTGCTCAGGAGGTTGAAGCAGGAAGATAGCTTAAGCCAAGGAGTTTGAGACCGTGAGCTATGATTATGCAACCGCACTCCAGCTTGGGTGACAGCATGGGACCCCATTTCTGAAAAAATAAAAGAAGAAATGCTACTAATCTATCCTGAGGGCTCCATCTTCATGCACTAATTACCTCCCAAAGGCCCACCTCTTAATACCATTACATTAGTGGTTAGAATTTAAATATGTGTATTTTGGGGGAGACACAATCATTCAGTCCAATGTAATTAACTGTGTCAGAAAGCAGCAAATTATTTAAAACAAAAATGATTATTCCATTTATTGGCTTACTAGATGTATAATTTTGGAAATATTTCATGCTGCTTAAATATATTTTGTTTTTCACTTTATAAGAGAGACACTGAAAAAGAGAATGCAAGCGAGACTACTACATGTATGCACACATGGTACTATCAGGATTAAAGCATTCCTGCATAGACGCCAATCTGTTAAAATATATAGATATGGTAACGCATTTAAACAATTTTTTTGAATGTCTTCTATGTGCATACCACTGGGCCATGTGTCTGTACCTGGGGAATGATTTGAAAATAAATGCTATAAACTTATCTTCAATGAATCACTATTCTTGAAGGATGGATAGATTTATAGCCCTCTCTTTCCATGAATTTCATGACATTGTGCTCTTCTGATTTTCCCCTTACTTCTGTGCCCATACCTTCCCTGTTCTTAGGAAATTTGTCCATTTTTACTTCAAACTTAATAGTGTAGTTACTCAAGAAACAATGAAATCCCTTTCAATATGTAACTTCCTAGGTCCAGAAATATTGGGGGGAAAGCTAGCTCATTACAGTTTTCTCTGACTTCACATGTTTTAAAGTGCACATTTAGTTTGAATAAAATATAATGATTATATATTGATGCATTATATAAAAGTTTTGACTCCTCCCATCTAAGATAATTACAATTATGTCATTCTTTAGAAGAAGTATTTTAAATTTAAATATGTATGTTCATGTTTAGTTGGAAAATTCTTACACCAGGTGTAGACTAATATCTTCAACTATTTAAGGCATGCAAGCCTAAGAAATATATAAAAATGACATAATTTAAAACCAATGGGAAGAATATTTTAAAGGATATTTTAGAAAAAGAAGAAAATGGAAGAATTTCTTAATCTGAGATTAAAAAGTGAACACTCATGTTGGAATTAAAGCAATGATTAACTAAACAGCAAAGTGATACTTATAAATAATTATATATTGACCAAGAAAATATTGGATAATTCAGCTCCCTTAAGCAATCTTGCTTCTCTGTTATGAAAGACCCTCAGTTTACATGGTAATAGCTGTTATCTTAGGAATTGTGGCTCAAGCTCTTGAGGATGTTTGTGAAATGTGTTATTATGGTTATGAGTCATTCTAGTTACTGCCAATATTTCTTCATTTTCAGGAGTTAGAGGAAGATGACTCAGTTAAGCCAACGTAATTGATGTAGCACATTGGTGAAGATTTATCATTACAGGCAACTGTTCTTGAATATTGTCTTTCTCTGAGTAGTGGTAACCCCCTTGTTTTTAGCATATTTCCATAGAATATTGAGGTATTTCATACAAATACTTATTAACCTGAAATTATTTCTGCTTCCAGGAATATGGCATACATTGGCCATAGATATTTAAACATTTAACATGTCTGATTTTATAAAGAAGCTTGCTAGTGCAATCAGAAATGTTTGCTCAGTTAACATTTCTATAAGTCATGCATAACTCTCATGATAAAGAATATCTAGAAATCACTAAGATACATTTTGTTTCCAGAGATCTAGTTAGTCTTTTAATTCTTCTTCCTTACTCTAATCTTTCTTTAGATGTCTACATGCTTAGTAGATATGAATTAAAGCTTTCTTTCACACTTCGGGTTTGGCAAAATACTTACCTCTCAAGAAAATTGCAATATTCTTTTTTCTGTATTTTTGTAAATATTTTCCATTTTTTTCTGAATTTTGTACCATTCCTTCATTCTATTATATTTCAGAGTAATAAGGGCATAATACAGTCATAAGTGAAATATGTTGTATATGAAGACAAATCCATCTGGTATTACTTTATATAAAACAATTATTCAAGATAATTATAACCACTGCAAGATGAAGACAGAAATAATTTATTTTTCTCCCTTTCATTGATTCATTCCGCAAACATGATCAAATGGATACTATGTATTTGCATTGTAGTATGACATTTCTTCTAGTGAGGGATGGATATATCTAACACAAGTTTTAGTTTCTGAAGGTGCCCATACTATAATTGACATGTATGTATTATGTAATGTTACTTTTTATTCTCAAAACTGGAGATAGGTTGAAGGTGAAATTAGTAATCAGTGGTATTGTACAGTTGAGAGAATTTGGAATCTGGTGCAGAGAAGACAGTAGTATTTTTTACCTCACAGGAGATAAGTAAATAGAGATTTTATAATTCAGTTGATAGGTCCAGTGACAGAGAAAGCTGCATGGTATTACAAGAAGAAACAGGAAGAAGAGTCAAGAAAACCAGTGGCCAATGAAGGGAACTTCTGGGAGGAGGTACCATTTGCTCTGCATTTTCAAGGATGATTAAGTCCAAGTGGGAAGAAGAAATAGTGATAAACTTGAGAGGGTGTCACTTGTTCAAGGAGCTAGAGAAATTTAGCATGGGTGAAAGGCAGGGTTTGAGGAGAAAGGAAGACTGGCCCCTGAGAAGACCAAAGACCACATCAGGGCGGGTCTTGTATATAAAGACAGATATTCCAGGTAAAGCCAGTGGGAGGCTGTGTGACCAGTGACACATTATTCAACATTCCATGCTGCATTTTTTTTCTAAATAGAAAATGGGAATGATAATGCTGGCTACCTCATAGGGTACTTGTAAGGAAAGAATGATTTTTTTTCCCATAGAACAGTGTCTGAGATGGTAAATACTGGGTTGATGCCAACTTTACTGTTGAAAAATTTTAAAGCAGAAAAATAATAGCTATATAAAACCTCATCCCACATGAGTGTCTTCCTTTATGATATGTTTGGTATTTCCTGTATCATGATGGCATTTTCCTGGTTTTCTTAGAGTAATAGGGTAAACAAAGCAAAGAATTCCCTAATCACCAGGAAGTTCATTAAGAATGGTTTAATTGAAATTAAATTTTCATACCACTTAATTAACATCACTCAGCCTTTCCATTTTAAGGATAATTTATCATGTTTTCCCACAGTGTATATTTGAATGGCTACCATAAACACGGCTTGATCAGCTCAATATTCTGTATAAATCTAATGGAAACCAGAGCTCTCTCACTGTATCTGTTTCCTGACAAGAACATTTCATGCCAAGTTTCTATGGCAAAGGTCAGTACTTAATAGATAATGTGGTACATTTAATAACTCTATAAAAGCCTGGATTTTAAACCACAGCTTGGAATCTTAGCCCTATTTTTCACATATGTTCTTATGCACATATATTTAGGTGCATGAACATATTTCTTAAGTATTTCCACTTCTTCTATTTCAAATGTATCTGAAAGGTATGAAAATGTGTATTTTTTAGTTATTTTCACCAATGCCATCCTCATTTCTTTTATTTACATACTCTTTCAAGGTAAAATTAGAAGACATGTAACTGCAAAGAAACTATTTTGCTGAATAACAAAGCATAACTGTTAGTGTTTTTCAAAATTATGTGGGAATAAAGATGACAGCAGACCAGCTTAAAGCATTGCAATGTTTCCTTTTCCCTCCCTTCACTTTCTCTGTCTTAATGTAAAATCATCCCATAGGCAAAACTCTGGTATTTATTTCCATTAAGATACTGAATGCTTTCCAAATCATTTTCCATCCAAAATTATAAAGAAATAATTGAAAAACAATAAAACGTATCAGTATGTAAAACATTTCACTGGAAGAAATGTTTGGAACTTTCATATAGCATGTTACTCATAAATTAGGTGTTGCATATTGAGATGAATTTATGTTTATGTATATATACTAATTAGGATAATAATAGGATTTTTAAGATTTTAAAGATGCTCTTTCCCATTCCACCAGTTTGCTTCTACTATTTAAGTGCAAAAAGAAAGAGCACTCTCTGTCCATCACATTGGCATTTGAATTGAGGTTTTGGACAACACTGTGTGATTGCTAGAGGTGCTCTGCTGACTTCATATCTGTTGGTTAAATAGACTGCACTTGAGTGGCACCTACATGCATGTGACTATAGCTTTGAATTTTTTTCCAAAAGGAAATTATCCAGCCCAACTGAGTTTTCATATTTCCCTTAAACTGTGTAAGTGAAAAGAACCTGGGTAATTTTCTACTCCTACTCTTGTATGGACAGATGAGGACATGAAGAACCAGGAAGGGGAAGTTGAGAGCCATTGTTGCTGGAGTGTGGGACCCCTACCTCACAGAGAAGGAAGGTGCATCCCCGGGTTTCTGCCATGTCCAAATGGTCTCTCCTTATTTCTCCATGAGGCTCATTACTTTCAATTTTTAAAATATTCATGAAAGTAATATGTAAATTTCCCTTAATATAAAGACAATGGGTTATTTCCTTCTTACTGTGCTCCACTAGCCTGTGTTGGTATGTTTTCAGCTTCTAAAGGGAAAGTAATAAAATTCAAACTTTCCAGCTGCCCAGCTAATCACCCTTCAACCTCCTCATGTTATGGTCATCATTTTATAATACACACGAATTTCATTTGATAGGACCTGAAACCATACTAATAATATTGGGCACTGCCCTATTTTTGACTTAGACTAGTTTTCCATTTTCATTTCTGGAAAATGAATTTATTCTTAATTTAATAACTTTGCAATCATTCAGTGTTTTCGTGGGAGGTAGGAGGAGTAAACAGGTGTCTAATCTACATTTTGGAACAAGAAGTCCATTCACTTCCATTCTAATAAACATTTATTGATTCATGTCTTTATTACTTTGATGAAAGAATTTTCATACATAAAGCATCATATTAGGTCTTAAGAATATTCTGTTAAGAGCTTACAATACAATGAAGAAGACAAGCATTTAACAGGTAACTCTAATGTGAGTCAAGGTGAAATGACAGCAGGAAAGGAGTTGCATGCAATGTCTAGTTTGGTCACAGAGAATGTCACTCTTATTTCTGATATAAGAGTGTGGAGATGACTTACTTTATGCAGCAAGCATGTGAGTAGCTGGAACTTAGCACTCAGCTTAGTGTCCTTAAGTAGGTACACAAAATATATTTGTTCACTAAACTGTTTAATGAAAAGTCTTGACTCTTGAGATATGAGTACAACTTCAATAAGCAACCAAGATGGGATGGATTTTCATATCCAGGGAAAGAAGGAGTTAAGGTTTAAAAGAGCCAACAATGGTAGAAGGCAGTCTCCTAGCATGTCTGGAATTCTGGATTTATGGTAGGATGAAATGATGCATCTGGCTTCAAAAATACCTAGAAATGAAGGTAGAATATATTTAATTTGAAAGTATATATATATATGAAAATATTTATTTTTACCTAGTACTGGGAAGAACTGAAGTTTCTTAAATGCAGCAGTGATAAAATATGAGAAGAAAATAATAATGGGATTATACTGACTTTGCAATTGCTAAAATGTAAAAGATGAGGAATAGAGGAAAATCAAAAAAATTTCCAGATTTTTAGCTTGAGGAGTCTTATTTAGCTATTTCCAGTGAAAGCAGGTGAAAATAAACTGTTAATTTTCTGAAAAGCCTGAATCAAAGCTTTACAATTGCTACTGTTTATGTATAATATAATTAACATAGAAATTGCGGCAAAGAAACTTTCTGTGGGTCAGATGCCCCCTCCTCTCCTCCACAGCTGTAATAAACTGACCTAGATTGTGAAATTGAGCTACCACTTAGTCTGATTCATTAAGCAATATCCTAAACATAGATACAAAAGTAGTAACATGAAATCTTACCAAATGGCTGTTAATGGAGATCTAAAAATCCATTATCTGGTAACTTACCCGTATATTATTTTTTCCTGCTAAAAATAGATTATTCAGACAATAGCCCTTAATAGCATGTAAAGGAGCACAGTTGAACAGCTCATTTCTAGTGAAAAGGCAATGAAACTCTTCCAGCCTCAATCTCAGAAAAGTTAAAAAAAATGTAATATTTCAAATCAAACTAATTTATTAAACTTTATAGACAATTTTGAAAACTTTATCTGAAACAGTACCTGAATCATCTGAAAAGTAATCCCATTGGATTCACAATGTTAATAAGAATTTTAGGCTGTTGGATGTTTCTGGATGTTTATGCCACACATAATTTCATCACTCAAAAACTTTCTGAATGGTGAATTTATTCTCCCAATTTTCTCATGTCAGGCCTCTCACATGCTGACCTTCTTCCCTTTAGCATGCAGGTTTTATTTGTTTTCTACTTATAAATAGCTTTTTAAAATAAAAGATAGAAATCATGTTTAAAATTAAGGATGAGTAAAAAATAAATCAACCTCTGGTAGTCCTGAGTCCGTATATCCTAGATAAAAATCAATCCTTTCTGAACTGCAAAATAATTTTCCATTTCTCTCTTTCTAATTCAACTCTATCTTCACATAAAACTAATTTACATTAAGGTATCAATAGCTGATATTTCTCCCTAAAGGTATTTGCACTTTAAAAGCTTTTTGAACAAGTATCTAATATGTCTAAATTAGAGTTTTTAGAATATCTTAAAGCACAGAAATACTTGAAGTATTGAAGAGTTGAAAGACTGTCAGCCTGAAGTTCCATAAAGTGAGGTGACTGGTGAAATACATTTCATAAATAGAGACCAAGTTTGGGGAAGAAGAGTGATTCCAGGATTTGGACATCATATGATACTTGGAACTATCTACTTTCCAATTTACAAAGCCACCATTTGGCCAGCTAGCCACATTTCCTTGTATTTCTGTTATCTCAGCCAAGACTATCTGAAATTTAACTGTGAAACATAGATAAGTGGAGTTATCAATTATGAAGAGAAATCAAACAGAGAAAATTTTTTTACTGAGAGTCAGCAGGAGTATTAGTACTTCTCTCTTCAGATAGGTGCCATGCTTTTGGAAAATGGAGGCAGTCAACAAAGTAACCTGGAAAGAAGACACATAATATTAGATGTGGGCACAGGAGAAATAAATGCACAATATGGATTTAAAATATTGACTTACACTGAGGGAAAAGAAGTGATGAGGCTGTTATGATTGTACAGTTAAGACAAATATTCCAAACAATCAACAGAAACAATTTAATATTAAAAACCTAATTAGCAATTTATCATAAGGGTAGATGGACAGAAATGAGATTAGAAATAATATTTCTAAATGGTACCTTAGCTCTGTATTTGCATGGACTTAAAAACCTTGATTAAATTCACATGACCTATTGTAATTAAAACTCAGCCAAGATAAGGTACTAAAGACAATTTATGGGATTGAACTTCTTTAAGAGCTGCATAACCTGATGAATTACCTTAATCTCTGCTATGATTCCAGGGCTCTCATTATAATTCTAGTGAGAAAAGTACCTAATGAAAGAGTTATGAGGAGGAAGCATGTTTATCAAACCTTGTTAATTTTATTATCCTTTGACCATCTAATAGCTCTACTGATGAGACCTTAAGGGAAGAATGCTACTATGAAAGGAAGACTCCAATTAATCTCCACTTAAAAGGATTAATTTTTTATCCCCTAAAAAAGTTGGCAGTGAGAAAAAAGAGTATTTTTTTCTTTCAATCAAAGAGAAATTTGAACTTCAAAATGTAAAATAGTAAAATGGTGTCTTTACGACTTTTTCCCTAATTTATACCTTTTGAGCCATATTTCACTTGTTGTGCCAACAGTCCTAATTTCAGAGTAAAATATAAGCTACATTAACTGCTCAACTTGATCAAAGTATACTACAGCACACATATAGAATACACTATTTCGATTAATCATCCTCAAATTTGTGCCTACCTTTTTTGTTATTTCTCTTCTTTTCCCTTTTATTTGTAGATTAAGAAAGAAGCGAATACATGTGGCTATCCAGTTTTCCCAGCACCATTTATTGAATAGGGCTTCTTTTCCCTAGTGTGCATTGTTGTCTACTTTGTCAAAGATTAGTTGGCTGCTGGTAGATGGCTTTATATCTGGGTTCTCTATTCTGTTACATTGGTCTATGTCTCTATTTTTGTACCAATTCCATGCTGCTTTGGTTACTATAGCCTTGTAGTATAGTTTTAAATCTTGTAATATGATGGCTCTAGCTTTGTTACTTTGCTTAGGATTGTTTTGGCTATTCGGGCTCTTTTCTGGTTCCAAATGAAACATAGAATTATTTTTTCTAGATCTGAGAGATAGGATGTTGGTATTCTGATGGAGATTGTATTGAATCCATAAATCACTTTGAGTAGTATGGACATTTTAACAATGTTGATTCTACCAATCCATGGGCATGATATGTTTCTTCATTTCTTTGTAACATGTGCAATTTCTTTCCTCAGTGTTTCATAGTTCTCCTTGTAGAGATTTTTTACCTCCTTTATTAAGTATATTCCTAGGCATTTTATTTTCTTTGTAGCTACTGTAAATGGTATTGAGTCATGGATAGCCACATGCAAAAGAATGAAACAGGACCCCTATCTCTTGCCACTCACAAAAATTAAATTCAAGATGGATAAAAGACATAAATGTAAGGCCTTGAACCATAATAATTCTAGAAGAAAATGTAGGAAAGCCCCCTCTAAATGTCTGCATAGGCAAAGAATTTATTACTAAGACTCTAGTGGCAATTACAGCAGCAACAAAAATAAATGGGACTTGATTAAAACAAACAGCTTCTGTACAACTAAAGAAATATAATCAACAGAGGAAATAGACAACCTACAGAATTGGAAAAAATATTTGCCAGCTACACATCTGATAAAGGGTTAATATCCAGTATATATAAAGAACTCACAGAAATCAGCAAGAAAAAACTAATAACCCCATGAAAAATTGGGCAAAAGACATAAACAGAAGTCTTTCAAAGGAAGATAGACAAATGGTCAAATACATGAAACATATGAAAAAATGCTCAGCATCACTAATCATCAGAGAAATGAAAATTAAAACCATAATGAAATATCAACTTACTCCTATTAGAATGGCTTTTATTAAAAAATCCAAAAACAATAGATGTTGGTGTGGATGCAGAGAGAAAGGAATGCTTATACATTCATACATTTGGACTGCAAATTAGTATAACCCCTATGGAAAACGGTATAGAGATTTTTCAAAGAACTAAACATAGACCTACCATTCAATTCAGCAATCCCAGGACTGGATATCTATACAAAGGAAAATAAGTCATTTTATCAAAAAGACACCTGAAAGTGAATGTTTATTGCAGCACAATGCACAATTGTAAAGATGTGAAATCAACCCAAGTGCCCATCAGTTCATGAGTGGATTAATGAAATGTAATATATATATACCATGGAGTACTACTCAGCCATAAAAAGGATGAATTAATGTCTTTTGCAGCAATTTGGAAAGAATTGGAGACCATTATCCTAAGCGAAGTCTCTCAAGAATGGAAAAACCAACACCACATCTACTGTCTAATAAATTGGAATTAACCAATGGGCACACGAGTGCATAAAGGGAAATAAAAGTCATTGGAATTCAAGTAGTTGTGAGGGAGGAGGGGACGGGCAAAAACCCATCTAACAGGTACAATGAACACTATTTCGGTTGATGGGCTCATTTGTAGCCCTGACTCAAGCCATGTAGCAAAAACATCTGTACCCTCTTAATATTTTGAAATTAAAAAGGTAAAAAAAATAATAATAGAGAACTTGGCAGTTATTTTTTTCCCTTTTTGCCCCCCTTATTGGGCTAAGACCATGCACATTGTCTTGAATAAAGCACCATTTAATTATTTAAAAATAAATTAATTAATTAATTTTAAAAAAGAAGTGAATGAAGCTGAGAATCAGAATTTTTAAACATACAATTTATTTTTAAAGTCAGATTTATTTAGGTAATCTATATATACAGTAAAATTTACCCTTTTAGGTGTACAGTTCTAAGCATTTTGCCAAACATATATAGCTGTTTAGCCACCACCATAAAATATAGAATATTAAAATGGGATATTTGTTTCTAAAAATTTTTAGAGAAAGGACAAATTGAGGAATTTTTGAGGTGGTAAAATAGAGTAAGTTGATTAGAATGAGCAAGGGCATGAGAAAATAAGGCTGAGAGTAAGGAAGGAGAACAGAGAGTAGTTAAAAGAGAAGGGAAATTAAAGTGAAGAGTCGAATAAATGAGATGGGCTATAAGAACGGGCTGTGAGTGATAAAGATGGGGCTTTGAACTCTGAAAAAGGCCACGTGTGGGAAACTTGGAGGCCGAGGGCAGAAGGGGAAGTAGCCTGACTCCTTTCATTATGTCCATCCTCATGCCCAGGGCCCTCCCTCCCAGCTCCTTTGTCCCCAATTCCCTCCATCTATCTTTCTTTCTCTTTCTTTCTTTCTTTTCTGCATATAAGTTGTTAGTTAGGTACACGATTTGCAAATATTTTCTCTGAGTCAGTAGCTTGTGTTTTTTTTGTTTTGTTTTTTTTAGAAGTTATAGGGATGTATTTTATTGGCATTTATAAATTTAACTATTTTTGTAAGGTTGTGCATCAACAAATACATCAAATCATTGTAAGGTTTTTCGGTGGCGGCAAAAAGAAAAGACAGACAGAGAGAAAGAGTGGGGGCCAAACCATGTGGCTTTATTATACACTCCTGGATGAGGTTCTGGGGCCCCAAGAGAGGGGGCCCCAGAAGTCACCTCCATTTGAAAGGGCTGAGGCCTTTTATACCCTTTAGGCCTGGCTAGGGACTTTTGGCAGGAAGAGCTGGGGATTTTCCATTGTGAGCTTGGGTGGTCATTGAGAAATAGGAGGGGCTGGTGGTATTGCGGAATCCAGGAGCCCAAATGTTCTTATCTGGGTGGACATCTGGGTGTAGTTCCTCTCATCAGGGCCTGGCAGTTTTGTCCTTGGCGTGTCTGGTCTCATGAGCCTTTTCTTTTTTGATCTAGGGAGAGGAGGGGGCCCACCACCAGCCTTACAATCATTACTTCTCATTTCCATAAATATTTGTTTATATAATTTTACTAGAGAAACGTATCTCAGAGTTAGCTCAAGATTATTATTATTATTATTTTAAGGACAAATAGAAAATGTTTTTTAATGAAATACAGCAGACCTTAGAAGCCCGCATCGTCTATCCCTGAGTGCTGCCGCCCAGAGGCAACAGTGGTTTCTAACACATTTAGCTGTTGCTTCTGGCATTTACCACTGTATTTATTTCTAAGTTTCTTCTTTTTTTTATCCAGGTTTTTTTTCCCCTCCATCTTTTGCTGTGTGTGAGTCCTGTGCGTTGGGAGACAGCCTTAAGCCACGTGTGCTTTGTGTTAATTGTTTAATCACATGGAGTTATGGAGCAGTCATTTTCAAAGTTAAGTGTGATTTCATAATTATCTATGGAGCATTTAGAAATATATGTGACTAGACTCAACTCTCAAAGATCATGCTTCAATAATTCTTAGGAGGAACCTCTTCTAAAAGGTTGAAAACCACTATAATTAGAGGTTGGAAAATAGAGTAAAATATTTTAGTATCAAGAACATTTACAGACACAAAATATACCACAAAGACATTATGCAGTGAGACCTCTTCCTGCTAAGATGGAAGGCACACAAAGGCACACAAATGCATACCCATCTCTGGATCAGCTCTTGTTCCTGGCCCTGCACAGAGGAGGATTGGTGGAATAACTGACTGTACAGTCATGATTGCTGCCAGTTAGTTATTACGGTCTTTGATACCTCTCTGCAATCCTTTCTTTTATATTAGAATAGCCTTCTCTCCAACCTCTTTTCACTTTTTCAATATACTTCCCCCAGCAGAAAAGGGCTAGTACTAAAGTAGAGACCACAAAACATTAGCTTGCCAACTGAATATATGTTTTATTTGGTAAACAATTTTTTTTTCATTGAAATCACTTAATCTGTTTCTATTTTTATTTTTAACATTTTATTTTCTTTTTAATTATTAAAATTACATATATTTATTGTGTACAACATGATGTTTTAAAACATATATACATTGTAAAATGGTTAAATTGAGCAAATTAACATATACATTGCCTCACGTAGTTATTTTTGTGGTGAGAACACTTAAAATCTACTCTCTCATCATTTTTAAGAATACATAATATTGTTATTAACTATAGCCACCATGTTGTACAATAGATCTCTTGGACTTATTTATCTTATCTAACTGAAATTTTGTATCCTTTGACCAAAGTATTGGTAAATAATATTTTAAAAATAATTTGAATTAGGTACCAATATTTTAAAATGAAGATATTTTATAAAAGTATTATCAATTTCTTTCTTGGTAAGATATCTATAGTTTAAAATACTTTATGATTCACTTGACCAGCCTAAAAATAAATAAATAAATAAAATACTTTAGTGTAATTAGTGTGTTGCTACATATCTGTGCATAATTTTAATCTTGATTCGAGGAATGGTCAGCCAAAGCTAGTAATTTGCAGGAAGGGCCTTACACCTAAAACAGCTGTTTTAAGTTCTCTTTTTGCTTTTTGCCTAAACCCAATTTTTATTGGTGAAATTTTGGTCTTTTTACTTAGCTTGAATGGATGTTAGGATTAGGTTTGGGTAGGATGTGTGCATTAGCAGCTCATACATGTTTTTACATCTTGTGGAGATGATTATGAGTCATGCCCAGAATCTCTATCCTGCACCCCATTGGTGCATCTCTATCCTGCACCTAATTCAAATTATTTTAAAAATATTATTTACCAATACTTTGGTCAAAGGATACAAAATTTCAGTTAGATAAGATAAATAAGCTATTGATTTAGGAGCTGTTAGGATAGCATGTCACCAACAAGACAGCACAGAACACTCCCTCAGGAATCTTGCAGTTTCTGCTTTGAGTAAACTCAGAAGGCTGAGGTCAGAGCACCTAAATGGCCACAGTGAGACTTCTATAAAGAACATGTGATATTAACCTTTTTTTTTTTTTTGCTTGCTACTGTTTCTCTTAAAAAAAAAATGTCTTTGTGCAGCAGATTTTGGTATAGAAGGTACTTTCCTTATAACCGGTGGTGAGTTTGTGGGTGAGAAGCTAACCTTCATCACCCCAGAGTTTTCTGGCAGCTACTGCTATGTAGAAACTAATAGTTGTGCAAGTCCAAACTGGATTCGGTCCATTTGCAGCACTCTTCTTGAAAAATAAGTAGGTGCGGCAACACTGGGCCCCATTATTTGAAAAAAGAAAAAAAACAATCAGAAAGACCTAAGCAACAACTACAACCCTTACTGGAACAGGTATTCTCTACTTCTCAGGATAAACCCACCTGCTCTCTCTTACTCCCAGCCTGCTGCTCTTATTTACATTTCCTGCCTGGCCCTATGGGCATCGGCATCTATGGTCCCTGCAGTGATGTAATTTCAAATCCCATCCAACAGGTGTGGCAGCAGCTCTCAGCTAAGTGGACTTCTCTTGGTGTTCACAGCCATGTATATGAATAGTCCTGAAGGTAAACTCACATTTAGTCATTTTTATTCTTAGAGGCATTAAACAGGCACCCAAGGCCATTGGACTGTCTGCATTCTCTTCTTTTCTGTTTCCTATCCCTTTATCTTAATCTTTCCAATCATAAAGTCCTTTATGTCCACTGCTTACTCCCCATAGTGACAATACCAGCTAATAAGAGCCAGCCATAGCCCAGCGATCCATGGTTTCCAGCATTCAGGCAACTAGGACAACAGTACTCAGAATTAGTAGAAGTTTCCAAAACCTTCTCTTAAGTTTATGAAGAGAGATCAAAGGGAAGGATCGTAGCCTTCCTACACACAAAATAGAGATGGTGAGAAATAAGATCAAACATCTTTCATCAAATCTGTATGTGTGTGGGTGTGTATGAATTATGGTGAAGATAAAAGAGTATGCACATATATGGGGTTAGGGAAAATTCGAAGTTTAAATAGAAAATAATTAAAATGAGAAGACAACATCCACCATTACTTATCACACAAAATAAATGCTCATCTGGGCCTTTTGAATAAGCTGCCTCCTATATATTCTTAAATCCCACTGGGACTATGAATATATATACCATTAAATATGAGCATAATTACATTAATAATTATTATATTATTAATTTAAACATACCAATTTGAAGAAAATTTATATCAATAAAGGAAATATCTCCCTTTATTGTCATCCTGAAAGTTTAATATAGTCATGTACAAACTTTCATGAGCAAATATTTTCTTAAAAATATATTAATATAAGATTTGTGGTAGCAGGGATTTTGTTTGGGTTGTTCATAGCGACCCTAGTGCTTAAACTAGTTCTTGGCACAGAGTATGATGGATTTTTTCAAATGGATTAATAACTATGTGTGTGTTTGTGTGAGTGTATATATATGTATGTGTTTATGATACAATGAAAGGGAAGTATCTGAGCATTTAAGTAGAGACATGCTAATCTCTATAATTATGCATTTGTTGTATTTTTTGAGTGCAAAAAATTAAAATTATAGAATAAAATCATTCCGGTTCCTAAATATACATTTCTTTATAAAGAATGATCTACTGACACACAAAGAATGGGTTTAGCTCAGTGTCTGATGCATATTAGAAACTCAGCACATGTTTACTGAATAAGAGAATGAAAGAAATAAGGCAGAGAAAAATGACATCATGAAATAAGAGGATCGATACTGTGACATTTTATAATATTGCAACTGAAAATTTAAATCCTGATGTGATTTTGCAAATACTTTTTATGCATAAATGCCTTCCTGTATTTAAAACAATCTAGTTTATATAAAATAAAAGATTGTGTTTGTTTAATCTCAAATGCTGGCAACCTCTGCTGTTGGAATGAGAAAAACACATAATTTAATACAGAAAATTAAAAGCTTTTTAAAGCATACATCATAAGGCAATGTTTATTGTTACACATACTCATGTCAATGCATTATTCTCGATTTATCATGATTTTCATAACAATACATTAAAATTAATATTGTTTCTCCCTGAAACATGAAATTATGGGGTAAGGTGATACAGAAAACTGAAAAGTCCAAAAAGTTATCATAAGAATAAATGTCCAAATATTGAGAAATGGTTATGTAAATAAAGTTTCATCAACCTAATTGAATTGTAAGGACTATATAATCAATTATAAACATCCTTATAAAGAATGATATCACAACTATGTATGAGAATAAATGATAATGCATGAGAGTTGGGAGAAAATTATTTAAAAAATATTTTAAAATGATAGAGTTTGAGTTTCCTATTTTTACTTCTGACTGATATGTTTGTTCCAGAAGAAGTGAAAAATTATTCACAAAATTTATTTTATATGCATAAACATCTCCCCAAAGTTGATGTTTGCAATATGGTGTATTCCTTTGAAGAACCCCGAAGTAAAATTGTACTTAGAATTAAACCTTCTAACCCTGTAACACACTTTTTCATTAGTTAAATAAATGTCTATTCTATTATTTAATATTGGTGGGATCTAATGTTTACCCTGAAGTTTATTTTCCAATGTCTATTTACTCTAGAGAATTTGTAAAAAAGCCAAGGTCAGACATTTTCAACCCTTATTCTTCCTTGGGTCATATCTTGGTTGTTTAAGGTCATTACTCTGATGGAGAAGATGGATGAGAGGTGCTTCGGAGGTGAAAAGGAAAATTAATTTAAGACACCTCATCAATATTCTTTATGCAAATTGTAAGGTTTTCTAATTTTTACTTCAATTATTGGTACCTAGTTAATCTAACCTTTGGCATCAGTTAAGGGCAATGAGCTGGAAGCATTTATTTTTTTTAAAAAAATCAGTTATTTTTCCATTTTTCTCAAAGTATGATTCAATAAAATAATGCTTACAATTATTCAGTTATGGAATTAACATTACTTAGACATAAAACAAATATCAGCAACAAGGTGATATTAATAGTGATAGCAATATGAACACACAGAATTGATGCTAGATCCAAATGGGGCTCTGCAAATATATTTTAAAATAATTAACTTTCCAAAATTATCTTTGACTTGAGCATTGTTAAGTTCACCTCCATTTATCAGTGACAGCACGTTTCCTTTCTAGTTTTCCTATCTTTTAATAGTTCCTGAGGTCACTGGAGATTCAGTGAAAACCTGATATCATCAGAGTCCCCTCACAATCATATCTGTAAGATTAAGGGGAGTCAGAGAAAGTGCGTTTGTTTTTGTTCTACTGTTTAATTTTATTTATCTCCCTGACTTATTTTCATTCAATTTGAAAAAATATATTTAAAATTTTAAGAATAAGGATATATGATCTCAAATGTATAACAAGTTAAGGTGATCCTGGTAAAATGGAAAATAGTAGAAGACATAGAAAAGTCAATGGAAGATGAAAGTTAACATAAAGTGAGGTAAAGCAATTATTTAAAAATCAAAAATAAAATAAAATAAAATAAAAATCAAGATGTTTGATAATTTTAAAAATATCTCATATACAGTAGGCATGATGCAAACATTACTTAGGTCTAGTTAAGTAGTATATAGCTCAGTCCACTTCTCAATCTGGTGTACTTTAGAGACCGAAGAGCTGGGCCACTGTTCATTTTTGTCAATGTGGTCTTGGGTGTCATATGAGCAATTATGGGTATATTAGAGGGAAAAAGATAAGGCAGGTCATATTAAATTCCTGATGAATGTTAGTAATTCTATTCCAATGCCCATATATTTAAGTCTGAGCTTTATCTTATGATTAAAATTTGAGAACATCATGATTTGTGTAGAATTATCTCCAAGTTCATATCCAAATTCTCTATAGCTAATATGCAACTATTTGGTTATGTGTTCCAGGTCCATAGACTTTAATTATTTGTCAGTAACTATTCTTTGCATCATTGTGTTATTTTTTATTTATTGTATTTTTGTCACTAGTGGCCATCTTCAACAAAAATGAATGAATTTCTATTTTTATGTCCTCAGGAGATTTTTTAATGATCTGGAAATGCTACTTTTAACTATACAGGTGGTTAGAAGTTTATGTATCTCTTTTTCTTCTTTAATTCCTAGAATTTCTTTTTCTTTTTCATTGTCTTCTTGGCTAAAGATATAGAAAAGGATGAGAGTTTACTTGGGGATGACACTTCTAATTGAAAAAAAAGTAAAGATAGGCACTCTGGGTGATATTGAATCTGGCAAGCATAAAACAAAAGATGATATTTTTCTTTGAAGAGTACAGCCTGACCTAAAATTTCAAGTCAGTTATTTAACAAGGGTTATTCAGAAGTTTTTGGTGATCTTGCTTCAGAAATGCACCAATGAAAGCATTCAATTTTTAATATAAATTCTTTAAAAGATGGCCCACTCTCTGAAAGTTTTCTCTGACAGCTTAATGTAATGAGCTGCTTTCCTTAAAGTTAATCTTTTGTTTCTGGAAAATAATATGAATTTTATAAGATATAAATAAAAATGCTTTGCATAATTTTTAGAACTTTTTCATAGTACCTCAGGCACAGTTTTCAGTTCCTATTTGTAGGGATTAAAAATATCTATGCCTAAACTCAATCCCTAACAACGTCTTGTTTAATGGCTCTGGGCTGGAGCCCAAATAATCTGTATTTGCAAAAAGTTCTACAAGTAAATGCAAAATTGTGTTTTCAAAACACTAATATACATAATGTAATAGCCCAAACACTTGGGAATCATTTTGTTATCACTTTTATTTATTAAATCAGTCAACACAGGTTGCATGAGTATAGATTTATATAAATTTATGCACATATATATCTATGTAATTAAAGTTATAGCATACTTAAATAACTTTAAGTGTATTTGTCTCACTGCTATTTTCTGAACATAATAGGGATAATTATAATGTTTGTGGCTGAAAGGACCATTGAATTAATTTTCTGTGATGGCCACATCAAATTATCACAAAATTGGTGACTTGAAACAGCAAGAAATTTATTCTCTCACATTTCTCTTGGCCAGAAGTCCAAATTCAGGGTGTCATCAGGGACACATTCCCCTCAAAGTCTCTAAGAAGGAACCCTTGCTTGCTTCTACTACCTTCTAGTGGCTCCTGGTATTCTGTGGTTTGTGACTGTGTAATTCCAATTTCTGTGTCAGATCTTCTCCCCTGTGTGTCTCAGTATTTCAAACCTCTCTTTCCTTTCTCTAAGGACACCAGCCACTGGAATGAGGACCTACCCTCAATCCAGAATGATTTTATCTCGAATTCCTTAATTTACTTACATCTGCAAAAATCTCATTAGCACTGTGAGTTCTCGTTCTAAACTTACCATATGACCTTGATCATGCCTAATAATTTTTGTGGGTCTCAGTTCTTTGGGTGTAAAACAAGGATAATTAATTTTACTAACCTTGTCTGGGTTTTGTGAAGATTAATGAATTAATCACATCTAGAACACATTTTGTAATTCTTTGATGACAAGGACATGAACAATGTTCAGTACAGTATTGAGACTAAAAAGAAGGCTGTGTTTTCATCATGCATAGCATCCAATGGGCTGCCATAGGGGTTAGGATTAAATTCTTTCCTTTTTAAAATTATAGATGGGAGTAAATGCCACATAACAACAAGAGTTTGCAGAATGTTTGTGAGGTAGCTGGAAGGAAATATACCACTCTGGGTAACAAATTGTTACTACAAATCACCCAGATTCTAATCTGGGCTTTGTCACTAACTAGTAACCTTACACCAGGCAAGTTCCTTTCTTTACCTTCTAAGGCTTGGATTCTATAGTTGCAAAATTAGAATAATAACTACATCAGTCTTACCTGATATTTATTCTTTACCCATTCATTATATACATATATCAGCTATTGTTGGGTGCCAGGGACAGAGAGAGAGACAGAATATGTCCTTTCTCTAAAGAAGCTTACATTCTAAAAAAGAAGAGAGATAATAAATATGGGAAATATAAGCAAGCAATATATTTTCATATAATAACAAAGACTATGTGGGAAATAAAGTAAGGTAAGGGGCTGGAAGAATGACGCATAATTTACATATGATCAGGGTGGCCTGAAAGATACAAAGAGGATCCATATAATGATCTGATGATGGAGCATTCCAGACAGAGGGGATATTAAGGGAAAGGCTCTGAGGAAGGCAGGGACTTGTTATGCTTGTGGAAAAGCAGAAAGGCTAACGTAATTGGAGCAGAGGGCAAGTGTGAGATTGTGGGAGCTTAGGGAAGAGTGGCAGCTAAGAGCTGTATTACATAGTGCTTTCTGCTCTTCATAAAGAGTTTCCATTTCATTCTAAGTGTCACGAGAAGCCATTGATAGGTTTTAACACAGGAATGAAGGTTTATAAAGATATGTTTGTATCCTCAATTATTAAATTGAAGCTGAGACCTCAAAACAAATAAAAAAAACATATTAGTAAAGATTAAATAGGGAGAAAATTGAATAATGAAGAAAGTAATTTCCAACTTGATAATCTGGCTTAAAAAATATGGTTTGTTTTATATCTGGTAGATATCATATAGACATGTGCTAACTGGGAGAATATGTTTATATCTGTAGTTTTTGACAGTGTGTTCTGTGAGAACATAGAAGGGGCAAGTAGTGTTGGTGAGGATGAGAAGGAAGGAGAAGGTTTATACTGTCGGTGGAAATGTAAACTGGCACAGCCATTAGGGACAACAGTATGGAGTTTCCTCAAAAACATTAAAATAGAAATACTATGTGATCCTGCAACCTCACTTCTGGGTATATATCCAAAGGAAATAAAATCATTATCCACTCTCCCATGTTCATTACAGCATTATTCATAATAGCCAAGATATGGAAACAACTGAAATGTCTGTTGACAGCTGAACAGATAAAGAAAATGTGATAGAATACTATTAAACCTTTAAAAAGAAGGACATCCTGTCATTTGCAACAACATGAATAAATCTGGAGGACATTAGGCTAAGTGACATAAGCCAGGCTCAGAAAGACAAATACTGCAGATCTCACATGTATGTGGAATCTAAAGACGTCAAACTCATATTAAGGATCATTACCAAGGATCAGGGTGGGATGGGAAATAGGAAGATTTTGGTCAAATTATACAATCCTTTCATTATAATATGAATAAGTCCTAGAAATCTAATGTGTGTCATGGTGACTATAGTCAATAGTAACAATATATTCTATACTTGAAGTTTGCTAAGAGAAAATATCTTACATATTCTCACTACACACACAAAAAAGGTAACTATATGAGGAGAAAATAAATTTCTGTTTTTTAAGCAACTAATAAAAAAGAGGTACAAATAATCTAGAATTAGGAGGTCAAGAATGTTTTGTTAAAGTTCTATTATCAAATGATTGAACATCGAGTAGGATTTTGCCTGGGAAAAGGGAAAGTATTTCAGATAAAGAAAACATACAAAAATTACTGGTAAGAGGTAGCACAGAGAGTTTAACAAATTAAAAGTCCTGAAAATAAAAAAATAAAAAATTTTAAAAATTCTTAAAAAGTACATTAGTGGTTGTCAGGAGTTGGAGGATGGAGGAAACAGGCAGTGACTGCTAAAGGGTACAGACTTTCTTTATGGAGTGGGGGGTGATGAAAATGTTGTAAAATTATGATGATGGCTAAAGCTTGAAGAAAGAAACATGAACACACTTAAATGCTAATGAGGAAGCCAACAGAGGAGGGAAAGGATGCAGAAAAGAAGATAATATATCATGGACCCTAAAAAGATAGGAGGTGCTACTTACCCATAAATGCTACTCAACTCGGGTCCAAGAACTGGTGCTGGTTCATCAATTATTTGTGAGTGATTTGTGATGTGATGTACAGAGATTGAAAACAAACATTTAGAAATTTTTACAGTAATATGAAAGAGTTATTTTATATTAGTTGAATCTAATAAAAATGTGGGCTTCTATTTTATATTTTTTTAATTTTATTTTTCTAGTTATTCATTTTATGTTGAACACTATTTTTAAATTATAGGCCCTTAATAGATTGGGAATAAAATGATCTGGCTCTTTAAAGATAATTTCAGGAATACTGCTCTAGAGCAGAGGTAGAGTGATTACATTTACATAAAAGGGACAAATATTTCTTTATAAGTCAAGAGAAGAAGAAGAGGACAGTACGAGGAAAAGAAAGTATTGATTTTTATGTTCCTTTTTTAAATTAACATGTAATTGTATATATTCATGGAGTACAGTGAGATGTTTTGATACATATATACGTAGTATAATGATCAAATCAAGGTATTTAGAATTTCCATTATTTCAAACATTCATCATTTTTTTGTGGTGAGAACATTCAAAATTTTCTCTTTTAGCTATTTTGAAATATATCATGAAATGTTATTAACTATTATCACCCTTCTGCTGTTACTGCTTTCTTTCCAAAGTAGGACGGACAAAATATCATCTGCTAAAAGCAAGATGGGAAGTGGTGGGTTCAATGGCTTGGGAAATGGAGCTTGGAAAACGATGCCATGAGGTACAGGAGAACACCCTGACCAGAGGAACCTAGAAAAATGTCTGGTTATTGAGGGATCATGAGAGTTCAGATCTATGTATTTACAATGCTGCCAATCAAGAGGCCCAGAAAGACTTCCAGAAATAGTTAGGCGAAATATCATAGGGGGTAATGCTGTGTGTGAGCAAGTGGGAGATAATACACTAACAAAATGGTGAATACATGCTAAGGTAACATTGGTTCAAAACAGGCTGGTAAGGATGGGGAAAATTTTTAAGATTATTTTAACATTCATATTTAGAAATATTACACACCAGGATCAGTGGTAGGTGATCAAATAGTTTATTCTATCAAGCCTTGTGAAACAGGCATTTAGACACATTTATAATGTAAAAACTGAGGTCTGAAGATTAAGTATCCTTGTAATCATATGGTAAACTAGAAGTAGAACTAAGTTCAGATTCCAGATTTCTGATTTCCTACCTTGGACTCTTTTTCAATTCTATGAATGCATTAAAAAAGACATTTTAAAAATCCCCATTATACTGTGACAAAATAAAGACACAAGTTCTTTTCAGTGGGAGAGATTTTCTGGGATGTCTGTGAGATTTATCAGAGTTATTTTTTTCAGATTGCTCATTTTGCCTAGTGTTTCAAATACAAAGGACACCTGTGAATCCGCTTAAGGGCATTATGTTCATTGTCTCCTAAGAATGCAGCTTTACAATAGATTTGGCTGCCATTCTTCTGGTGTACAGTCAGAAGCATATAATAATGATAATAACACCTTCCATTTCTGTCCTGCTTCACAGTTTCCTAAGTACTTTCACATGCATTATCTTATATGAACTTCATAATAGCTCCGTGAATATATTCACTGATGCTTTGTTTTATTCATGAGTATCAGATTGACATTAGTCATACACATTTTGCTTATTCATATGGTTGGTTAGCTATATAAAAGCTTTAATCAGACAAATAGAAAAATACAAAGCAAGGAGAAGCTAAAGTGTTATTTATAATTCTGAATCGCTTGCTTTCTTGCTTTTATTTGGTTAAATCATCGAAAGTAAGCCTGATGCCTCTTTAGGAACTAGCATTATCTAAATATATATTCTTCATATCTAGTCAAAACTCTGCAGATTAATAACAGGATAATGAATGAATATTTTAAAATTGCAAGCCACTTTTAAGGTATTATTTATGAATCTGGAACAATAAGTATTTTAATAAGATTAAAAATTTGAAGGAAAAGATGTTTTATAATGTTGTTATACATTGTATAGGAAACCTGTATTCATTCCAAAATTTTAAAGAATATGGAATTCTATTAATCAAATGATTGTTTTTCAAGATTAGTCACATTATACAAAGATCCCCATTTGCATTAAAATGGCATAAAATAATATGTTATAACTCTAAATATTTTTCTGGACATAATTTATTCTTTCTTTAAAAATTCAGAAAAAAGCTATAGTATCTTGAAAAATAATTAGCGGACTACACCAGTTTAAAATTTGGTTTAATTTTCAGGATATTTAAACATTCATGTTATGTAGAAATTAAGCTTTTTGTTTTTCTCCCTTTTTTAGTATAAGTTCATACTAAGACCACACATACTCACCAGCAAATTGGTATTAACTGCTCAACACCTAAGTGGACATATAGGGGTAACATTTATCGGGTGTCGCGCGGGTGGCAGCGGGGAGGAGGGGATGGGTATATACATACATAATGAGTGCGATGCGCACCATCTGGGGGATGGACACACTTGAAGCTCTGACTCTGAGGGGGAAGGGTGGCAAGGCAACACATGTAACCTAAACATTTGTACTCCCATAATATGCTGAAATAAAAAAAAAGAGTAAATAGAAAAATTTTGGATTTATTTTCCCTATTTTGTCTCATATTTCAGGGGAAAATATCTTTGAGAATGTAGACTAAAAACATTGATCTCCACGTTCCATTTACTTATAGTGTAGTCTCATAGTCTTTGTATAAAATTTGCTATGAAAAAACGGCCAACCAATGGAATACCAGATGTTAATTTATCATCAAAATATCTCCTTCAAATTTGTGACTCTGAATATTGTCACGTGTACTCTGGGGCTGTTTTAGAAAGTTATTCTCTCTGTAGAACAGTATTAAAGAGCACCACTTAAACAATTGCTGACACATTCTAAATAAATCATCCTTAATTATTAAACTATTTAGACCTTTCTGAAAAATTTAAAATATATCATAATACTAACCTTAGTGAATTGGAGATAGGTCAGAAAAATATTAAACAGAGTTCAACAGTCTCAGAAAATAGTTGTTTGTAAACATTGTATTTCATTGGGTTAATAAGTAGAATGTATGTAAACATTATTTTGTCATTTTTAATTAGCAGTGTGGAAAAAGAGTTAGCCAAGTTTTAGTCTTTGGTAAAATGGAAAAGCTTTTGATAAGCCTTAGAATCATGCTACTTAGTCTGAACTATTTTAGAAAATATCTTAATTGAAAACTGTAGCTATTCAGTTTAATATCTGACCCTAAAATTTGATAGAATAGAGATCATAGGTGTTGTGAAGCATGACTAATGAACCTAATGTAAATAACCAAATAATGAACCATGTAATAATTATTCTGAATATTCTTTAATCATTTCTTCCTACCCAGATTTATATTTATTAAAAATCCATATTTGACTTCAGTTGTACTCACCAATGTTTCTAATGAGACATTATTTTCATAATTTTAAATTAATATAATAGGAGTTTTAAAGAGCTTATGAAAAGAAGTAACACTGTAGAAACATATAATTACCCTAAAATTTTATCTTTACTTTGAAAAAATAATCTCTCTTGAATTCATTTAGAGTTATTAAACAACCTATCACCTATTTTTTACCACATGGAGCAAAATTGATATCCACAAATAATCACTAGTGCCTGCCAGTCAATAGCATAATAAGTGGTAAAGTCAATTCTGTGAAAGATGAAATGTTTTTAAAGTGATAAGAATACAAAACTGTTATTGCTTTGTAATATGTACAAAATATAGCACTAATTATTTGGGGACTATAGAGATAAGAAAAATTAGTTACCATCTTTTGCTTTTATTTTTTACTTATTTGAACTTTTATATAAGGGAAAATATAAATATATATTCATATATGTGTATATATGTGTTTTAATTATTGATACCTCCCTTAAGCATCTGGTCGATTTCAAAATTTAAACAATGCAATGATCATTTTGGGGACAAAATTGATTTCATTTTTCTTCTGTTACTTATTGTACTAGCTATAAAAGAACAGATGTTTGTCTCGTATATAAATTTATTTTAATAGTTTTCATTAGGTCTTTATCTGTAGTTTGTCAATGTAGTTCTAGAGATATATTCAACCATCTGTTCTTTGAACCTGCATTTCATTCGACTTATAGGAGTGTATTAATTTTATTGGATCAGTCATTAATATAATCAAAAGTTTGTTTGCCTAGAGTATTCCAAAAAGACAGACTTCATCAGTAAAAAACACCCATTCTCTTGCTAAATAATCATTTATTTCTTTTTCTTTTTTTTTACATAATTTCTTCTATTTATTTAACGGTCACAGATTTTGAAAAAAAACATATTACAGAACAGGGCTTTCCTCAAGGCTTCCATGAGCAATGTTCAGAAACATCTATACACAGTATTTTTAAGAATTTGCTATTAGTGGCAAAAGAAGTAATACAACTTTACATCTATGTTGCCAGTTTATCATTCATTACTGAAATTTTACATTGTGAACTTTTATGAAATACTATAGATTTCTGACTTGAAAAATGTAAACGTATGAGATGTGATATTTGCCATAAAGGCAGTTGTCTAAAGATCTCAGTTCCATAGACTAGAAAATGAGGCCCCGTCTGAAACACCATCATCCCCCTCAGTAACTGGGTAAAATTGATCCAATCTTTCAGAAATTCACTTCCAACACTGTTTGGGAATTATCTTAGGGCAGCAGTGATTTTTCTTATGTACCTCAAATATCTCTGTATCCTCCCGGTTTCTGAAGTCACTCTTTGCTTTAGTATTCTAAGATGTTACCTTGAATCCCCTGGCCACATACCATAGGGAGATTCATCTAATACACTGATGAGTTTCCAAAGGGGTTACTCATCCTGGTCAGTATGATCTGACCTGATTCCTACCTGTTATTACTTCTGCCTTTTATTATGCTGATTGTTTTAAGTGTTTCTTCAAACCAATCTTAACAATTTTGGGGTTTCTTCATTCCCTCAAAGTTTTACTAACACAAAGTTATTTTTAAATAGACTTTTACTAAAGGGTTGGTTTGGGAATAACAGAGGAGAATTACAAGAAACAATAGAAGATGGAATATTAAATATTATCATCCTAAAATGCAATGAGAAATTCCTTGGAATTTCTGCTCTTAGGCCCTAACTTTTACTTCCATTTCTTGAGCAACTATTATCTCTTCCTCTTCAGAAATATCTCCTTAAAGCTCTCAGATCCCATTTCTTCCTCATGCAGAGTTGTCCACTTCTTCGTCTCACCTACCTTCAGTTCAGGACCTGTTTTTACACTGCCCCAGACTGATGAAGTGCTCTGCTAAACAAATGACTATTTCGGGTCATCACCTTGCAGCATTAATAAAGAAATGGCAGAAACTTTGATCTTCATTTCTTTCATTTTTCAAATTCTTAAGTAGTTCTCCCTCTTTCCATCTCCATAAATGATAAAGATTTCTTTCTGGAACAAGCCCTTGTGGTTTTACTATAGAGTACATTTGTAGTGTGACACAGGGTTTAGCATTGAGTAGATAGGCTATGCAACTTTGAGAAATTCACTTAACCTCTCTGAGCTTCTGTTTCCTTCACAGTAAAACAAGCAAAGCATTAAGATATAACTTTCAAAATTGTCAAGAAAATAAAAATACTGAATAAATTGTAACAACTCAATGATGTGACCCCCCCTCTCCTTTCCTGCTCTTTCCCCCTTAGTAGAGGTGTCACTTTACTAATTGGAACTATTTCTTTCCTAGACACTATATTTCTAATTTCCAAAATGCATGAGGTATCTTCACTCACAGTACAACTTACTGAATCCGCTTAATCTATAGCCTGAGAAGACCCCTTCATTTCTTTAGTTCTTGCCTTTCTTGATTAGTTGGACCCAGTTTTTGGCATCTGCATTAAAAAACCCATTTGTACTCTAAAATTATAAGTTCTTTAGGGAGAATTAGATTTTAAAATTTCTCTTCTCTCGAATTAATTTCAATTTCCTTCCTCTTTCTCTTATTTCTCTTTATAACAGTTGAATTCCTACTTATATCTCTTTGGCTTGGTGATTTTTAATTACTGTCACATGTACACTAATTAATCCCACCAGATGGCCCTTTAAAACTCATAAGTATTATATTTAAGGCATTAGCCCAGCTTATAAGACAACTCTGGTAATATTTAGTGCTCCATCCCTGGTACTGA
Organism: Cheirogaleus medius; assembly: GCA_008086735.1. Lineage (NCBI taxonomy): Eukaryota > Metazoa > Chordata > Mammalia > Primates > Cheirogaleidae > Cheirogaleus > Cheirogaleus medius. The sequence continues at coordinate 38,714,710 of VBSM01002608.1, forward strand.
GTCTCTGTTCCTCCCAATTTTAATATTGACTCAGGGCTGAGAATTAAATGGTTCATAATTATTTCCATTTGCCTATGAACAAGATCTGGTTAGCATACTTAGTCTTACTTTATACTCACATGGTTTAGTTTTGCCAATAATTCTATGCTAATTGTTCTCAATTTCTCATATTTAAAAATTAGGTACAATTTAAGGACTCATATAGACTATTTTTAAAAAATAAAAGTATATAATTAATATATTCTAGAAAGTCTCCTTGAATTATTATTTTATCAAGTGCCTAGGTAAGCATAGCCAACTTTTAAGAAGCAACCATTAGAGAGTGACATCAGCAAGATGGTGGAATAGAAAGTCCTCTACCTCTAATTCTTCTACCAAGTAGCAACTACCCACAAATAGTAATGCCCTTGTGAAAATCCCAGAACTTGGGGGTGAGGCTGAAGCACCCTCTTGGATCATTGAAAACCACAAAAGGCTATATTAGTAGAGTAAGAGGAATGGTTTCACTTTCACTGCATTGTCCCTTCCCCAGGTTGACACAGTACCACACTGGAGGGTTTCCCGAGGCCTACAGTTTTGCCGTGGCAACAGAGAGCCCAATAACAATATACAATCTCCCCAGTGTTTTGGGGTACATCCTGGAAGACCCTCTTCTGTCTTTTCCCACAGGGAACACTAGGGAAACCAGACCACCTGGGGTCACCTAGGGACAAAGAAAGGGTATAGGGCTTACAGCAGTTACCACATAGATTTTGGCAGAGGCACTGCAGCCCTGCTGGCAGTGTGACCCAGCCAGAGAGCAGAGCCAGTGGCTCCTCCTACTCTCAGAGTCAAGTCGGTGCACCAGTCTCACCAGGAAACATGGGTGGCAGTTCTTCCAAGCTGGAGTCCCCAGTGAGTGATCCAGCCCAGCCATGAAGCATAGCTATTGTCCTGCTTGGGCAGGGATCCTCCAGCAAGCCCACTCAACTGTATAACACAGGCTGTGGTCCTGCCTGACCATGGAACCCAGGCAGCAACCATGCCTAGCTGTAGAACCCAGAATACATCCATGCCATGATGGAGCCAACAGCCCCATCCAATTGAGGAGTATAGCTTGCAGCTGCACTTGTCCAGGGAGCCTTGTTAGCAACCCCACCTGGCTATGGAGCCTAGCCTATAGCCCTGCCCTGCTGCAAAGCCCAGCCTATAGCTGTGAAACCTACCCTAGAACCCTGCCCAATCACAGAATATAGCCTGCAGCCTGGCCAAGCCACAAAACCCAGTTAGTGACCCTCCTCAACTGCAGGCCACAGCCTGTAGTCCTGCCTGACTCAGGAGACCAGACTCTAGACCCTCCAACTGCAGGGCACAACCCAAAGCCTTGCCTGAACAGAGAAACCAGTAGTGAGCCCCAAATCATCCCAGAGCACAAAATAAACAGGAAGTCCTACCAGCAGACCACCCAACTATGGAGTCCAGATTTCAGCCCCACCTGACTTCCCAGCACAGGGAGTGGCCCTGCCCAAGTTGAGAACCTGACAGCAAGCCCTGCATGTCTGCGGACACTGCTAGGTGACCATCCAGAACCCCAGGCTGGACTACTTGTGAAAGTCTATCCTAGCCAAAGCAAACCTGTAAAACTTTGAAGAGATGGCCATCACAAACTTGCTCACTCATTACTGCTCCCTCCTAACCATTTATCTAATCATTACTATCTCTAAAAGTATAACTCAACTCTTACTTCCCTGAAACCTTTCCTTGAAGGTATTTATTTATTTATGTAGTTAGTTTTAAGTCAAATAAACCCTTGCCTATGTTGAATATTTATCACCTGCCATTAATGCTCTTGTATTCCTACAATCTCCTGAAAATTACTTCTTCCATTACATTGTAAATTTTTTGAGGGACAGAATTTACATTTATTTTTTGATCTCTTCCATTACCTAGTATAATGTCCTGTACATACCTTTTTGATGATCAGGAATGGTAAATAACATAAAACATGGATTTGTTTATTTTTTACGTAACATTTTATCATAACAATTCCCAAATATACAAAAAAGTTTCGTGGTTTATGTGGTAAACACTCATATACTCACTACCTGCATTTTGCAATTGCTGGACATATTCATTTTCTATAACTAATGATAAAGTTTTATCATCTTCCTTTTTTGACCTAATATTTGAAAATTTTTAAATTAAAGTACCAAAGATGAAGACACTATCCTTTATTAGAAAATGGTTAACTCCACTTCATCAATCTTTTTTTCATACTTTCCTCCAAGCTTCAGAGCATATGAAGTAATATGCTTAACTTATTGCTATAAATTTCAATTCCTATGATCATTACATTGTCTAAATTTATTGACTGCCAAGCTATCTTGTTGTTTTTAAGCCCAGAAAAATTATAATTTTTATTTTTATGGCAGTGCTATTTATAAATAAAATAGTATATTCTTTTAGAAATGGTTTTAAAGTGAGTTTGACTTTCTACTTGTAAAAAATGTTTTGTACCCATAATTATAAATATTCCCAGTAGATTAGATGAGTACAAACTGCTAAGTTATTAACCTATATACTAATGCTAATATTTGTAAGATTAAATATTGGTCATGCTTAATAAGTTTTTTTAATTCCTTCGGAAGAACACATTAATCCAAGGTAAATTTTGCTAGCAAGGACTACTATTTTTAGTGATCTTAACAGACAATAGTCTTGATCAACTTAAGGCTGAACTTTGACCAAAAGGTTTAAGCTCCAAAATACTGTTTGCCTATTTTTCTTTAAGAAAATTCAGGGTTACCCAGAGTTGGTTTTACCTCATAAGTAATTAGATTCTATCTACTTGAGGGAAGATACTGTGTCTCATTCACAAACTCTGGTGCTTTTCATAGTACCCAGCTACAGCTAAATTGCTGGCAGTTGAATGAATAGTGGGAAGAAAATACCATTCTAACCTTGGACTTCCTCTCATTTTCATGCAACAAACATTTATTGAATCTTCAGTTTTCAAAGTACTAGGCTATATTGGTTTGGGGCATAGTTATACAATACAAATGAGAAAATATTTTTTGCCCTCTTGCAATTAGTTTTATAGTCTTTGTTGATAAACATTTTTCAACTTCTTATACCTAGAAGAAAGGGCACATTTTATTTATGTATATTTCTTTCAACAGTAGTCCAAGGATAAGTAAATTTAATTTTATTTTGTGACACTTTCCTAAATAACAGTGGACTTTTTGGAATCTGTCTTTAATTCCTAGATATACATAGGAAATCAGTATGAGCAAATATTATTAAAATTTCCCAATACAAACCAAGGAAAATAAAGTATGATGATCAAAGCTAATATACTTAGCATACTAGTATCCTTTTTGTTATGGAAAGGAACTTTTACTGTTATTACTGGAAGGGAGGGGAAAATTATCACTATAATAAATTCAATTATTAACATTTAACTTCTGAGTAGTTTTCATTTTATTTTAGTATTTATACAGCTGAAGTACATGTGAATATAATTACAGTAATCATCAAATGTGTTACAGAACTTATTTAAACATTTACTTTTCTCCTGCTAGTGCTGGAAGAATGTGAAATACTTTATTCACATAATCCTATCCTATTCTTGGGAGCTGATAAGGAAGGATGTAGGAAACTCCTTTCAAGGTCCTATTTCCTTAAATCTTTACCTTGTTTTCATTTAGTCCTTTATCAACTTACTCAGATAGGTCAGGTTCCCTCCTTCATAAGAACATTCTCTAGAACCTACCTTTAAAACTCAGTGTTACTGAGCTTTCTTAGGTGGGACATGGTGTTCTGTTCTCTAGTATCTGTAAATAGCAACTTGGTCTGGTGATATGCTAAGATATTTATGACTTTTAGCTATATTGAAGATAAAGTCAAAAGTAATCTTAATTTTATGAATCTATATAATTCATAAAATTGGGAGTGGGTTCACTTTTTAACTCTGATAACACTGTGATGAGCAGTGTTCTCTCACATACATGTGCTTGCTTCCTAGAAATTATAATACAGAGCAGGATATTCTCAAGAAGATCTCATTCCTTCGGTGTCACAGATGAACCACTGAGACAGTGGACTTGGAACCAATTAAATTATAAATATGACCAATGTATGTACATACATAAAAGCAAAGCTACAACTAAACATTAACTAATTAGTTAATTAATACAATTAACCATTAATACATATTAACAGAATTCTATATTAATTTAAAAGAAGATACTATTGCTTCCACTGTCTAAAAATTAAGCATCAGTTCACATACACATTAATTTTAAGAGATTTCTTTGAGTACCATAATAGGTATTAATATATATAAAATACAACTCATTATAAATTTTAGTGACATTTAGGAAGTTCACCTATAATAACATTAACCAAATATTTAATTCACAATAATGTATTTTGCCTTCTTTGAATTTAGAATTCTTTTCCAAGGTTTATTAAACATTTTTCTCCAAGTAATATTGATACTTTGTCTTCTTGTTTACTAAAATTTTCCTTTATTAAAGGGAAGACATTAAAAATTCTCCCAATTTTATTGAAACTATGCTTTACAATAAATGAATTTCTATTAATTTACCATTTAATGTTCTGTTTTACATAAGTAAAAATGGAGATCTAAATTAAGCAAATTTGCATGTTGTATTCAGTGAAGTTTGGAAGTGGCAAGAGCTGATGACTCTTTTCATAGATGTAATGTAGACTTCTCATATGTGAGTTCAGCTATAGGCCTTCAGTGTTTTTGAGATCTAAACCCAAAACAAACTCTTTCTGAGACAACTGGAGTAAAAGGTTTAAGACACAATAAAATGTATATATATTTTCTTTTTATACATATTCAAGGCATCCATCTGGTGACATTAAAGATAAAATAATTGGATTAATTAAGCTATGAAAAGTACCTATGACAAACAAAAGCCATCATCACAATGGAGTATTAAAGTATAAAACATGTCTTAATCATGTGTAAGGTTGTGCTCTCCTATGAGCATTATGTTGATAACTTGAAAAGTGAAATACAATGAAATATTTCCTGATAGTCAATAATTTGCAGCAAACCAATGAAAGTCAAAAATGGCAGAAAATTTCCAGAAACATTAAATTTTTCTTTTTATTTTATATTTTTTATATTTTATATTTATATTTTATATTTGTATATTTATTAATAGCATAATTAATTAGTTATTTGCACCAAATGATCCATAATTATTCTCACTGTATAGTTTCAAATATTACAATAATAAATTTGTATTTTGTTATGTTTATAAATATTTTTTGTATGATTTCATACATTTAAAAGGGAAAATTCATTTTAAAAGTAAGGATACATTCAGATATTGTCTCCATTTAACTTCTTCAGAAAGTACACATAACCTGTGGAAATGAAGTATGACTTTCAAGAATTTATACAAGTTCAACAAGCCAATAACAACTTAGAGCAAATGCAAGTTAGACTTGCATTTTCCAATATGGACAAATGCAAACACTGAGCAATTAAAATGTGGTTAGTCTGGTAAGTATAAAAGAAACACAGGATTTCAAACATAGTATGGAAAAAAGAATGGTCAATATCTCATCAATTATTTTTAAATTGATTACATGTTGTAATAATCTTTTAACTATGCTGGATTAGATATTTCTATTCTTAAAGTTAATGTTACCTTTTTCTTTGTACTTTTTCATGTGTCTACTAGAAAATTTAAAATCACATATGTGGCTTGCATTACATTTCTATCAGACAGTCCCCAGGTAGTCCGTCACCTGCTGGTGCTTTACATGTGTTTTACTCACCGGTGCATTTGTGAGTAGTGTTATTATTCACTAACCAATGAACTTTCAAAGACCTTTCCACTTTTATGTTGAGTGTGAGGGGAAGTCCAGGCAATGAATTATTCACTTTGTGGCACTGAGGAAGCATTTAGTAGATCCCAAGAGGAGTGTGGAACGGAGGGCAGTTTTAGGTAGACAGGTCTCTGACGTGTCCTCTACCTTTAAGGGTGACACTGTTTCAATTGAAGCATATATCATGCTTAGATTGGATTCCCTCCTGTTGCCTGCCGCAGTGTTTACTCTCAGAAACAGACATTGCTTTCCAAGGTTCATGGATAAAGCTGTGTTGATTAGATTATGCTAAAGTTTTCATTATTTTTATTCCCATTCATTTTTGACACAATATTCTCAATGTTAATGTGATTTTAGTTTAATAATTATTATTTTTTTGATGCTGTTATTGTTCCTGCCAATGTAATACCCTTCCCAAGGGAATGTAAATACTTTCCATCAAAGAAACAATAATCAAATGGCCAATGAGATTGACATTTGTAGAAATGGAACTGACAGCAAAATTATACGTAATTATCCAGGCTGGTTTGGTAGGAGAAAAATTATCAAAATGCTAGCAAGATCAGCAATAGATTTGTGAAAAGTCTGAGAGCAAAAGCCATTTGGTTTGTGTGTTATCGGTTTGGTACTGTCTCAGGCACAGATACTGATGCTTTGGCTACGACTGTCAGGATGAACTGATTTGGCTACCTAGCCCTTCTTCAGGATTCTGGAAAGTATAAAATAAAGTATAAAACTTTACAAAAGTAAAATACAAAACTTTATAAAAGTAAATAATAAAGTATAAAACTGATACAGGCCATGCTCTGAATGCAACTGTTCTGATGTTATACTTCCTCTAACTCAGTATTTATTTATTTAGAGTAATCTCAACTCAAAAATAAGGACTCAATGTAAAGAAAATATTAGCCAAAAATGTCTTTTCATGTAAACCAAACAACCAGTGGTTTTACTTTCTATGTCACTTATTAGCAATCCATAATAAGAGCTATTTGGATAAAATTTCATTAGTAGTAAAATTGTCATTCAAAATTTGTTTCATTTCTTTGCTAGACAGATTTTTCTGAAGATCTACCTATGCGCCGGTTACTAGGCTAGGCTCTTTGGGAAATACAAGGAATCATTCTTGACCTTGCATGCCTTATACTCTAGCTGTGAGTTTCCTTCCATCACAGTGGTAAAGGCTCTGTATAGATCTAGATAATAGATGAATTTGTAATTGTATAAAAGCGCAGCCATTTCATTTGTGACATACAAGAGCAGTGGCAACTTGGAAAACTGAAATCCACAGAGAAGCCTGGGAGCCTCAACCAGTCACATGATGCATATTTTGTTTTAACCTTTTCCCTGACTTTTTGTTTTCTTTTGTTTTCCTTAAATATTTCTTTCAAGAATTACTAAAAATGAACTGATTTACATTTTACTTTACTAGACTGGGAAGGTGTGGAATAAGTCACATGTATCGCCTAGTCCCTGGCACCCAGATCCTAGAGCACTGTGTTCTTTATCATCAGAGCCTGGCCCTGATTGCACCGAATGAGGATGTGGGTGGGACACAGACAGATTAAAAAAGAAAACCCCTTTGTATAATGTTCCAAGTGGCTTGCAAAGATAATGTTTCTATTCTTTTATTCACTCTTTTATATTTCTTATATAATCTCATAGGATACTATCATATGAAAAATGCCAAATGATGTAGAGCCCTGATAATAACTGATATAATAATTAAGAACAGACTGTATAATACTGGTGTTTAGGGCTCTGTTGGTGAACAAAAACACATTTACTATTCAGTTTTTCTTTTTTATTCCTGTAGATTCCTACTAGGGCTGCCTTTGGGGTTATATGATATAGATAGATATAGATATATAGATGCAGATATGAATATACACACACGATATATATATTTAACATATATATTTAGGGGCATATGGGTTCTAGGTGAGATATGTGGAAAATACATCATATTTTTTCTGAACAAATTTATGTTATTAAATTGCCTGAATTATACAAGTCAATACTTTTTCCTCCCTAAATAATTCCACCAAATTACACTGAAATTTGTCCTTAGGCTAAACTAACAACTTAATCTGTTTTGTGAAGCTTTGTCAGATATGGTCATTATTTTCTTTTCTTTTCCAGTTTCAACTTTCCTCTATTACCCTCAGTCCTCATATGAACCAACTTGCAAGTAGTATGTTCCTCTGTTTCTGAACCCGTCTAGCCAGTTTCCGTTTAACTTGGTTAACTCTCATTTATCTTCTGTCCAAGTTTTGTAATGACTTTATTTGGAAATATTCCCTGATATCTCGATTTTTAATAGGTGTCTGTGTTATGTGCTCCCATTGTACCCTGTACTTATACGTACCCTAGCACCTACCATATTGTCCCTTCCCTTTGTTACCCACAACAGTACTTTCCTTTTGCTGGAGGGACCGTGCCTTCCATCATACACAAGAGATGGCAAATGGGATTATTCTAATTTAATATTAGTTTAGAAATAAATTATTGACAAAATCCTCAAAATAAATTTTTTAAAAAACCCTATTTTAATTGAGGAAGAAGAGTTTGATGAAGTCAAAATGATTGAAAGTCTTTTAAACACTATAGATATTGACCAGATTTTTAACATTTTCTTTTTTTATTCTATAGGTCTCTAGCATAGTGCCATTTTCCATTTCTATACATTTCTTGGTGAAATTCCCACATGTTAATTTATTTGAATCCTAAACCATAATTTTTATTACATAAAGTCACTTTGACTTACAGATCTCACATATTTATGGAAGTTTTATATATTTTTTTCTTCTCAGAAAAGAAAAATTTTTTCAGCTACAAAACAAAGATAGAGGATTATCTTCCATTAGGTTCATAATTCTAGTTTTTAAAAGTTTTCACTTATGGCTATAGCACCAGATGTTAAAATTGTTTTATTGTCAAAGCGTCTGAAGCAAAGCAGTTTTTGTTGACTTCACTTTTCTGAAGCTTTGTTTTGTTGGGGTAAAAATCTATTTTATAGCACAGTCATATTCAGAAATAAATCCATGGAATAATTGAAAACTGAGCTATAGTTATTCTTGTTTTTATACATTTAAAATTATATAACTGAATGATTTTAAATTTTTTTATTTGTACAAATTTATGGGGTACATGTTCAACTTTGTTACACGCATAGATAGTGTACGGTCAATTCACGGCTTTCAGGGTATCAATTACCTGATAAACATACATTGTACCCATTAACTAACTTCTTATCTTCCACCCTTCACCCTTCTGAGTCTTCATTATCTATCATTCCACTCTACATCCACGTGTACACATTTTTTAGCACCCATTTATGAGTGAGAACATGCAATATTTGATTTTCTGTGTATTGACAGTTCTATCCATGTTCCTGCAAAAGACATGATTTAATTCATTTTTATGGCTGAGTAGTATTCCATGTGTTTATATACCACATTTTCTTTATCTGCTCACCATTGATGGACACTTAGGTTGATTCCATATCTTTGCTATTGCGCACAGTGCTAAGATAAACATAAGAGTGCAGGTATCTTTTTGGTACATTGATGTTGATCTCAACCAGTGGTGAGATTGCTAGATTGAATGGTAGTTATATTTTTAGTTCTCTGAGAAATCTCCATACTGTTTTCTGTAGAGGATGTACTGATTTACATTCCCCCCAACAGTGTATAAGTAATCTCTTTTCTGTGCATCCTCGCACATGTTATTTTTTGACTTTTTACTAATAGCCATTCTGACTGGGGTAAGATAATATCTCATTGTATTTTTAATTTATATTTCTCTGATGATTAGTGATGTTGAGCATTTTTTCATATATCTGTTGGCCATTTGTACATATTCTTTTGAAAAATGTCTATTCATGTTCTTTGCTCACTTTGTAATGGGATTATTTGTGGTTTTCTTGGTTGAGTAGTTTGAGTTCCTTGTATATTCTGGACATTAGTCCCCTGTTGCATGGATAGTCTGTGAATATTTTCTCTTGTTCTACAGGTTGTCAGTTTACTCTTAATTATTTCTTTTGCTGTACAGAGCTTTTTTAGTTGAACTAAGTCCCATTTGTCTATTTTTTATTTTGTTGCATGTGCTTTCAAGGTCTTAGTTTATAAATTCTTTGCCTTGGCCAATGTCCAGAAGAGTTTTCCCTCAGTTTTCTTCCAGTATTTTTATAGTTTTGGGTCTTATGTTTAAGTCTTTAATCCACCCTAAGTTAATTTTTGTATATGATAAGATATAGGGGTCCATTTTCATTCTTTTGTATGTGGCTATGCAATTTTCATTGCACCATTCATTGAAGAGGTATCATTTGTCTAGCATATGTTCTTGTCAGCTTTGTCAACTATCAGTTGGCTGTAGTATGTGGCTTGGTTTCTAGGTTCAGTATTCTGTTCCATTGATCTATGTGTCTATTTTTATACCCTTACCATGCTGTTTTGGTGAATATAGCCTTATAATATAATCAGATAATGTGATGGCTCCAGCTTTGTTCTTGCTCAGGATGCTTTGGCTATTTGAGCTCTTTTTTGGTTCCATATGAATTTAAGGATTTTTTATAACTTTTTAAAAAATGACATTGGTATTTTGACAGGTATTGCATTGAATTTGTATATTGCTTTGGGCAGTATGGTCATTTTAATAACAGTAGTTCTTCTGATTCATGAATATGGGATGTTTTTCCATTTGTTTGTGTGATCTATAGTTCTTTGGATCAGTGTTTTATAGGTTTTTTCTTTTTTGTAGAGATTTTCCATATTCTTGGTTGAATTTATTCCTAGGTATTTTATTTATTTTTATAGCTATTGTATATGGTATTGCCTTCTTGATTTCTTTCTCAGCTAGGCCATTGTTGGTGTATAGAAATGATACTGATTTTTGTGCATTGGTTTTGTATCCTGAAATTTAACTAAATTTATTTTTCAAATTTAAGAAGTTTTTCTAGTGGATTCTTTAGGTTTCTCTTGATATAAGATCATATAATCAGCAAGGGATAATTTGACTTCCTCTTTTCTGATTTGGAGGTCTTCTCTTTTTTTCTCTTGCCTGATTGCTCTGGCTGGAACTTCCAGTATTATGTTGAACAAAAGTGGTGAAAGTGAGCATCCTTTTTTTGTTCCAGTTCTTAGGGAGAATGCTTTCAACTTTTCCCCATTCAGTAAGATGTTAATTGTGGGTTTGTCATACACGGTCTTTATTATTTTGAGGTATGTTTCTTCTATGCCTAATTTGTTGAGGTTTTTTTTAACATGAATGGATGCTAAATTTTATAAAATGTTTTCTGCATCTATTGAGATTATAATATGGCTTTTGTTATTGATTCTGTTTATGTGATGGATCACATATATTAATTTGTGTATCACATATATTAAATTTGTGTATGTTGTACCATCCTTGCATCCTTGGTATAAAACCCACTTGATCATGGTGTATTACTTGTTTGATGTGCTATTGGATTTCATTTTCCAGTATTTTGTTGAGGATTTTTCATCTATGTTTATCATAGGTATTGGTTTATAGTTTTCTTTTTTGTTGTGTCCTTTTTTCATTTTGGTAACAGGGTGATGCTGACCTCATAGAGTTAGGGAGAATTACATCCTCCTTAATTTTATGGAATTATTTCAGGAGGATTGTTATTAGTTCTTTGTACATTTGGTAGAATTCAGGTGTCATCCATCTGATCCTGCGCTTTTCTTTCTTGGGAGATATTTTATTATTGATTCAATCTCACTACTTGTTATTGATCTTTTCCAGTTGTCTATTTCTTTGTGGTTCAACCTTGGTAGATTGTATGTTTCCAGGAATTTATCCATTTCTTCTAGGTTTTCTAGTTTGTGAGTATATAGTTGTTCATAATGACCTCTTATAATCTTTTGTATTTCTGTGGTTTCAGTTGTAACGTCTCCTTTTCATTTCTGGTTGTTTGTGTTTTCTCTCTTCTTGGTTATTAGAGTAAGCAATTTATCAATGTTTTAATATTTCTTAAGAACCAGCTTTTCATTTTATTAATCATTTGTATTGTATTTTTTTCCTCTATATCTTTACTTCTGATCTAATCTTTCTTATTTCTTTATTCTGCTAATTTTGGGTTTGCTTTATCCTTGCTTTTATAGTTGCTTTATGTAAATCATTCAATTGTTAATAAGAAGGCTGCCCTTTAGAGAAATCTACAAAAGGGATATGTGACTGTTGCTAGCCACCTTTGGAGGGCTAATACAATACAGGATGTCAGCCGAGAAAAAGCAATATCCTTCATCAAGGTCACAAGCTAATGATGCCAGTTCTAGATGCCATCTGTACTAGGTCATAGTTTCCCCACAAATTTCATGTCTGCCTGGAAGCTCAGAATGTGACCTTATTTGGAGATAGGATTTTTACAAATGTAATCAAGTTAAGATGTGTTCATACTGGATTAGGTGGTCCTTAATCCAATGTCTTGTATCTTTCTAAGAAGAGGGAAATTTGAACACAGAAATACACAGACAGACAGGAATAAAGGGCATGTGAAGATGAGGCAGATTGTGGAGTGATGAAGCTATAAACCAAGGAACTCCAAAAATAGCCAGGCATAAACTAGGAAAAAGTCAAGGAAGAATCTTCCTCTAGAGTTTTCAGTGAGTGCATGACCCTGCCAACACATTGCTTTTGGACTTTTGGTAACAGAACTGTGAAGGAATACATTTAATTTAAGCCACTCAGTTTGTGTTACTTTGTTATGGCAGCTCTAGAAAACTAATACAATATCTCAGAACAATAGGTGAAAAAGTAGAACTGACTTGTGAAGGTGTCTCAGGCAAGCAGAGCAGGCCATACAGAAGTAGAGCCATGTAAGGGCTTCCTGAGGACTAATGCCCTAGAATATCATTGGGAAGGATGAAGGAAATGTGTGTGAAGACTGTATCAGGTGAAATCAAATTAAGGAAAATTAGTTTCTGGTACTGTGTGAAACAATTAGTTTCTTATTCCCAAACCTAGAAACTGAACTCGGGTAGAATGTGGAAGTTTGAATCAGGGATATACAACAGGGACTCTGACAGGTTTAGGTTGTATGAAAGACATCATTAGGCTGTACCTATTAGAAACACAAAGTGATCATTATGAGAGAGTGGTACCCATTCTCCTGTATTCATTCCAGAAAAAATTTGAAAGTGTGGGGTGATTAAAGCTTATTCACATGTGGAAAAAAAATATAAATAAAGCTCAGAGCTCACATAATAAAAGTTGTATGGATGTGATTAAGAATCCGTAGTTTGTAATATAACTTGTGTGTTTGTGAGGTTTTAGTTTTCTTGTGCTTCCTACTCAATATTTTAATAAAAATTTTCAATCTTGCCTCAAATGAACTGGGAGAAATTATTTTATTCCCCTTGGAAAGGGTCCTCCAGCTTTCATTTCACTCAGTATCCAGGTAAGGGAATGAAGGTATCTTTTTCAACTCAAGAAACTGAGAAGGGCAGAAGAGTTTCTATAGACACCAGTGTCTTAGTCTGTTGGGAAAACTATAACAAAAGGCCATTAACTGGGTGGCTTATAAACAACAAAAAATTATTTTCTCACAGTTCTGGAATCTGGGAGGTCCAAGATCAAGGTTCTGGCAGATTTGATATCTGGTGAAGGCCCACTTTCTGGTTCTTTGCACTGTGTCCTCACTTGTTGAAAAGGGACTCTGGAGTCCCAATCATGAGGGACCCAACCTCACGAACTAATAATGTCCCAAAGGCCTCATCTTCTCATACCAACACCTTGGTGTTTGAATTTCAACATATGAATTTTGGGGGGGACACAAACATTTATTCTATAGCTTCAAGAGAATACAAGAGGATCAGACTCAATGGGAGCTTGAGTGTTAATCAATTTAGGCCTGAGATTTTCCTTCATACTCCCAAAAATCCAGCTGACAAATGCTCTTAATATCTGGTGATTTTCATTTGATATCAAAATAATAAGAAGTATACCTGATGTTGGCAAGGGTCTCACTACTTCCTGCTATAATTCAAGTGAGGATATAAGGTAAGACAGAATTCTTTGTGACATATTTTATCTTCCTCATGCTGACACCTGATAATTTATAATCATTAGAATTTTGTCAATTTTTACTCTGGCTCTGAAATGTCCTGATTATTTTAGCCTTGACTGAATATCCCCTAATCTCCCTCAAATCGTAAGAACCACTTCAAGAACCTTGGAAGTTGTTCATAGAAGATAGATTTCCAATAAAAAAAACGTGTTGCTTCCTTAAAACATCCATTATCAGCCCCAGGGTACACCCAGAAGAAGCTCTAAAATATGAGCTTTATATTTCTTCCCTTCTTTTGTTTGCTATCTCTTTTAATCAGCAAAACCTTTAATCACCTAGTGTCCTGGAGAGAGTAGAGTGGTTGATAGCACAGACTCTGGAGCCAGACTGCCCAGATTCACATCGCAGCTCTGATACTTGCAGGCTCTGTGACATTGTGCAATCTTTCATGAGTTAATCTATAGTAACCACAATATAAGAATTTGTGGCTGGTAACGGTGGCTTGTGCCTGTAATCCCA
>VBSM01002608.1:38731679-38768657 GCA_008086735.1 Cheirogaleus medius
TGAGGAAAAATAAATATAAGACCGTGTCTTATTTTCGGGGAAACATGGTATTATACTGGAAATTTGTTAGTGTTATGGTAAGGTAAGAAAGAGGGGGAATGTTTTGTAATTTTCTGATTAAATCTCAGTCTTTGGGTGGACCTTGTGTATTGAAGCTGTGTACTTCACAAGTGCGTCTCCATGTTTGTCCAACAGTATAGCTTTAACCTTCACCTTGTCCCTACTCCTTTACTTGGATGCAACATTCTTTTTTTCTATTTCAGATTATTAAGGAGGTCCAAGTGTTTTTGGTATATGGGTGAACTGTATAATGGTGAAGTCAGAAATTTTAGTGTGACTGTCACCAGAATAGTGTACATTCTTAACCTATTGCTTTGAAGTCTGTATCCCTGTTGGCTATGATCTTGTTCTTCCTTAGGTGAGGCAGGAAGCCTCAAGGGGGCTTAAATGAGATGACTCCCCTTCCCCAGCTGAGACAGGGCTTTGGCAAAGTTTTTTCCTCTGGAGAGCAGGCCTTTGTTATGGAGAAGGTATTGGTACCTTTTATGTTAATTCATCATCCTCTCAGTGGGAGCCATGAAAGGATCTTAAATCTATGAGAATCCAATGATATTCTTAGAAGAAAAGCTTACAGAGGTGTGGGAGCTTCTTAGACTACAATTCCAGGATTTTCCTATTCTCATTCTAGTTCATACTCAGCCTCCAGAAATTTATCAAAATTGCCATTATATGTTTTCCTACTAATTTATGGCTCTAGAAGCAGCTTCTGCTATAACACTCTGGATGCATCTGTCTCCCTAGATGTTTGGAGAGGTTGCCCTGAAACCTCAGTGCTTTGATAAGTTAAAGAAAAGTCACTGATTTTTAGTTTTTTCCAAATTTTTCTTGTTGTAAGAACAGGAGTGGCAGTTTTTAAGCTCTTTACAGGTCCAAGCTATAACCAGAAGTCATATACTGTTTCTTATACAGTATATGTTTGTTACAATTACTCTTCTAATGTCACAAATCTAAAAGTTCATTTCTTGTGTGAGATGCTAGATTTTAGCTTCTAAGAAAATATTGCTAGTACTTTACAAGGTAAATTTAAAACTGAAGAACTATTAATAATATTCAGAATCTATTGCTGTCATTTTTATTTTGCATAAATAGGTCAAAATTGTTTTGTCATATGAATTCTGCAAAGCAGTGTGTCAAGGAAAAGAATAATGTATCATCATAGCACACTATGGTATTATTAGAAACATTGTAATTTGTATGTATGTCATTAGTGGAATTGAATAGATGGAAAAATTGTTCTGAGGTTAGAAGTCTCTGTTTAAAACCTCTGGTTGCATTATCATTCCTTTGGCCTGTAAACCAGGACTCCATGAAACTGTGAGCATGTGAGATAGTGTTTGACGCATGAAATATTCAAACTTTTATTTCATGTAGTCAAATCTCTTAAATGTGAGCAAGGAGCACTGTCATTATCACCATAATAGATTTTCCAAACATGAATTTTAAAAAACCTAGTAAGAAGTTTAAAAAAAAAAGGAGTTAGGTATATAGCTTAGTTAAATGTTCTAAATATCAATTGAGGTTTATGTTAGATTGAAGAATAATTTTTAAAATTAATTACTTAATATTTGTATTAATGCTTGATATTGTTATATATTTATGGGCTACCTGTGATATTTTGATATACGTGCATAGAATGTGCAAGGATCAAGTCAGGGTACTTAGGATATCCATCACCTTGAACATTTGTCATTTCTTTGTGTTGGGAACATTTCAAATTTTCCCTTTTAGCTATTTTGAAATATACAATGTATTGCTGTTAATTATAGTTACCTACCATGCTATCAAATACTAGAACTTATTACTTCTATCCAACATTATGTTTTTATCCATTAGCCAATCTCTCTTCACCCCTTCTACACACACACACACACACACACACACACGCATACACACCCCTTTTCCAGCCTCTGGTAACTGTTCTTCTTCTCTCTACCTCTATGAGATCAACTATTTAGTTTCTACATATGAGTAAGAACATGTGACATTTGTTTTTCTGTGTCTGGCTAATTTCGCTTAACATAATGAGGTTAGAGAATAATTTTTGAAATGGTACAAGAACCTTTCATAATGCAAATCAATAATAACAATTACAGCAATAACAAAAGAACCCTCTGAAATAACACCAGTTTTAAATTTTAGAAATTAAAAGAAAAATTGCACAATAGAACTGCTTCATTGAAGAAAATCCACTTGGCCAAGTTTTGCCTGTCAATGATCCTTTACAACTTTTTAAGGATTTGCAGCATTCTTTCTGTCAAATGCTTTGCTTGAGGATAAGGCATAATGAAGAAAACACAAAAAATGGTCTTTGTCTTCAAATTTCTTAATTTCCTCTGAAATAAATGTAGACTTATGGTCCAAATTATAGTGTCTGGCTGTGGCGCATTATATAGCATTAGCACAAAACCATGGTGGCTGCTGGAAAGATGTGAGATGGAAATAAAGGGCTTCAGTCAATAAGGCCCTACCACAATCAAAGACTTCTGTAATAGCTAAATCAAGTAATACCGTGTTTCCCCAAAAATAAGACCTACCCATAAAATAAGCCCTAGCAGGATTTCTAACCATTTGCACAATATAAGCCCTACCCCGAAAATAAGACCTAGTGATGGGCGTAGCTACGCAGTGTATCTGCACAACCCATGCATTTTGTCGGGGAGCGGTAAAGAAGACGAGCAGCCCTTCTCATCTGCCCCATGAGAGCTCTATTGCTCGACATGACAGATTGGGGCCAATGGTTCTAAAGGAAATTGAGTCGCAAGAAATTCAAGATGGAATTTGGGGTTTGGAGAGTTATGATGGTGTTCCAGAAGAAGATGACTTAACTATATTTGAATAAATGTAGATTGTTGTACTGTACTTAAAAAATAACACATTCTCTGAAAATAATTCCTAGGTTGTCTTCTTGAGGAAAAAATAAATATAAGAGCCTGTCTTATTTTCAGAGAAACACAGTAAGTATTTTGGAGCAACTTTTCTTAGTGATTTCTTTGGGGAAAAGTCTTTGACAAATTTTATACATAACATAATTTTCATAGTTTCTTGAAATATTTGAAGAAGACCACAGGATTAATATTAAAATGTATTAAACAGCTAGGTATATGTCAGGCACTCTGGTAGGCACCTTACATATGTTAAGAATAATTATAACTATGCTTTTAGTACTACTTTTTTCCAAACAATATAATAATCACTTCTACATGATTATTTAATGGCACTTCATATTTTCTTAGAAAACATTTTTTTTTCATTTAAAGCCATCCTCTACCGCTGTGGTTGGTCCCCAAACCCTGCATAGTACCGGTCCGTGGCCTGTTGGGAACCCAGCAGTGCATCACTGCCCGAGCTCCACCTATCACGCCCCACCCATGTCCATGGAAAAATTGTCTTCCATGGAACTTAGGAATCAGGCCTCACAGCAGGACGTGAGCAGCAGGTAAGCAATAGAATCTTCATCTGTATTTATGGCTGCTCCCCATCCCTGGCATCACCACCCCCAAATTCTGCACCTCCCCACCACCCTGGCCCTCAGAGAAAAATTGTCTTCCTGAAACTGATCCCTTGTGCCAAAAAGGTTGGGGACCAGAGAGCCTCATCTTTTACTTGTGCCAAAGAACCTTGTTACTTTGCCCAATGGTGTCAGATTACATGTATTTTTTGGGTGTCTGTGCTCCTGCCTCAATCCCCTCTCCATTTTGGTTCTGATAACAGCAAACAACTTCACTTTTTTAGGTGTAGTTACCAGATGCATCCTATTGCCCCCACTCCCTTCTTTCAACCATCAAGTCCTTGTTTAGACTCTTTGGAACTAAGTCCTGGACCTTTCACTTACAGACAAGGTAATCTTAGGCAAAATACGTAAGCTCTCTGGGCCTCAGTTTTCTCCTCAATAAAATGGGGATAAAAACAATATCTAACTTATGGGGCTATTATGAGGAATAAATAACCCAACCAACATAATATACATAAAATAGTGCCTAGGACTAAAATATAGTAGCCATTATAATTATTATTATAGATTCTATGCTGCGCACCATAAGTACTAATACTAACATATATATATGCATACACACATATGCATATGTATATGTATTTATTAGTATTCATGGTGTGCAGCATAGGTTCTAAAATAATAATTATAATTATATGAATGCTTAAGAATCCCCAGCCCTAATTTATAGAAGGTTATGACATTAAACAAAATGGGCAAGTTTAGGGAAAATATTACATAATCAAATGTTTAAAAATGTCACTTGTCTACATAAAGCAGACTAGTAACAGTAAAAATATGTTGCAATTTACCTTGAGTTTTTTCTTTACCTTTTTCTGATTAATATGTTTTCAGGTCTATATTTAATATAAAATTCATTTCAGCTGTTTTGTCTTCTAATTCTCTTTCAGAATCTTGCTTGTCATAAGAAAACTCTTTTTAAATAGGTTATGTGTATATAATCATATATTAACATCCTTATGCTTTAGATAAGTAAATCTATTAATGAAATTGACAGACTAAATGAACAGTTGGCATCAATGACTCTGAGTTCTTCAATAGCATGTTTTTTCTTATATTTCAGTGAAATTTTATTAATTTTTTTTGAAATTAACTTTCTAAATGGGGAGTTGGCACCTCACCTGTGAGATATACAAATTCATTACACTAACATTTTAGCTATTTATACATATCAGTCTCATTCTTGCCCCAAAGTCATTGAATTTTCTTTTTCTTATGCCTAGAACATCCTTCTCTAAGCATGTGAGCTTGTGCCCTCACTCCGTTTCAATCTTTAATGAAATATCACTTTTCCAGCATGACCTTCCTTGGTCACTCCATTTAAAATATTGATGTTATCTCCATACTTCCTACCTCTCTCTCCTGCTTTATTTGTGTTGCTAGCACTTATCATTAATATATCATATATTCTATTTATCTTTCTATCTGATTATTTTCTATCTTCCCCCATTAGAAGGCATAGACATTAGAAGGCACAGATTTTTATGTTCTTATTTGTTGCTTTATCTGTAGAGCCTAAAACAATGCCTGACATAGTAGACTCAATAAATATTAGTTGCATAAATAGATTCCTACTTACTCTGAAAGTACATTTGAGTCTTAGGGCCTCCTGGGCAATTTAGGATGTCTTCTTGTATACTATTCTGCTTGAAAATAACAAAATAATATGCAATGGCTTTGAAAAGTATAGTCCCCAAACTTATTTCATTGTGCTCCTTATATAGTATATCAGGAATTTTGCAAGGAGTAGAGAGGAAGGGGCAAGGTTATATCTTTGCTGCACAGGCCTAGATTCCAAAAACCTCTATTCTGAGGCCCAAGACTTGTAGTCCAGTAGTAGGGTTTTGATGTAGAGCCATCATGAGCTGCTAAGCACTACTACCAACAGCTATATCTACTATTATATTAGTCTTCATTTAGTGTTTTATCACATAAATTTCCTGTGCTTCTATGACATTCAGAGGCATGTTTTATAATTCAAACTTTAAGAAAATTTTATTTTTCTAAGACTGAAAGATTGTCAAATATTCTTAAGCAGTCAAAATGTCAATATGAAAATTGCTCATGCCTTTATTATATTTATTATTTTGTATGATAAGTCTAAATCAATATTCAGTAGTAGAATTAGGCCAAAATGCATTTTTCTATCCCTAACCTCTAGAGAGTATATATGGCCTGCAGAATTTGAGCCCTGAAATAGTTAAATATGAACAACCCAAAAGACTTCACCAAGAGGGGTATTTTTTCATATTACTCAGAAACTATTATGGTGTCCATACTTCCACTTGCTGTGAGATAAATTTCAGCTCATATTTTAATCAGAAATTTTCTCATCTCACCAAAAGACATTGGAAACATCCCACGTTTCTGCTCAGCGTAGTGATAGAGAACACCATTATATAACATTGAGCTCTGAAATTAGAGAGAAAACTGCAGAGCCCTGTACACAAAGAGGAAACCAATCCCAGCTAAAACATACTCAGTTGTGGATCTTTTCAGGGATAACTAGATATTATAAAATCAAAGCCCTCTTAGCCATAGCACTTGCTAGAGGTTTTACTGAAGGAATATTTAATAAACACAAGAATGGTATGAAAATTTGTCCTGGAATTAGTAAAAAGAACTTGATACAAGAAAGCAGCATCATGAACAAGAAGGGAATTAGATAGTTGCAGGGGGACACAGTAGTCAAGCTGCAATAATGTAGGAAAAGAGAGAAGTTTGAGTGGAAGAGAGACAATTCTCTTGGCCATTCCTAGTGAAACATTTCACTGCTCCCTTTATAATGTATCATCTGGGTGCATATTTGGAGAAATGCATGTATTTCTTTTCTTTCTTTCTTTCTTTCTTTCTTCTTTCTTTCTTTCTTTCTTTCTTTCTTCTCTTTGTTAACATGGCTTACTCATTTACAGTTAATAGGCTAATTGTCATAGATACTTCACACATATATATTATATATATATTTGTACATGTATACATATAAATATGAATGATATATATGTAGATACTATTAAACCACCTTGAGTATTATTAAAGATGTATATCCTGATAGGCTGATTTCTTCCAGGATGTTGTGCAGAGAGGGAAAACAATCTAGAGCACTCATCCAATGTTAACTGAGATAATATATAAGGAAGTTCTTAAAACACAATAAGCAATGAGCAGATGATGTGAAATATAGAATTATATTTTCCTGAAAAAGCATAGCTAGTAATAGCTAGCATTTATTTATTTAACAAATATTTTTGAGCCCTTAATAATGTTGGATTTTTTTTTGGCAGGGTGAGGTTATTTCACTCTTCTTTTCTGTAAAAGTTTTATATAATTAATTACAGTTTTGAAAGAGTGCTGCTTTACTGTGCTCACTACCATGCCAACTGCTTTGTATGGATTATCTCACATAATCAGTCCACAATGCTAAGGTGTAGGTTTGATTTTAGATGGGAAAACTGAAACAAAGACTTCAGATATATATATATCCCTAACTTATATATATCCCTATATATATATCCCTAACTTATATATATCCTTATATATATATATCCCTAACTTATATATATATATATATATAAGTTAGAGGCAGAAATGAGATATGAAGACTGATCTCTCTGACTTAAAGGCCCAAGCTTTTAACCAAGGAATCACTGCCCACTTCCCCTTTTCAATTCTGCCTCAAGCACATAACAAAGGTCTATAATAGCTTTGGGTTCTTTGCATTACAGAAGCTCACTGCCAGAGTCTATAGCCTATTACTAATACACGCTAATATTCAAACACACTAATTTGTTGAACTAATTGAATCACTAAAGGCATAAAAGAGGGATATTATATTTCTCAGTGACAATAATTTTCTGAACAAGTGAAATCTTGGTTCATCCATTAGCAGATATAAACAAAGATCTGTCAAGTTTGGGTTAGTTGTAAATACTTTTCCAGTATTATTTGTCTGTGAAAGAATCCATTGCTCTAGAAACCCAAAGATTGCTCTCTGCAAACTGTTCCGTGTAAAAATCAAAGCAACGCAGAAGATCAGATCATAAGTCTGAAGTATAAGAATGACAAACTCATTTTTAAATGAATGAGCAATCAATCCCTTCTGATCATGAGCTGAATTCTGTACTCCCAAAATGTATATGGTGAAGCCCTAACTCTCAGTACCTCAGAATATGAATGTAGACAAAGGGTCTTAAACAGGTGATTAAGTTAAAATGAGGCCTTTAGGGTGGGTCCTAATACAAACTGACTGCTGTCTCATGAGAAGAAATTTGGACACACAAAGAGACACCAGGTATGTATATGCACAGAGAGGAGGCCATCTAAGGACACAGCCTGAAGGTGGACAACTGCAACTCAAAAAGAGAGACCTCAGAAAAAACAACCCTGTTGACACAATGATCTTGGACTTCCAAAATTATGAAAAAATAAATTTCCATTGGTTAAGCCACCCAGTCTTTGGTATTTTGTTATGGCAGTTCTAGTAAACAAATATATTTCTTTACTCTCATTAAAATGGACTTAAAATTCCATATACCTATATCTTTGTACAAAATGGGTTGATCAATGCAGTTAAATCCAGGCATTGTGGCTGTGGAAAGGGTAAAGTGAGGGGATGCATGGTGGAAAAGCGATTGATTGACAATTCAATATCTTACAGGTCAAACAAATCATTTCTTAACTGATTGTGTCTCTTTTTTCAACTGGTTTTATTAATCTTGTTTAAAATCAGACTCAAGGAATGATATTTTATAAAAAGTACAAATGGTATGAAAATAAAATCTGAAAAGTCCAGGCTCTGTGAACAACCAAGTAGAGAAGAGATCTCTTCAAAAATTGTCTTAAAATCTCTCAAACGAGCCCTTTAAGGCAATCAGAAACATAACTCTAATGGTTAACTCAATTTTGCTTGTTAAACTCTTACTGTAAGTATAGAAGAGCACAGCACTTTAGAAATTAGCCTATGTAGTTTTGACATTAATTGTTATTAGATTCTCCTGGCAAGTTTTTTTTAAGATTTCTTTTCATAAATTTCTGAAATGAAGATTTAATCTGATTACAGGAAGCCCCTCTAAATGCAACTGGAATAAATAAAACACTTTTTGTGACTGTAATAAGGTAAGCCAAAGTTGATATGAAAAAACATGTACTCAGTAATACCCTATAGAAAACTGGTATCAAAATGCTAATTAAATTCATATGTTTGGAAGAATTTACAGGATTTCTGGGAATGAAAAAGCATTCCAATGAGTAAGTAACAACAACCTAAGATACCGTGGAAAATTTGAAAAGACATACAAATATACTATAATGTCAAATTTTATTTTTTGGTGAATTTCGAATTCAGCAATGCCAAAGCAAAGTCTCATTTCCCAATCTTTCTCTATTTTTCACACTGCCTAGAAAGTTTATTTGTAGGACTAATTAGATTAACCTCTGTTTCATATGCAAGTTTCTTTTATTATGACTAACATTTTTATTTTAATGCATCGTAATCAAAAATAATTGTTAATTATGGATTTTATTCAGTTCTTAAGTAGGTTACACAATGGATATTTCTCATGCTAGTAAGGCAACAAAGAAAGATACTAGAACTGGGCTTTCTGCCAAAGAACATTTTCAGACAATAGACAGCAGTAATAGAATTTACAGATGAAGGGTCAAAGCAAGCAGAGGTTGAGAACCAGATACAAAAAAGTGTATATAAAAAAAATTGTGGTGAAAATATAGAAGAATTAGTTCAAAAGTCCAACAGTGTAGAAAACACCCTTGCATGCACAGAGGTTCCAAAGTACAAGGCAAAGAAGCAACACCAATTACAAAACCCAGGGCAAAGCAGTAAGTTAAGAATATAGAAATGAGGTAGGAAAGAAGACCAGGGTCACCTGAGGGATAGAGATTCTATTGCAGAAAACTTCTAGTTCAATTAGCTAGTGCCTTCTTTAGGTAAATATTATAACAGAACTATTACCAGAATTTGTAGAAATTGATAGGTGGAGCAGTTAGGTAAATCCTTGAGCACAAAGACTGCCATAATCTTGTTTAATCCCCAAGGTATGCTTAGCTCCGTGCCTACCACATAGGTAGTGCTCAATAAATGCTTGTTGATTAACTGACACAGACCATGGACTTCCTGATGTCAGTTTATTTTATATACCACTGCATTATTCAGAGCCCCAAGCACTGTGCTTGTCACAGCTCAGTGAATATTTGCTGCAGGGATGACAGTGATGGCAGTTTTCAAATATTGTCATGAAAGATTAATTCTGCAAGGTTTTCAGGGTATCAATCTATCCCTAGTCTGCTCAGAAATTATTTACGAGGTTTGTAAACCCCACCCACTCTGATAGGGAGTTTTTCATTCTTAGTCTCCTATTGAAAAGCTGGTTGTCAAAATTGTATTTCTCTCTCACTGGCTCTTTAACGTTTAGGCTCATTAGTCATGCTGTTTATCAAATAATATCATTAAATTTTAGAATAGCTATTTTCTCTGCATAAATTTTATTTTCTAATCCATCTGTAATTGCCTTATACTTAGGGTTTTCTTTATTCTAAAAGTTATATTGATTGCAAATAATTTCTTGTATTGAAAAGTAATGTCACTCAAACTTAGACCCAAAGCCATATTCAAACACTTTAGACCTAAGTCCAATTTTAGGGCAGTGCTATAAAGCTGGAGTTATGAGTTATGTGCAAAATTGTCACATTAACCAGTTAGCTTCACACTCTATCTGTCATGCCAGGCATCTATTTAACAGCTATGTACTGTTTACCATAGATGATCTAAGGTATCGAGCATGGATGACAAGAGTAAAACCCCATTTTCACTAAAGGAAAAAAATGTAAATTTAATGTCCTATTGATGTTCGAGGAATAACTTCATTTAAATAAATGAAGCATAGCACGTACAATGTGTTAAAAACAACATTCATTTTGTTTCTACTGAATTTATCAATTTATCGATAGACCTTGATACAATATGAAATACCAGAGGACTAAAAAATTGGCAAAATAATTAATAAAAAATGTTTTCTTTAAATAGGTAATAATGCTATAGATGTTTGCATTGAATTGGAAACATACTCTCTTCTACATTAAGAAATGAACCTTAGGAAAATTATTTTACAAAACTTTTTCTAGTTTTTTTCTGTTGTTTTACAGTCTCTAAAACAATGCATCTTGCTAAAGAATCACTAAAGTGTCTTTCTCCTTCAAATATTCTAATATTCTTCTAATTATATATTCAACCCACACATATGATTATATCCCACCAAAAGTCTCTAATTAAGATGTCAACATTATTCCAGTCCCATTATCCTTTAATTTTATATAGCATTCTGACTTTTCCCTGTGTCAGTATCCATGAGAAGATTTGACAGTGTAATGGGGAAGGCAAGCTGGCTGCATGTAAGTCAACTTGTCTGTGCGGCGAGCGTCCTTTACCAACCTGCACGAGCATGGAGGGGTGAGCGTTGGACAGTCCCTTGTCAGGCAGTACTTTCAGTGTGCAATGAGGCATAGCTGAGCCACTTCGTAATATGAAAACAAATGATTCACTGGCAAATAAGCCCAGAAAATCAAATAAACCAAACCTGGCAGCACAGTGTAAGTGACTCAGGTAGAAAAGACAGCACAACATGTCATATTATTGATTTTAATTAGCAGGTAGAGTGGACTGAAAAGAAACAAAAGGAACTTCCTTTCAATCTTTATAACAGCACTGTCTTATAAACAAAAGGTACAGTGATTAAGATTTTCTCTAGTTTTGTAAAGCTAATTTCCAGAGCACATAAGTTCTATTTCTTTCTCTCTCCCTCTCTCCCCCTTTTCTCTTTCTTTCTTTCTTTCTTTCTTTCTTTCTTTCTTTCTTTCTTTCTTTCTTTCTTCTTTTCTTTTCTTTTCTTTTCTTTTCTTCTCTCTCTCTCTCTCTCTCTCTTTCTTTTTACCCAATTTGGGGATAAAGTGGTAGGCACAGTGGTAGGGGGCTTGAAAGAGATAGACTGTACTGTATAACTGGGTGTTATAGGTTGTATTCTGTCTACCTGCCTCCCATTACATACACATGTTGACATCCTAAACTTCAGTATTTCAGAATATGATGGTATTTGCAGATAAGATCATTAAAGATGTAATCAAGTTAAAATGAGGTCATTAGGATGGGCCCCAATCCAGTATCACTAGTGTCTTTATAAGAAGAAGAAATTTGGAAACAGATACATAGGGAAGACAATGAGAAGACACAGAGTGAAGAAGGCCATTTACAAACCAAAGAGAGGCCTAGAACAGATCCTTCCCTCATGGCTCTAAGAAGGAACCAACCCTGCTGACACCTTGTTCTCAGATTTTTAACCTCCTGGACTTAAGAAAATAAATTTCTGTTGGGTAAGCCACTCAATCTATGATACCTTCTTATGGCAGCCCAACCAAACTATATACTGGGTTTTTACAGAATTAATTCTTTATCCATAGTCAGTGAGGCTCTATTTTTCCAAGTGTGATCGTCTCCAGTTGGAAGTCAAAATACCTATGTCTGCTGCAAAAATACTTTACCTTCTGGTACCTATATTGAACTGTCAAAGGCAATTTTGCAAGTAAGGCATGTGATTGACCTTCTGAATATTAGTTTTTCTGGTTTAATATCCCTTTGGAAAAAAAATAGTAATTGAAACTTTCTAATAACTAAAAAGGAGTAGATATCTGCGTAGATGAAAACTTCTAAACAAATCTTCTGCCTCTAGAGAAGTGGTTGGTGTGGCCAATTAAAATAGCTGCAAATTCTTAACCACCCAGAGGCAGAGATTCTTTCTGTACCTACTGAGTCTGGCTGGGCCAATAAATTATGATGGAAATGACACTATGTGGGTTCTAGCCCAGTCTTTAACAAGACTAGTGGCTTCTACTTCCTCTTCCTTGGAACTCAGTCACCATATAAGGAATCCAACTCCGCTGAGACTGCCATGCTGTGGGAAGCCCATCCTAGCTACACAGAGAGACAGAATGACCACATGGAGAAGCACTGAGCCACTACATATGTGAGAGAAACCTTTTTGGTGCTTCCATGTGGCACGACCTTCATCTAAGGCCAGGGAGTAAGATAAGTAAGAGACTACAACCAGCACCATGAACTAGGGTCACATACATAGAGCCCTGTTTTAGTCGGTTCAGGTTGCTATAACAAAAGACCTGAGATCATGGGTGGCTTAAACAATAAACATTTATTTCTCACAGTTTTGGAGACTGGGAAGTCCAAGATCAAAGTGCTGCCAGATCCCCAGTCTGTTGAGGGCCCACTTCCTCAGTTATAAACAGCTATTTTCTCATTGTTTCCTCACATGCCAGAGAGCAGAAAGAGAGAGAGAGCAAGCTCCTCTTATTGCAATGCGATCCCACCCATGAGGTCTCCACCCTCAGGACCTAATTACCTCCCAAAGCCCCACCTCCAAATATCATCACATTGGGATTAAGATTTCAAGGTATAAACTTCAGAGAGTTACAAATATTCAGTCTCTAGCAGGCCCCAAGTAAGCAACTCCAGCCAGGCCACAGCTATTTGAGCCACCCTAAGTGACACCCCTGACTACAGGAGGCAGAGGCAAGCCACTCTTCATGGGCCTAACCCTCAGACGTGTGAGCAAAATAAAATAGTGGTTGTTTTAATGCACTAAATTTGGGGGTAGTTTGTTATGCAGAAAAAGGTAACTGAAACAATCTTAAGCTATTGAGACTTTATGGAAATACACAGCTTTTATGCCATGTGTCCTGAAGAATACAAACAGTTTTAGATTAGAGAAGAAGAAAGCATCTGTTAAATTAGACAAATGTTGACAGATTATGAAATCCCAAATGAGTATAAATTTTTATTTTGCCCAGTTTCACTCTTGGGTCCTACAGTATTAAATATAACTTTCAGTAGCATGGTGTTCTTTTATCAGCGTTACAGTTCTGCCATCAACTTGGGAACCTCTCTGAAAGGGAAGTGTATTAATGCATCCTTTTGGCCATAACCAGAGCCCTTTGGCCCTGGAGGGCAGTTTAGGGATTACCTAGCTGAGCTTCCTTATTTTACCCAGCAGAAGTGAAGGCTGAGAGAATTTAAATGGCTTACCCAAAGTCATAGGCCAAATTTTTGACTTGTGTAAGATCTCAGATCACCTGGGACACCTAAAGTAGTGTACACACTCTGCAATAGCATTTTTAATGGGATTCCTAAATTATTAAAGATGATCATTTTCATAATTTTCATATTTTAAAAAGTCCAAAATATTCAACATTAGGGTCTACCAAGATCTTCATCGTTGTACCACAGTACCTTAGTGCCAGTATGTATATTTATACACACACACAAATGCTCATTTCAATATATACGTATTACTAGTTTAATTTTTTATGTGTGTGTGCACATATAAACATAATAATCATTCTAGTAATATGGGAATTATGTCTGTGCATATAAGTGTCATGAAGTAAGGTATAAACCATGGAGTATTTCTGGAAGAAGTCTGATTTAATGGAGATCAGTAAGCTATGAATATAATAAAACCCAGTTGTATCAGGCCCATTGAATGGAGAAGAACTGCTCCATCAGTTCTTAAACCCAATCTTCAGAGGCAGCCTGCCATGTGCAGCCAGAGATGATGTGTTCCGCAGTGTGATGCTGGCTGGCGCTCTGCCGATATGTACCATAATGTGATGTGAGTCAGCGGGGACCTCTGCGGATAGACTGAAATTACTTCCACATTACAGTGAACACAAAAGAACAAAAACCTTATTAAATACAGATTAAGTCATTATTGTATAAATCCCTCCTTGGAAAATGAAGCTAATCCTCTGTCCCAAAATATTATACATAACACCGATATTACAGCAAAGATAAAGATAATACCCTCCTCTTTATCTTGGCTCACCTCTGTCATATGAATGAGGCAAACATGTAATAGCTGTGGCTAGTGCCTGTGAATCAGAGAGGCTGCCAGCTAGATCTGGAGTCAGATTCCTCTATCTGGTTGGCTACACCATCTTTCCCACAAAATCTTTTCAGATCGATATTCACTCAGAAGGCCTTCAGTGCAAGCTAATCTGGGGTTTCACGTTGCAAAGGTCTTGGATGGCAAACGTTATGTTTGTGTTCTTCAGTAATTATATTTGACTAAAAACACATTTGCAACTGGCTCTGCACTCAGAGTAGGAAGCCCCAGGGTCAGAGTCAACACCTCAGTAAGCCCATTCAATTCACACAGGGTTGGAGAGTAGCTTAGATTTATTCACATCTGCCTTTTATCCAAATAAATACATTTTTCTTCATGGAGGCAACAGAATCTTTTCTATTTTCTGTGAGGTTATGCATTTGGACTTTCGTTAAATACTTTTTTTTTCCTATTAGAAAGTTTTGTATAAATGTTTTATATCAAGAGCTGCCCAGTAAAATTTAGGATTAACTCAAACCTGGGTCCATTCCCAGAGAAAGTTTAAAATGGGAAAAGTATAATTCTAATAACAATTAGCCATTACCTCCATCCATTAAACATAAAAAAAGATTTTGGTTGATATTTTGTATAACTGGAGTAGAGGAAGAAAAATTAAAAACCATCAGGAAGCAGAGAAAGAGAACAACAATAACAATAAAAGACAACAAGACAGAGAATCTATGAATAAGGGCTAGAAAACCAAGATGCTCTTAGAATTCAACGATGCTCATTTTCCTGTTGGTAGCTACTTTATTACTGCCAAACATTTTCTCCATCTGATTTTTTCTCCATAAAATATAATTGGTAAAACAACACAATAAGAGGGCCCGTACAGATGAGGTCAATTTTTTTCCCTTATCTAAATTCAAGCTCAATGTTCTAACAGCTGGTCTCATACAAATTAATCAAACAAATAATGGCCTCCTAATCTTTTATTTATTTTTTTCAGATATGAGATGGAAGGAAGCTTGCTAGAAACCAGTCACGGATATTAAAAATCAACAAATGTCAGAGTAGGAAAAAATTCTACATGGCTTTATTAATGTAACCTCTTTACTCATAAACCAATATAGATATTAAAGTAAAGTCTCTTTATCAGGTTATTGCCATTTTTACAGGAGAATTTTTATTTTATGTAAAATGATGCTCTCTGTTCTTTGGTATTTATGTGGGAGGAAGTCGACATGAGTAAAACCTGCAGGTATTTCATCTACAGATCTAGATATTTTCCAGGTCACAAGCAAAGAATGTAGGGATTTTCTTACCCCTCATGGACTAATTTCTGAATAGCATTACTATACATCTCCCAGTTTCTGGGTTACTATGTTTTTAGGCAAATGAGATCAAGAAAAGTAGGCAACAGAAGGGCTCCCAGTATGTATGTTCAATGAGGCTGCACCCTCGGCTCTGCTCATTCAATCAGGGATTAGATTCTTCCTACTTATCCAGTGAGCCTGAGGCAGATTCTTGTGCCAATTTCCCATCTAGGTACCTTCCTCTTCTCAGCTATTCTCAGTGTGTAAAATTCTTATCAGCTTTCAAAGACTATTTTAAAAACAGTCCTCTATTTAATTATGAAAGATAAATAATTTTCCTCCTTTGAATTCTTACAACACATAATCAGTAAAAATCATTTCAAACTTACTAGTATTTCAAATGATATACCAAAAACAATTAAAACAAAATAAAAATTTCAAGAAGAAAATCAAATCCAGAAGCCAGAAACAAACAAAAAAAATCAATAAATTTAAATATATAAAGATATAAAACTTCTTTCTGGAAAATGTATTATACTATATGACAAAGTATCATTTCATTTTTTTTTCTACTGAGTTTTTAAAAATTACTAAGGAACTTGAGTAATCTAGTATAAAACGATGCAAACATATGAAAAAGTAGTTTACAAGAAAAGAAATTCATGTGGCAAAGAAAATTTTAAAATAGATTTAACTTTACCTATTAAAAAGGACATAACTCAAAATGACCTGTTGTTTTCACTTACCATATTGGTCCAAATCTGAAAGTTGATAATGTCTTCTCTTTCCTGCACCCTCAAGCGATAGGGAGGTTAACAGCATACATCCTGGAGCTGAACTGCCCATATTCATCGTCTGGCTCCATTATTATCAACCACATGACTTTGATTTAGCCACTCTGCCATGCTTCGGTTACTTATTTTTAAAATGTGGGTACTGATATAGCATCTAATTCATAGGGTCAGTGTGAGGATTAAAAGAGTCAGTACATCTTAACACATTGCTTCACTAGAAAAAAATTTTTTTTCTTTGAGGCCATGGTGTTCTATTATGAAATAGAATAAAAACTTCAAAAACAAAATGATCCATTCTAATTTAATGAAAAGTTTGTTATTTTTTTGTGTGTGTGCATGAGTTATATGCAAGTTGAAAAAATAGTTATCACAGCTCCCAAAGTGAAGAGGCGTGTGAATTATATATGTTTCATAAGGCCCTGGGCTGAAAACTAGCATGAGTTAAATAAAACTCACACGGCAGTTAATGTGTTAAATGCAGTAAATAGTAAGTGCTTAGCATTAAACATTCAAACGCTAGCTATTGCTGTAAACTTTATATGTGCAAAACAATTTAGCTATATTTATCAAAATCTTAAATGACAACACTCCTTGACCTAGCAACTAAACTTCTGAACATTTACCATTTAATTTTATAGAAAACAAAAATTAGATACATGTGTAAGGATATGGATTGCACCTTTCTTACTGCACAATAGAAATGCAGTAATATAGCAAATAAATGGGAAGAAACATTTCATTAATAAAAGATTAAATTAAGAAAACTTTTATGTAATGTAATATTATGCACAATAAAGCTTTTAAAAATGTGATTAAACTATTTACGATATATGACAAGAATCCCAAGAAGTGTTATTAAATGACAGAATCAATGTGTAGAACAGGACATATGCATGATCTATTTTGTGTAGATAAAGGGACATATATACACATAGTGATATGTGCCTACATTTGTCTGGAAGAATAAATAGCAAATTAACCCTGGTTACCTTTGCAGACAAGTACTAAGGAGGTTAAGGAGATTTTCTTTTCATTATTGTGTACCTTTCCTAAATGTTCAAATTCTCTGATCAGGAAAAGTTCATACTTTAATTTTAAAAGCACTAGAGATTATTAGGCTGTTTTTCCTTTATTCTTTATAGTTCTCTATATTCAAAATGTATTTGAAGACAAAATAAATCCACCTAAAGGACTAAAATCATAAATACTAAAAATGTGTTCTATGAAAGTACCACATTTATTATTCTCTTTTAGAAACAAAATCTGGTCCTTTCTTTCAGTTTAGATTTTCATAAGCTTAGAATAAATTGATGTTAAATGCAAAAACCAGTATATAAGGTTACATGTACATGCTGATTACAACTAAATGAAATATTTATGTTGAGAAATAAATATTTCTTGTTAAAAAATTCATATTAAGAATTATGTATATACATGCAGAGGAATATTTGCAAAGTAAAAACTTATTATGTTGGGGTAGTATTCTTTCCTAATTATTATCATACAAACGTGAAAAAAGAAGAAAAGGTGGTTATATGTTTATTTCATTTTATTTGTGTGTCTCAATTTATACCATTTCTTAATTAGAAATCAATCAATGAGGAGAATGAGACTGTTTTAATGGTCATAAAAAATTGGAATCAGACATTATTTGATGATGAACAAGGTCTCATATCAACCTCCACATCCATGAAATTGAAACCAAACATTTGTAGTTTAAACTAAACTTTGGATTACCTTCATAGAAGTCTTGCATTTCATAGAACAGACTTTAAAAATATTTAGTTTGTGCTTTTCAGATGGACTTTTAGTCAATATTGTACTGTTGAGATATTATATTATTGGGCTATCTGTGTGCTCACTTCTCTCACTAGCCTGCAAGCTCCTTAAAGAAAGCAGCACACAATCACTATAAACATGGACTTGGGGCCATATCCAGGTTTGAATCCTGGTTCCTTCATTTTCTGGAAGTGATGTGACCAGAATCAGGTAGTTTAACTTCTCAAAGCCTCTCAGCCTCATGTGTAAATGGATAGACAAAGTTTCTCCAAGGTTTCCTAAACAATTAAAGAAAATAATATATTGGTGAAAAAGCAACTAGATCAAAATGAAGTATATATCCCTAACATTTCTACACCTTTTCCCTTTAAATATGTTGACATTTTTCCAAAGTCTTCCTAGACTTATTAAACATAGTAGATATTTGTTAATAATTCACATTCTCCACATGATACATTTAGGGAATTCTGTAGAACTTTTATCTCCTTCCTTATTCAAGAAACAAAAAGCAGAACTATCTGGGATCAAAAGCAAACAATAAGCTAATTTTTTAAATAAGCATCCATTCCAAAAATTGTTTGGCAATTTGATAAGCTATCTAAAGGTTGGATGAGAAAGAAATGACATATTTTCTATAAACTTGAAGAGAAATCCAGAAACTCTAACCCAGTGTAACAGCTGCCAATGAGTTTGCCATTAATATCTAAGCTCTATCATGCATGCCATAAAATGAAAACCTGATATATTTTCTTGAAAGCAATTGACTATAAGTCTTATATTGAGGTTCACATTAATATTATTAATAGATTCCCCAGACTCTACCAAAAGTAATGCTGGGATATGGAAGGTAAAGAATGTGCAGGCATGCTGTATGTCAGGGTGAAGGCCACAATATTTTCATCAGTAATTGTCTCAGTTCCTGAGTTTATGACTGCAAAAGAAAGGGAGTATATAGGGTGAGAAACTCTGGACACAGTAGAGATCATCAATGCTCTGCATGCTTTTCCTTTTTTGATTGTTTTCTCAAAAAATTCTTGTTTTTTTGTAGTTTTTATTAATTCTTTCCTTCTTGAATTTTGGGACCATAAAGCAACATTTTTTTATGACAGAAGGTCAGCGTGGACCAACCTGACTACATAGGATATCTAAGCCACCCTCTGCCTCCAGGCCTCAAAGAGTTCCTCTATAAATTTGGACAGAGCCATCCAGACAGCTAGCATACAACTGAGATCATCAAACACTTGTTTCAAAGACAAAATGATTAAGAATTTTTTTTTAAAAAAAGAGGAACTTTTAGTTAATATTACAGGCTTTATTTTCTACAATATTGAGAGTTAGAAAGAATCAAGCAAGATCTTTACAGCATCTTTTGAAATTCTAGGAAAGCAAATACCAAATGGATTATCATTTCTTATCTCTTGAAAGTCATTAAGCCTCCAAGTTGCTCCATTTACCACAAAATCTGGTTGGTGAGTTAGACGTGTGTAAGCTAAAATTGGAAAGAACAAAAATGTAACAACGATAAACAAAGCAACATCTGGCCAAATTGCAACAATGAGAATTTTCCAATATAAGTACCAAACAAAAAAGAAAAACTAGGAAAAAGAGATCATAGAAATATAGAATATCGGTATCTGATTGAAAAATATGTGGACACGGGCTTGGTTGCTTTCACACAATATAAATACATTTCTGGAGATTTTAACTCGAAAATAAATAAATGCAATTGTAGTTTAATAAATTACAATTTGCATTGTTAAACTAGACCATCAAAATAGCTATCATAATTTAATTAATGCAAGAAAAGCTTTAAAGTAATAATAACAAGTATTTAAATATTAATATATCATTCTGGGATTCTGTGATGCAATCCCTACACCAATAGTTCCTTCTTATACAATACAAAAATTTTTTTCATTTTTTTCTCATTAGTTAGTCTGATTTTTTTTAGATAAACTTATGGCATCTGAGAGTTCATTATTGATTTCTCCTAGAAGCTTCTTTTTTAAATTAGGTTTAGGATATTATATAGTATGTAGGATATTACAGTGTATTAAGAATAACATATTCAGAACTTAAGAATATGTGCTTGACATTCCCAAGACACAAGCAGTAGATAAGCATCATCCAAATTTTTAGGGTTCTAAATGTGGCCACTTGCTTTCAGGGGGATTATGGTCTAGCAGGAATCTTGACATGTAAATAATGAGTTCAATGAAGTGCCAGGTCAAAAGTGTGCCCAAGGGACAATTATGTGTACAAATTAGAGAACAGTTAAATACCTCTGTCCCTTAACTTCTCTCAGCTCAAGTATCCTCAAATTTAAAATAAGGATAGATTACATAAATGCTAGAATCTCTGGCAACTCTAATATTTACTGATTTTATGCCTAAACATTCCTAGTTTTATGTAAAATTAATCCAAAACAAAGATGGTTCTTTATGCAATATTAGACATGTCCCTGTGATGGCCAATTTTTCATTAGAATAGTTCAAAAACCTAATATTATCTTCTTTAAAGGTATTATTTTCTCCATGTATGGCTCTACAGCTCAATTTATTAAATATCAGGGCTCATATAGACAAGATCACCAGTATGTTGGCCATCTTGAAGCTAGTCAGTTTCGTTTGGTTCACAGCCACAGACCTTTTTTCAACCAACTGACTTACAAATGTATGCAATTAGTGTTCTAAGAATGACCTTTTTCAGAAAGGTGAAGGAAGGTCAATGTCACTCTCTTACCATTACTGACAAAGCTCCCTAAGTCACCTCTCTAATTCCAGCATGTGGAAAGTTGTCCCTATGTTGCATTTTATGTGTTTTCTCCCATTATACATGAAATTGGTATGGGATAGAAAATTTTGGTGCACATTAGTTCTCTTAACTCTGTTTAATTTGGTAATTATCTGAGAAACAAGTTATTACGTCAGTAGAATTCTGTTTCTCCTATGAGTGAGCTTACATACACAAATATGCTCTTCAAAATTGGTAAGTCAAAAATAGCCATATATTATTTAGGCATACAGAGATAAACAGGATAAAAAATCTAAATAGTTGTAATTGGTTTGATCTGTGCGGCAAGTGAACTCAGGCTAAAGTAAGGTAGAACAATGAATTTCTGTATTTCAATATGAGCCTTTGGTACTATTTTATTTTAATTATGTGTTGTAATTTAATATAAATTTATACACATGTATGTGCAAAACCACATACATTGTCAAATGAAGGGAACTTGACCAATAAAGATGGAAAATAAGAAAAGACTTGCTCTTGTATAGAAAGCCACAGATGTCAATTCTTCCTAAATTAGTGGGGAAAAGTGGAGGGAGGGGGAAATCAACCTAAACCCCGATAGAAATTGAAGGCAGGAACTTAAAAAAAGAAGTAAATAAACAGATGAGAATAGCCCACGGTAAACCATCTTGAGGTATAAGGGGCGGGGGAACACTTTAATTCATTGTGATTTAATAGAGTATCTCATAATATTCAAGAATAAATATAAAATCAAGATTCAAGGACTACATAATCAGAGAACTCCTAGAAATCTCTACAGTAGAAATTTGTGTACATTCATTCTACAGCCTCTCCTTTACCTTGGCTTAGGTATTAACAACCTGTTTTTGTGAAAGACAATCAAAGACAGAGAAAGAGAGAGAGAGAAAGAGAGAGAGAGAAAGAGAAAGTGAAAGAAGCACATAAAAGGAGCAACAGCAAAAATTTTCCTCAAATCTGCTTTGGGTTCTAGTTGAAACAAACTAAATTTAAAAAGATATAAGTGAAAATATGAGAATATTTTAATGATATCTGATATTAGATGATACCAGCAGATCATGTTTAATTTTACAAGGTGTAATAAAGGCATAGTGGTTATGGTAGAAAATATTTTTATCTTTTGGAGATACATACTGAATTACGTGTGAAGGATATGTCATGCTGTCTGGTACCAGCTTTAAAATATTTTGGTCTAGATAGGGAAACTAAAAGAAGAAGATAAAGGGGAAAGTAAATCTAAAGAGTGTGGAAAATTGTGATTGTTGAATGTAGGTGAGTTGTATATAGGGATTCATTGCACTATTTTATCCATGTTTGCATATTTTAAATTATTTATAAAATTACTTTTAAAATCTCACTGAACATGAACCCAGTTTCCCAATCCCTAAAGCAGAAAGGTACTGAATGCTAATGAAGAAGGTAAATCAAGTCAAATATATCACCAAAAATATAAATAAATAGCATCCATAAAAACTAGTTCAGAATAAAAAACAAGAATAAATATATGATAATGACTGATGGATAAGGAACATTATTTTTTTAATTTTTGGAAATAAAAATTAAATAACTATTAAAAGAATCAATAGATAGGATAAATTCTAGACTCTAGACTGGATATACTCAAGGAAACAAAATAAACTGCAAGAGAGCATGAAAGAATTAATTTTACAGCAGTCGTAGAGAGATTAAACTTTCAAAAGTAGTAAAGAGACAAGGAGAATAAAATTGGAGCATTTTAAAATTAGACCAAAAAAGTTCTGACGGAAGAAAATGGGTAAAATGGCACAAAAACAATATTTGAGAATGTATACTTAAGAACCATGCATAGATAATTTAGAGTGAGGACTCACATCAAAACATGACTCTGAGAATCATATTATATAAATAAAATGATACAGAGTGGGACACAGCAACCATCAAGGATAAAAAGGAAAAAAATCCCCAAAGTTAACATACTGAAAAGACATGTTTCTGCTTGTATCTATTAGAGCTGAGGTCCCCAATCCCGGGGCCGCAGACCAGTATCCGTCTGTGGGTCTGTGACCTGTTAGGGATCGGGCACACAGCTCCCCGGCCCCCTTTCTCCACCTCCGCCTGGCCCTGTGGGTGGAAAAATTGTCTTCCATGAAACTTGGGGGGAGGGGGCACACAGGTGGAGGTGAGCGACAGGAGAGCAAGGGAAGCTTCATCTGTGTTTACAGCCACTCCCCATCCCCCACTGCTGGCATCTCAGCCTGAGCTCCGCCTCCCCCTCCCTCCCTTTCCGCCTCCGCCTCACTCCCTCCCCACCTCTCCCTCCCTCCCTGTCTGTGGAAAAATTGTCTTCCATGAAAAGGGTCCTGGTGCCAAAAAGGCTGGAGACTGCAGCTATAGACTGAAAGACA
Source organism: Cheirogaleus medius (assembly GCA_008086735.1). Classification (NCBI taxonomy): domain Eukaryota; kingdom Metazoa; phylum Chordata; class Mammalia; order Primates; family Cheirogaleidae; genus Cheirogaleus; species Cheirogaleus medius. The sequence goes on from VBSM01002608.1 coordinate 38,755,194, forward strand.
AAGAAACAAGGATTACTAAAGGTGAATATAACTAATGAACCAATTACAATAGTTAAGAGACTGACAGCCCTACAAACATGTTTAGTATTTTTAATCTTTATAATTTATTCATAAGTTTGTATCATTTGAGAGAAAAAAATTGAGTACAAAGAGATATTTTAAAAAATATTTTTAGTTTGAATTTTCATAGGGTTTATAGAGCAAAAATAAATTTTGTTTTAGTTTCTTGTATGCTGCCCAGCAGAAAATAACAGTTTTATTGAAAAAAAAAAAAGTCATAGGCTATATTCTACTAGACCATACTGAATCAAAAACATCTTCAGGTTTTTACCCTGTTTTGGAAATTCTCAAAATTATTATGTTTATGATCTTTGTTTTCCAAATACCTTTTCCTCCTCTCTGCCTGAATGCGTTATTTTAATTTTATTTTTATTTGCTGCTTTATTCCAAATTTATTTTCTGGAAGCAATAATGTGTTATTTTTTCAACACAAAAAATATAACTCCTAATTTTAAAAAAGTTAAAATTTTGTATGAAATATTCCCCTTCTAGTAGATGATGACTATCTATATACCCAAAGGCCAATTATAAATATTTAAAAAAATCTCAAATGTCAGTTTTGAATTGAAACAAGAACACAATTATGCAAAGTGACTCTCTCAAAATAGAATAGACAATGCTTGGTGCGCAGGTGCAAAGGAGTACATTGGGCCCTAGGTATATTATTTAAAATCTTCAATCAGCTGTCCCTGACTAGGTTAGAGACTACTATTCACTGGAGTGTATATTATACTCTCAGGGTCCATTAACACACTAGTGAAACAGTTGCATCAGATTCATCCAAGGTGAAGGAGAAATTTGGATTCCCATGACGTTTAGGTAATTTCGTTTGTTAAAAGAACTCAAACCTTTATAAGAAAAATGATTACTTTGTATTGTGTTGGGAGGAGATCATAGATTGTTCGCTGCTAGTTTCTTCTATGCCTAGTTAATTTTCATATTAATGCTCTCTTTAAGGATAATTCTAAGCATATTTTTGTGGTAAATTAGGAGCAAACCAATTAAGCCTCTGATGCTGCAACTCAGCCAGCAATCAGAATTGCAACAAAGGAGAGGGACTCAGTTTAAATTAAAACCAAAGAAAGTATTATGGAGGAAGTTCTAAGCCTTTTGACTAACAGAGATTAACAAGTCTCATTATGGAAAAACTGTTCATTGTTCTTTAATCTAATTTAATTTTAAAGTAAGAATTGTGAATTTTTATTTCTACCTTTAAACTGGCTATCTATACTTCCTTTATTATGTTTGGTTTTACTCCATCCAGCAAGAGAATGGTTTAATAATTAACCCTCATCTCTTTCTAGCTTTTAACCAGAACTAACAATATTTTTTATTGCTTTTATAAGGGAAAGAAAATATTATTGCTCAAAACAAAAGATAAATTATTTCATTATTTGATTCTCCACATTTTCTTTCTCATTTTGTCAGCAGCTATATGAGACACATTTTATTTTTTTGTTCTGTTTGCACAGAACATTTTTGTTATAACCTGACAGTTTTATTCAGTGTTATTGTATAAGGCTTATATTCTATATTCTTATCCTTTTCATTAAAGTAGGTGAATGCACTGTGCAGCTTATTTTATTAAACACTTAGGGGATATAGGATACTTGCTTTTAATAAATAAAACACAATCATAAAGTTCTATTGTGTCATAAAACAGAATTTGAAAAAAAATCTAAAATTGTAGGGTATTTTTTCCTTTATATTTCACCAAAAGTGTGTAAATTCCATATTTTTTTACTCAAGGCTTGCTTGATTTGTTTTAACATTAATACTTCAGATCTACTTAGGTTCATATAAATATGAAAGATAGATTTAGTTAAATAACTTTGGTATTAAAAAAATAAACAGGTGAAATTTTCTAGTTGCGGTTTGAATTGGGAATCAAGTATAATGTCTTGGAATTTGACACTATTGAATGTATTATATTGTTGCTCAGTACTTGTGCTGTAATTAGATTGTCATCAGGTTTTTTGGGTTTTTTGCAAAAAGAACACTGTTTGCAAAAACGGTATGAAATTATTTTTGAGAAATGAGTTGAAAGTGAAAATCTTAATATTGTAGTAGATGATTAGCAAAACTATTTCTCTTTGAACTTTGGAAGCCATCTATAGAAAGCTTCTATTTCCCAGATTATTTGTACTCAGGAAAAAGAAAGAATCCAGGCATTCTCAATATATTGAGAAAAAAAATTTGGTCAGGGCCATAGATTTATCCTTCACATATATGGCTCAATGTGGCCCCTGCCTCACTTTTAGGCATCATCTCCTAACATTGCTTTTTTCATAATATTCTTTTCCTTTCTGCACCTACACACTCCTCCTTTCTTCCAATACATACAGAAACTGTATATATGCTGTTTCTTTGGCTTCGATATCCTCCCTCACTTTTCTTTCCGAAACAAAATCCTTTTTTGTGTACCATCTCTGAGCTCCCTTAACATTTGGTAGATTCCTATGTATGTTTCATAGTCCTTATCAGATAGTGTTGAAATTGTATGCTATCTCTTCTCTCTCATTCTTCTATTTTGTTCCTCATCACTTATAGATCATCCAGCAGAATGCTAGATATCAAGTAAGTGTTCAATGAATACTAATATAAGTAAACTAAAAATGACTAGTCTCTTTAATAATAAATCAATGTACTTAACCACATCAATTCTGAATTCTGAAGGTTCTTTCAAGTCTTTTGCTTCTATAGAGTTCTGTTCTGATGATTATTTATATGTAATATGCAAATCATGACTTTGATCAAATGCAAGATTATTTTAACTCACACAGAAATTTCAGATCAAATGAAGAAAATGGCTCTTCATATCCTATGAGGGTTCCTATTTTGCTTTACATGGAAGGCTAAGTAGATGCATAGAGAAGCTGTGGACTAAGCAGGCTTCAAATTCCTTACCTAGGTCCATTGATGGTGTACTGGGTTGAATATTGCCCTCTAAAATTTCATGTCCACCTGAAACTTGTGAGTGTGATCTTATTTGAAAATCAAGTTAGGATAAAGTCATATGGATTTGGGTGGACTTTAAATCCAATATGATTAGTGTCTTTATAGAAAGAGAAAAATTTGGAAGGCAGCTATGCTCACCACTATACCACCAATGTGCTTAGAAAGAGGAAAATTTGGACAAAAGGACACAGACACGTCGTGAGGCTGGCCATGTGAAGATGGATGCACAGATTGGAGTGAGGCATCTACAAGCCAGGTAATACCAAAGATTGCTAGCAGTCACCAGAACTTAGAAGATGCAAGAAAAGATTTCACCCTGGAAACTTCAGAGCAAGCAAGCATGGCCTTCCTGACATCATGATTTCAGATTTCTAGGCTTCAGAAGCGTGAAATAGTAAGTTTTTGTTGTTTTAAGCCACCCAGTTTATGATACAGGTACTTTGCTATTACAGTCCTGGGAAACTGATACAGATGGCCTGCAATTCCTGATAAGGTGATGTTGTTTTAGATCAGTTTGATTAACATTTATTAAATACATATGATAGACGTTAGAAGGAAAAAAAGACATTTCATAAAGAAGACACTTGCACTTGAATGTTTACAGCAGCACAATTCACAATCGTATAGCTGTGGAAACAACCCAAGTGCCCATCAATACATGAGTGGATCAATAAAATGTGGTATATGTATACCATGGAGCATTACTCAGCCATAAAAAAATTGATGAACCTTTTGTAATAACCTGGATGGAACTGGAGACCATTCTTTTAAGTGAAGTATCACAAGAATGGAAGATTGAAAACCATATGTACTCACTACTAAATTGAAACTTATAGTCAACACTTATGTGCACATATGGTAGTAAAATTCAATGGAAATCAAGCAGGTGGTGGTGGAGGAGATGGGTAAATTCACACCTGAGGGATATAGTGCACACTATATGGGTTGATGGACACATTCATGACTTTGACTAAAATTGTACAAAAACAATTCATGTAACCAAAATAACTTGTAGCCCTGTAATATTCTGAAATAAAAAAAGAGTCAGAAAGATGGACACATCAACAGAAATTTCAATGTCACATGTGGCAGGCACTATTGCTTATCCATCCATAGCCATTTACTTCTCCTTTCTACCTTTGAGTATGGTGGGAGAGTATATGAGATTTGAAATTATGACAGCCCTCGTAGAATAAGGATAAAAGAATTGCAAAAAAGCTGATCCAGATTTCTGACATTACTAAGCTTCCAGTCAAACCTGAAATGTTCTTCTGCCAATTATCTTATTATGGGAGCTAGTGAACCCTATTGTATGAGCATATTTGGTTGCAGTCTATAATAATTATAGCTTAGATATTCCAATGAATACACTAAACTATGTTCAAGATTTATGGAAGCTTCAAAAAGGAGCCGGAAACCAATCAGTGGAAAGATGGTGAGGGGAAAGTAAGTTTGCTGAGTTTGAAGAACTGAGAGATAGCTGAAGCTGAGTGATCAAGAGTTGGGTGATAATAGTTGAGGGCAGAGAGTTGGGCATGGCACACATCATACAGATCTTGCAGGATGTCGTGAAGAGATGAATATAATTCCAGTTGTAATTAGAAAGCATCGAAGTAGTATAAGCATGGGAATAACATAACCAATTTTATACTTTTAAAAGTCCTGTGAAGAATGAAATGTAGGGAAATAACAGTGGAAGGAAAGAAGCCAGTTAGAAAAGTATTGCATTTGTCCAGGCAGAATGGCAACATTCTGCCCGGTGTATTAAGTATATAGTTTTGAGGCAAAATTAACAAAACCTGATGATGACAGCATAGTTTTCCCTTTCAATTTTGTTTCCGTGGATTTTTACATTCAGATTATCAGAGGGTTAGAATTATCTACAATGGATAGTGTATGATAGTTTGAAGAGTTTCTTATAAGTAGATTTTCAACTTTAGTGTAGCTTTTCAACTTTAGTGTATTATCTTTATGCTGCTTTGGGGGTTCTCAGAAGCACTCCACCAAATTTAGGTTGCTGGAGAGTAGCTTCTATAAAAATATTACACTAGTGTATTATAGAGTAATTTCAAGGTTTTTGCTTTAGGGAGAGAAACATCATTTTGAAAGAGCTTGCTTGTGACTCAGAACACCAGGGAAAAGTAGTAAACATTTACCAAGGAATTATGTCTTCTGGAAGGTAGACCAAAACTTGGAACCTTTGGGATATTCTCATTTTCACTCTCTGACTTTGCTCAATACATTTAATGGCTCCGTGTTAAAGTTTCCCAATCTCTGAATAGTAGTAATGATCTTTTCCATCTAAGTTGAGACATATTTGTACAGTACATTGAACTTGCCAACAGGAAATCACTATATACACCACAATTTATTGTTAGTTTTATGGCCAATTCAAACCCCAAAGGAATTGAAGTCATTGCCATTTGAAGGTTGTCCAGTTCATTTTTTAGACAGATGACTGACCGACCCAATACAACAGTCACACAGTCCCTGAACAATTATGCTCAAACTTTGCCTTGGCTATCACAGAAGAAAAACATGACTGTTGAATCAATGTGGCTATAAAAATGACTTGCCTTTCTTCCCTAAGCAGTTGGGAACTGTGAGAACATGATGGGATTGGGGAATTTAAGAGAAGTCAGTACTATTCTTTAAAATATTGTTTCAATTTTAAGGTGAGAGAATTATAGATTGTTTAGGTTTCTTCTTAAATATTTATGGAAAATATTGTTACTTAATTCAAAATTTAGAGAGTATCCCACCATTATAAAGTTAGAATCTGCTGAGTGTAATCAGAGGTCATAAGTGTTTATAGTTGCATGAATTTGGGAAAATACTTTGCATCTGATGAAATGAAGAAAACTATATAGAGAAGGTGATAATTTCAACCAGGTCTTGAAAAATGTAGAGAATTTCAAAAGTAGACATAAGGGGAAAAGAAAGCATTCCTTAGAGAAAACAAGGTGAGTCAATGGATTCAAATGAAAATACAGTGGGTACATTTGTGGAGAGCTGTATACTTTGATTTCACTTGATGACATAAAAGGAGAAAGAAACCAGATAAATAAGAGAGAAAGAATAGCCATATTGAAAATGCATTTATTCTTAGAATTTGAATTTTATGTCATAGATGGGGAGCCTAGATTTAGGATAATCTGATCCTTTTCTTAATTAAGAAAAGTCTTTCAGCGGTGTCTGCATAGAAACATCATTACTTGAGATCCCCCATAATTTAACCGTAGAAATAGACAAAAAATAGAGTCAGTCTAAATAAAGGGCTAGAAAAATTTCATTCTATTTTTTATTGAGATATACAGTTGACCCTTGAAAAACATGGGTTTAAACCATGCAGGTCCACTTACACACACACAGATTTTCTTCTGCCTCTGCCACCCTTGAGACAGCAACACCAGCCTGTCCTCTTCTTCCTCCTCCTCAGCCTACTTAACATGAAGACAATGAGGATGAAGACCTTTATGACGATCCACTTTCACTTACTGAATAGTAGATACATTTTCTCTTCTTTATAATCTTCTTAATAACATTTAATTTTCTGTGGCTTGTTTGTGGTAAGATATACAATATATGCAACATATAAAATATTTGTTAATCAGCTGTTTGTGTTATTGATAAGGCTTCTGGTCAACAGTAGGTTATTAGTAATTACGTTTTTGACAAGTCAAAAATTATACACCAATTTTCAACTGGGCAGGGAGTCAGTGCCTCAACCCTAGTTGTTCAAGAGTCACATACCATAAAATCACCCTTTTAAAGTGTACAGTTCAGTGGTGTTTGCTATTCCCAAATGCTGTACCACCATCCTTACTGCCTAATTTTAGAAAACTTTCATCACCCCCAAAAGATATCACATGCCCATTAGCAGTCACTCTCTACACCCCTTCCCCACAGTACTGTCATAGTACCATTACTACTAATACTAATTAGTGGTAGAAACCACTAATCTGTTTTCTGTCTCTAGGTATTTGCCTATTACAGATATTTTATATGCTAGGAATCATAAAATATGTGGCCCTTGTGACTGGTTTCTTTCATTTAGCATAATGTTTAATATTTAATAGTTTAATTTATATTGTAGCACATATCAATACTTCGTTCTGATTTATTGTCAAATAATATTCCATTGTATGGGTATACCACACGTTGTTTATCCATTTATCAGTTGAACACTTGAGTTCTTTCACTTTTTGGCTATTAGGAGTAGTCCTGTTATAAATATTTATTTATAAATTTTTGTGTGGACGTATGTTTTCAGTTGTATTTAGTAGACACCTGGGAGTGGAATTACAGGGTAAGATGGTAACTCTATTATTAACATTTTGAGGAGCTGCTGAACTGTTTTCCAAAGTGGCTGCACTGCCTGACAATTTTACAAGCAATACATAATATGAAGGTTCCAATTTCTCCACATCCTCTCTAACATTTGTTATTATATGTCTTTTTTATATTAGCCATTTTAGTGAGTGTGAAGTTGTATCTCACTTGAGTTTTTATTTGTAGTATTCCCTAAGGTCTAATGATGTTGGTGGAACATATATTTTCATATGTATGTTAGTCTTCTGTATATCTTCTTTGGAGAAATGTCTGTTTAAATATTTTGCCTATTTTAAATTAGGTTATTATCTTTTTATGTTGAGTTTGTATATTCTGGATATAAGGCCTTTTTCAGATCTATCAGACGTATTATATATGATGAAAACATATTTTCTCCCGCTACCCCAGGTTGTATTTTTTCTTGATAGTTTTCTTTCAAGTACAGTTTTTAAAATTTTGATCAAGTCCAATTTACGTATTTTTTTCTTTTGTTGTTAGTGCTTTTTGTGTGATATTTAATAATTCATTGCCAAATCCAAGGTCAGAAGATTTACCGCTATGCTTTTTATAAGGGTTTTATAATTTTAACTCTTCCATTTAGATTTTTGAAAAATTTTGAGTTAATTTTTTGTGTATGGTATGAAGTAGGGTTCCACGTTAATTTTTTGCATTAGCTATCTAGTTGGCCCAGCACCATGAGATACTACTCTTTTCCCATCGAATTGTCTTGCCACCCTTGTTAAAAGTCAGTTGATCAGAAATATAAGAATATACTTCTGGACTTTCAATTATATTCCACTGATCTGTATTTCTGTCCTTATGCCAGTAGCACAATGCTTTGGTCACTATAGTTTTTGAGTAAGTTTGAAATTAGAAAATGTGAATCTTTTTACTTTGTTCTCTTTGAACACTGTTTTGGATTTTCTGTGTCCTCTGCAATTCCGTATGAATTTTAAGGTGAGTTTGGACATTTCTGTAAAAAAAAAGCTAGCTAAGATTTTGAAATGGGTCATATTTTATCAGTAGAATAATTTTAGGGATATTGATATCTTAATGTTTAGTGTTCCAATCTACAACCATGAGATGTCCTTTTATTTATTTAGACCTTTCTTAAATTTAATGTTTCTTTAACAGTGTTTTATAGTTTTTAGTATATACATTTTTATGTTTCTTTTGTTAAATTCATTTCTAAGTATTTTGTTCTTTTTGTTGTAATTTTAATTTAATTCTTTTTCTTTTAAATTTTTTTTTTTGGATTGCTCATGACTACCATATAGATATAGATATATAATTGCTTTTGTATGTTGATCTTATGTCCTGCAACTTTGATGAATTCATTTATTAGTTTTAACACTTTTTCTTTTGAGGATTCCTTGTGATTTTCTATATATAAGATTTTGTCATCTGAAAAGATAGGTAGTTTTACTTCTTCCTTTCCAATCTGGATGCCTTTTATTTCTTTTTCTTCTCTAATTGCTCTGACTATAACCTTCAGTATTGTTTAATAGAAGTGATGAGAGTAGACGTTGTTGTGTTAATCCTAATCTTATGGGTAAAGTTTTCAGTCTTTATCAGCTTGAGGAAATTTCCTTGTATTTCTGTTAAATGTTTTTATCATAAAGTGCTGTTGGATTTTGTCAAATGCTTTTTCTGTATATACTGAAATAATTATGAAGTTTTATCTTTTATTCTATGAATATGGTATATCATATTAATTGATTTTTAGATATTAAATCAATCTTATATTCTTATAATAAATCTCACTTGATCCATTGTATAATCCTTCTTTATATGATGGTAGATTCAGTTTACTAGCATTTATTGAGGACTTTTGTATCTATATTCATAAGAGATATCAATCTGTATTTTTTTCCTTGTAATATCTTTTTCTGGCTTTGTTGCCAGGTTAATACTGGCCTCATAATAGAATAAGTTGGGAAGAATTTCCTCTTCTGTCTTTTGGGGGAGTTTATGAAGGATAATTCATTATACTTTGAAAATATGATACAAATACATACACTCAGAGGGAAAAATAAAGTAACTTTTCGATTTAAACAAGCTTAATTGCTTAATATGTAAAATCCAGGGTCTACACAGACCATTTCTATAGAGGTAAGTAAAACAAAAATCCATGTGTCATTCTTAGTGGTATAAACTCTCTGGAGAATTTAAAATTCTTTAAATTTTATTTTAAAAATATTAAATTGTTAATATAGATTTTAACTCCTCTAGGCACTTCTTATTCAGAAAAGTGTTATTGAAAAATGAAGTCAAATATTGCCACTTACAAAAGAAAAAAAATAAAACTGCCTCCTAAATCTTGACTGAAGGTATAGCTTACAATAAAAAGTTAACATGTCTCTCTTTTCAGGCACGTTCAGAATTTATCTAGACAGTAGTACCTCAAAATTTATCACCAATGTATGTTTGTTTTACTTTTGCATAGGAGAAAGTAGAAGAAATAGAGAAAGGAGAACAGAAAAGAGACAGATACAAAGACAGAGACTGAGATAGAAAATCGGCAGACAGACTTTCAATGTTATTTTATTTTATTGTGAGAGGCCACCTTGGAAAATAATCACAAACCACATTCAAAATTTTCTTAGTACATTGCATTGCAGAGTTTCATGTCTTCCTTTAATTTCCTTTGCTTTGAAGTGTTTACACTTATTTGAATGATTTTAAAGTCAAGAGAGGCAGGGTGTGTGTTAGATTAGTTTGTAGTGAGCCAGCACTAATTTGTAATCTTTGGATGCATGATTATTTTAAAAGAAATGGGCTGGCTATACCTCCCTTTTCTGCACACTGCAAACAACTGTTACCAAATTCTGAAGTACCTATATTGATAGAAAAGCAAAAAGATTTCTTTGCATTTGCTGCTTATAATATTTTGGTAATAGATTTAAAATTCATAAAAAATTAATACTTTGCCCCAATCCTTGTAGCACTTCTTTGGATTTCCCTATCTATACTACATGTTCATGTGTCCTAATTATCCTATTCTGCAGTGAGTGGTATTATTTTATTTTATTTTATTTATTTTGTTTATTGCAGCATATTACAGGGGTACAAATGTATATGTTACATATGTTGCCCTTGTCCCACCGGAATCAGAGCTTCAAGCATGTCTGTCCACGAGACGGTGTGCACCACACCCATTAGGTGTGAATATACTCATCCCCACATCCCGCCTCTCTTCTACCTGACAACCGATGAATGTTATTACTATAGGTGCACTTAAGTGTTGACCAGTTAATACCAATTTGATGGTGAGTACATGTGGTACATATTTTTCCATTCTTGGGATACTTCACTTAGTAGAATGGATTCCAGCTCTATCCAGGGTAATACAAGAGGAGCTATACCACCGTTGCTTTTTGTGGCTTAGTAGAACTCAATGGTTTATATATACTGCATTTTATTAATCCATTCATGTGTTTATAGGCACTTGAGTTGTTTCCACATCTTTGCAGTTGTGAATTGTGCTGCTATAAACATTCGAATGCAGATGTCTTTCTTATAGAATGTTTTTTGTTCTTTTGAGTAGATGCCCAGTAATGGGATTGCTGGATCAAATGGTAGTTTTACTTGTATGTCTTCGAGGTATCTCCATATTACTTTCCACAGAGGTTGTACTAGTTTGCAGTCCCACCAGCAGTGTATGAGCATTCCTATCTCTGCATCAACACCAAAATTTATTGTTTTGGGACTTTCTGATAAAGGCCATTCTCAGTGGAGATAAGTGATACCTCATTGTGGTTTTGATTTGCATTTCTCTGATGATTAGAGATGTTGAGCATTTTTTCACATGTTTGTTAGCCATTAGTCTATCTTCTTTTGAAAAGTTTCTGTTTAGGTCCTTTGCCCACTTTTTGATAGGGTTGTTTGATTTTTTCTTGCTGATTTTCCCGAGTTCTATATAGATTCTTGTTATCAGTCCTTTATCAGATGTGTAACATGGGAATATTTTCTCCCATTCTGTAGGTTGTCTGTTTGCTTTTGTGATAGTTTCCTTGGCTGTGCAGAAGCTTTTTAATTTGATCAGGTCACAGTTTTCCCAGCACCATGTATTGAATAAGGACTCCTTTCCCCAGTGTATGTTTTTGTCTGCTTTGTCAAAGATTAGACGGCTATATGAGGATGGTTTTATATCTTGGTTCTCTGTTCTGTTCCATTGGTCTGTGTCTCTGTTTTTGTGCCAGTTTAATGCTGTTTTAATTACTATGCCTTGTAGTATAGCTTGAAGTCTGGTAAATTGATGCCTCCTAATTTGTTCTTTTTGCTTAAGGTTGCTTTTGCTATATGGGATCTTCTCTGGTTCCATACAAAGCATAGAATTATTTTTCTAGATCTGTGAGAAATGATATGTTATTTTAATAGGGATTGCATTGAATCTGTAGATCAATTTGAGTAGTGTGGAAATTTTAATAATGTTGATTTTGCTGACCCATGAGCTTGGTATGGTTTTCCACCTGTTTACGTCCTCTGCTATTTCCTTCCTCAGTGTTTTGTAGTTCTCCCTGTAGTGGTCTTTTACCTCCTTAGTTAAATATATTCCTAGGTATTTTATTTTCTTTGTTGCTATTGTGAAGGGTATTGAGTCTTTGATTTGGTTCTCAATTTCACTGTTGTTGGCGTATAGGAATGCAACTGATTTCTGTACATTGATTTTGTAACCTGAGACTTTGCTGAATTTATTAATTCCAATAGTTTCATGGCAGAATGTTTGTGGTTTTCTAGATATAAGATCATATTGTCAGCAAAGAGAGATAGTTTGACCTCTTCTGCCCCCATTTGGATGCCCTTGATTTCTTTCTCTTGTCTCATTGCTCTGACTTGGACTTCCAGCACTATGTTGAATAGAAGCGATGATTGAGGGCAACTTTGTGATTGAGAACTGGGTGTATGGGATCTGGCCTGCAGGCCTGACCCCTGGGCCCCAGAGATCAATCCCTGACCCTGCCAGGGAGAAGAGTGCTGGTCTCAAGTTACTCATGGGGTGCCCAAGCTGGATCAATGTCTCTCCATCTCAGGATTTGCCATGCTCTGCTGGAGTCACTAGGCAAGCAGCACCTCGGAGGGCTGGTGGGTAGGGAGCTCACAGTCCGAGTACCCCTCAATCCACTGCAGGGTCCCAAAAGGAAACGTCTCATTCCTTATGGATGCCTCCTGGGGAGTGGCTAAATTGACTCTCTTGGCAGCCACTGGGAGGGGAAGGGTAGAATGAAGCAATATGGCACCTGCCAATCAGCAGGGGTCTGTGGGTTGGGGGGTGCCCCAAGGGAGCTGGGACCCTGGTGCCCTATCCGAAAGAGGCTCACAGCTCACCGGTGGCAGCCATCTCTGGGCTGGTGTTGGCAGGTCTCTTCAGTAGCTCAGGAGCCCACCAGCATTCCAAGATGCAAGGGAGGGGAAATTTTACCACTCCACCTACCCTTGTCACTGGTCTCCAAGCCTCTTCAGGCTTAGACCCTGCCAATGCCTTTCTCCTTCCAGTTTTGCTCCACAACATCTTCCTTTAGAGTCTCCTGTAGTTTCAGACACCCTTCATTCTGACTCTCATCCAATCTATGTTTGTTTGCCTTTTTGTTTTTTTCATTTTCATCTAAAATCTATCTTTCTTGCAGAGACACTCTGGCTATCAGTTTTTCTCATCAGACATCTTGCCTCCACTCTCCCATTATAAGTACTTGCCAAAACTTTTTCCAAAACCTTTTTCAAAGTCATTGTGTCTTTTACATTCCAACCAAATATGTGAATCACAGTTGTTCTGTATCCTTATCCACATTTGGTGTTGTTGGTATTTTAATTTTATGACACTGTAGTATGTGTGTATGTGTGGCATTTCATTGTCATTTGTTGAAATCTTTCACCTATTTTTATTGAATCCTTTGTCTTTTTATTAATTTATGGTAATAAAACATATATTTTTATTGTAATATATTATTCTATATGTAAAATATATATAATATTATTATCTTATGTAATATAGAGAATTCTTATATATTCTGAATATAAATCCTTTGTGAGATATATTTAGTAATACTTTCTCTTAAGGTGTAGCTTACTTACTAATTTTCTTAGTGGTGTCTTTTTTTTTTTTTTTTTTTTTTT